>CM076580.1:183860086-184244354 GCA_034641835.2 Pinus albicaulis
AAAAAGAATATATTTCTTGTGTGACCTCCAATTGATTGCTATTTTGCTATATCAAGATTCATCAAATCACAGAGAAGTTGAGACTCCATTTTCTTTATCTCCATCAAAATCCTGAATCGGAATAACTAGCAAAGTGGAAGTCTAAAACTTTGGAATATTTGATGCCATAAGTTTGAGTTCCTTTTAAATACTTCAAAAACTCTTTTGTTGTTGCTACCCAATGCCCCTCACAAGGATGATACATAAACCTGGAAAGTATTTTGACAAAATTTTTATATTAGCTTGGAAGCTAATAGAAAAATAAATCAAAGTCCCGACAAGTTGCATCATGTATTTTTTGGATCTTCAAATGAATTTCCTTCTTCGAAAGTGAGTTTCAAATTCTACACCATTGGAGTAGCAACGGGATTACATTTTGTAATACTATATTTGTTCAATAATTTGTAAACATATTTTTTCGAGAGATGAACATATGTTGTGTTTTTTGATCAAATTCAATTCCAAGATAATAATGAAGTAAACCTAAATCTATAATATCATTCAATTCCTTCTTTATAGATGATATATATTCATCATAGTTTATTTTGACCATCAAATCATCAACATATACAACTATATATACAACTGATCTTCCAACTTTATTAACGAAAAGAGTTTCATCATCTAGGTAAAAAAAATTTATAGTTTAATTTAAGAAGATGTTGAGTTAAGATTCTCATACCATGCTCGTGTTGCAGCTTGTTTGAAGACTTTGTCATGAAAGACTTCATTAGTTTTCAAACCTCTTTCCCTTTAATGCAAAAACCTTCTGGCTAAAACATGTAAACATCTTCTTTCAAATCTACATTTAAAAAGGCGAGCTTTTGACATCCATATGATGAATTTTCCATTCTTTACGGAAATTTTGTAATATGCCTTCACTACAATTCTTGCTTTGTGTTTTTCTAGCAAACCATCAACTTTATACTTATTTTTATAAATCCATTTGAAACCAACGGCCTTTGATGCGAGCGAAGAGGATCCGTAAGCCTCCAGTGTACCATTTTTTATGAGATCATCATATTCCTTTTGCATTGAATCTTTTCCATTGTTCATAACTAGCTTCTTTCCAAGCAAGCAGGTTTACAATCCTGACGTAAAAATTAAATTCACAATTTGAGAATAGTTACTCGAGCAACTTCCAGTCTAAACTCTTCATTGTAACAACCCCAATTTCTACGTGTTTGAATTTAAAAAGTTAGACATTTGAACTTTAATCCTAAGGGGGAGTGGACCCCAAAGGATAAGTATTGTGTGAATGTGTAATTTAATATTTAAGTTGAGGAAATAAATAAATTGATTGTGCATATTGACCAAAATGAGAATTAGAGATCACTTGCACCAAATCCATGAGGATGGATAAGGCAGCAAATCACAATCTTTCAAAAAATCCTTGAAAGAAATTAATTTAGATTTTGAGGAGGAATCTAAATTTCCCCAATGATGAAGAGGAAAGTAGTTGGGAAGAGGTAATAAAAGCCGAAAAGCCGAGGAAAAGCATAAAATAGCTTTAAAGAGTCCCAAAATGGGAAGCCTTGGCTAAACAGAAGAAAAGCATCCCGCTATTCTGGACACGGAATTAGAAACATGCTTTGGGGAAACATGAGCTTAAAATAAGGCGCTCCTAAGCGCGATCGGGGGTTGTTCTCAGTGATGGATGTGATCTCGGCTCGGGGGTGAGTGCTTCCGGGAGACAAAAAGGACTCTAAGGTTGGGAGGTTGGTCATTTGAAATAGTGGTATGTTCTCGTCATCACTGTTTTCCTTGAAGTTGTGGAAAAGGAAAGTATACCCGAGGTAACCACAAACCAACCTTGCGATGCGACCTAGCCACTGCATCCCGGAGGAGACTCTCTCTTTATGATTTATCTTTGTTCTTAGAAGGTTTTAGGCTAGTTATAGATCCAAGAGTTTGTTTGAAAATGGTGGAACTCCGCAAACTAGGGGCGAGGTTGAAGATTTTCAATCCATTGGGCTATGGAGTCAAAGGATGGCTTTACTAGATTTCTATTCTACACACAAGATGGCTTTGCGAGGGCAAGATAGCCAGACAAAGAGAACAATCCTTAAAATTTAAAGTGGATGGGATGATTTTGAAGGGATGAAAAGGCTGGGTTAAGAATCTTTCACCATGTTCAAAGAGAAAGAAATGAGATGACTACAAACAAAGAGCAATGAAGAATTATTTATTATAGTAATCAAGAATGTTTAAATTAGCAAAGCAAGAGCATTTAAGAATTCATGCTTATAACCAATTTAGAGGAAAACATTAAGAACAATCACATCTGAAATAAGAGTACACTAAGTAAATTCCCGATTCCAATCCTTTATGTAAATTATTCAGAAATGGACACAATGATATTATAAAGCTCGATATAAAACTTAAGACATTAGGATAGAAAGACTTATCGAGCCATGCACCAGAGCACATGAATCCCGCCAAAAAGTCTTGAGCTTCAAATTTTCATCCAGTAAGCCACGAATAAATTTCTCCAATACGACGCTTTTATTCCAAAACTTCAATGTCACAGCAGAAGTAACAGAAATCTCCACCCAAAATACTTCCAAAGAAAGTGTAGTATTTATACAAATTCTAAACTAAAATATCTTGAGAAAAAAATATCAAAATTAGTTCACAAATTTCTCCAACTATTTTACATAAATAGAACTTAAGTAAAGGACACTCAAACTAATGCATCTATTTGGCACTATTTTTGATGGATAGGTGATGAAAAAGAGGAGAATTCGAATTTTGGCCAACTCTTAGTTGATGATGAGGCATCCAAGTCACCTAACGTGCTTCCTTTCTTTTCAGTGCAGATTACTCGCTCCAACAATTATGCAAATTGGGGTCCAATGGTACCTTGTTATTTCTCAATCCGTAATAGATATGTAAAAGGTGAAAGATGTTATTGTATATAGATATGTTGGTGAAATAAACCTCTTTCACTTTCCTAAAATTTCCTCTCCAACTGTGCACAATAGGCTCTCGCACAAAAGATGTGTAAAACGATGTGAGTTTTACATAGTCACCGAAAAATAGCCTCTAAAGATGTGCATTTGTCTCTCGAGCCTGAAATCAATGTGCAAAAACGGAGATAGGTTTTTGTATACAGGTATCTTATAAACAAAAAAACTCCTTCCGTTTTGTAAAATGTATTTATTATTGGCCACAATATTCTCTCGCAAAATTATGACTTAACAATGAATTTTCCGCAAAAAAGTGCTTTCCAACATTGTTTAATATTTCCAAAACCATAATGGCTGTTAGAAAAGTGAGAGGTTTTTTTAGACGGCCCTCTTAAGAACATAAACCTCCTTGAGTTTTTCAAAATTAATCTTGGATTGATCACAATAGCTTTCTGCAAAACTATGACTAAAATATGCAATTTTACGCAAAAATGTTCCTTCTTGTTGTATTTTTCATCTTTTCACTTTTTGTTCTTTTAGTACATCGTTTTACTTTCACTTTAGATAAAATTCAATGTTTTTGAAAGTATTTTCTCTATCTCTTTTTACCATTTCTTTTCGCCTCTTTAATTTACTTTTACTTGCTTTACCTTTCTGACCGCTTCCGTAACTTCATTTACAACTTTCACTCGACTTTTACTCCGATACACTTTAACCACCGATACTCTTTAGTTGTTATGCTTTACGACCTCTCGTTTGAATAGATTTGATAACAATATTGGAGTATCTTATGACTAGTATTAAGGCTCCGTTTATCCAAGGATGTGATCTAGTACGAACACCTCTTCGAGACAACCGAAAGTGCAGATTTTCAAAGCAATTCCCCAATGGACAAGGGAGTGAGGTTTTGACCGGGTTCAAAATGGAGCATTGTATTGATAGCTTGAGGAGTGATAGGGAAAAAGAACACTCGCCCGAATAGATATTACATGCTACTTTGAGTCGCGATCATAGTTAGAATGGCAATAGTGGATAATTTACGGGAAAGTAATGAGCGAGGGAATGAGATATCTCGGGAAATTGGATTCCCACAACCCAATGACATCCAATCCTCTTCGAATAATCGTCTGCGCGCAGACGTTACCAGATTCGAAGGGGGCTTTCATCAAAAACTAAGTCTTTAATTTGGAAGTCCTTATCCCACTGAGGGAAAATATTCTGTCTCTCTCGTGCATCTGGGTCGTTACATTCATGGCTCACCAGGGCTTCCATTTTGGTTCTCTGTGGTGTTCAAAATGGAAGTTTACGGGTTTTCTTCACGGGGCGAGGCGCGATTTCGGTTTTAATGAGGGAAATTGGCACAATTGCGAGTTTGGGGGAACAATTTAGCGGTTTACGGCTCGGTGGAATGATCTTAGTGATAAGATTTTAACACTAATCCACATTGGAAAAAACACGAGATCACGAGTTTCTTTTGAAGTTCGGAGCGCAATAGAATAAAAGACTCCGTTTTCGAGGACTTGGGATTTAACGAGTATCAAGTGGTGGCAAGAGGATGCTCGAACACTGGTCCGAAATGGGAGATTCTCGAACGAAATTGGATGTACGCAACGTGCTGGTGGAGATCTCAATTTCGTGGAGAGGGAGGCGCGCATCACTTTCGACGAACGAAAATGACTGAAAAAAACATGAATTTTGTTTTATTTCCAAAAGTCAAAAGGGGATTTGTATTTAATCGAGGAATGATGTCATTTCAGCACGGGGCCGACGTGCGGCGTCGGGCGGTAAGCGGTAATCCGCACCGCTTATAGGCAAAGGTGGTATTGAGCGCGGAGGGAGTGATTCCATTGGGCGAGTGACACGTGGCCGGAGTATTGTTCCAATACCACCATGCCCCCACGCGCTAAAGTGCCGACAAGGGACGGCGGCGGAATTAGCGCCGTGGAGCGTTGATCTTGGAGGGGCGATCCAATCGGCTGAAAGGACTTTCGAGAGATGGTGGTGGGGTAATTATCACGCGGGCCCGACATAATTGAGTGTTTAATTAATAATTCCGGAGTGGCACATAATTGGTGGAGAAAAGGTTATTAATTAGTCCCGATAACTAATTAATCCCATAGTTATAAAGGGTCGGGGGTAAGAAACTTTGCGCGCGGGTCTCCATTACGGTTAGCAAGTGTGACGGGTGGGATGCTGTGTGGATGAGCCACGGTGGCATGTTTTTTCCGGGGTTTTGGTTTTTAAAAAATAAACTTCGGGTTTATTATTTTCTTTGTATTAAACATACATACCATATGTTTAAAGCTTTTCTCATATATGTTTTTTATTATACGATAAATTAACCGATATAATTAACTTATCATAAGGGAAGAAATATTACATAATGATATATTTTAACCAAAGGGCGCAAAATATGGGTTTTTAATGATTAATTGGGAAATAAATACTTTGGCTAAACTTTATAATAAGATAGGTTTTTTGGATATTTATATAAAAGGAGTTATATACTTAGGATAAAGGATTTTCACCTAGGGATTTAATAACTAGAGTTAAACATTAATATGACAAAGGGACAAGGGAACTCAAAAATACTTTGCACATCCTAAGAAAGTGACAATTTCTCGAAGTAAATTACAATATATCATATTCAACACTTAAAGCTTAGAATAGTAAGTTATGCTGAGGGATTTTTTATGGAAGTTTGCATGATTTTCCTAAGCAAAATGGGATTTTACTTAGGAAAAGATCAGTGAATGATAATAGGATAACTCTCAAGTACTTAGGTCTTTTTGATCATCGTGCCGAGGGTCTCGGGTCCCTCCAAAAAGTCAAGGAAATGCCTTGAGCCCCTTTGATATCCAAATACCTTAGCACTTTAGGGAAATTAGTAAAAACTTAAGGAAAAATGATGTGGGAAGTTAATGATTTTGACTTTGCTTTCGTGGAATTTCTTTCAGAGTGCATTTTCTCGCTTGAGTACTTGTGATGAAGGTAAAAGATTGAACATATTTAAGCAAAGCATCATTCATCACATAAAACTTTGCAACACCATCTACCTACCCTATCTACTTGACACTACCATTTTCTCTTCTTTATTAGGGTGCATTTAGACTTGCAAACCCTTATCAATCTTTTCTTTTTACATGAAAAATCTGGCTAATTCTACCCTTATTACATCCAAAGAGACTCGAGTTAAACTTTTGAGCACCTTTTATTAACTCTACCTATCTACTTATCTCGCTATACGGAATTAAACTCGTTTGGTCGGATATTTATTCTCTATTCTACAACATGAAATTGAAAACTCGAATGAGTCAAGTTTTAAACAATTTGACTCTTCATAAATTGCGGCAAAGGTTTGACAAAGCGCGCACACAATTATTTATTTACAAAAATGAAATAGTAGTGGCATTTGGGTGCACACTTTCCATGGTCTATTTTTTGCTTCGGGTTCATTTCTTTCACTTTTTTCTGACCATTTTATTCTTTTTACCCTTTGCTTTTTTCTTTTAGGGTATACCCTTCTTTCATTTTTTAAATTATTTGATTTTTTGGTTTTTCAAGAATATGGAACACCTTTGCTCAAGAAAAAGGTTTCGAACATATTCCATAGTTCAATCAAGACAATCATGAAAAATGACACCTATTGGTGTATAGGAGTCTAACTCTCTTGGCTCCACTTGGGGATGGCTTTTCCTTGTGAAAAGTCAAGAACGAGCGAGTCAGCTTGCCTCAAAATATCTTCAAACTAAACCATGTAATCTCCTTCGCCACGGTAGCTTTATTGTATATATGATAGTAAAAATTCTCGAAGCTTAGGGCCTTCATTTCGGGCTTTCAACTTCGCAAGTCACCATCCAATCAAAAGCTCGCGTTTCGAAGTTGGAAATCTTGAATTGAATATAGTCATTTTTCATGCAACCCGAAATCCGGACGCGAAACTAAAACAACTTGCACAAAAATTTTCAAACCAACTTAATGAAAAACTAGCTTCGAAAATTGACAACTAAAGTCAAATTTTGAGCTTATTAGCACTCATTTACCTACTCTAATCTACCCCAAAAGTCTTATTGAATCGGGTAATACAAAATGTGCCAATGAAGCCAATCAAGTAGATGTAGCAAATAAATGGTTAACTTGATTAAGCTTATGATCAAAGTTGGAAGTATGTTATGATCATGTGCCTTTATAATCAGCGATAAGATGTGAAAAGGCCACTTTTGATGTATTTGATCCTCATAGAGAAAACATGTTTGCGAGATTTGGGCTCAAAAGATTCTCCATATAATCGCGATATAGGATCAATAAAAGCATGATGTATGTTATTTACTTCTAGGCCTTCAATGACTAATTGTTCAATTGTATTCTGAATATTAATTCTTGAAACTATTTCCTCGACCTTGTGTTCGAAAGAATAATCATCCTCAATATGCGGGTCAAAAGATAGTACAATTTCCTCTTGCTTTGGAGGAGGAAGATTTTCAAAGAATTCTTTAGGATTTCGAAAATGGGTATGAGCTGAATTTGAGAATGCAAAAGTTTGATTTCATTTTTCATAATTTTCGAAATTATATCAAGAAGCAATTTTTAACTTGAGGAGAACATTTCTTCTTGATTTAAAAATAAGTGAAGAAAGCTCTTAGAAAATCCTCATCAAGTTGAAGTTCTAATATCTCATCCCTCAAAATAGCTAGTGATTGTTCTATGAAGGCTATCTTAAATTGGGAAATCATACTTGATCATATTTAGGCAAATCTTCGAGTAAGGAATGTCATCAATTATAAACATCGGGATCAACATACTTCTCTTCCAACAATCCTAATATATCTTGATTAGATTGGTTGCATTCTCGTTTGAAAATCATTTTTTTGTTCAATAGGTGTGATATCAAGTAATGGGCCTTTTTGGGAAGGTATAATAACATGAGAATCAACTTGTTCTTCTCCGTCCCTTCATGGATAAAAAATTTTGTACATTCATCAACATTAGAAGAAGCAGAAACAATTTCTTCATTATGTAAATACTTTGAGGATGGTTGCATGTTTAGAAGCAAATTGATTTCTTCTTTCGCGAGGGGGAGGGTGGGAATCTAAGTGAATTCTTAGATTGGAATGACAATTGTTTTTTCTCTTATCTAAAAATTGATCATGAGGTTGATTATTTTCTTTAACTCCATTCAAAACATTAAATGAAACATCATTTGTTAATACAAAGGAGTTTTGTGGATCTTGATTTATCTCTTGATTTATTTCATCTTTGTTTAACTCACTCTCGATTATTATGACATTTAACTTGAGAATGAAAGTTTTGGACTTCTTCTAATAAATCTTCGGGATTCCAATTTTCAAAATCTTCATCAATATTTTTAAGGTAATGTATAAGATCTTCAGCTTGATCACAACAATTTTCAGCTAATGACAAAGGATGGAAAATCTTCTTTTTAGCAATGCTCATAAAATACCTTATGAAAAATCTTTTAGAGAAAACAAACTTGCGGGTTTGAGAGCTTCATACCATTCCCTCGCTTTTCCTTCTAAGGTTCCCATGAATATCTTCATGAGGCAATCCTCATGCCAATCACCTTTCAATCTTGAATGCAGTGTATATGAAATTTAATGAGATGTAGTAAAGGATCCTCGATATTCCCCATCTTGAAACATGGGCAGATTTTCACTCCCAATTTACCTTGCTAGAGGTTTGTGTGCGAAAATCCATGTATGTGATCTCTCGCTTCATAGGAGCATATCTTGGATTTTATTCTTGGATCATCTCTGAAAATCAGCCATAATGAAAGGCCACGATATCTATAAAACCAAGTTAGATCCTTATATAAAATACAATACATATTGAAAACCATTCTTAACGTGAAAGAACATAATGTCTTGGATTAAGATCCAAGTTGAAAGCTGATCTTTCCATATTGTTCTTCCGTAGGTTCATTCCTCCAGTGGAGTCTTGATTGTGAAATGGATTTGGAGTCGCCGGGTGGATGATTTTAACCTTTGTGTGTCCGATCCCCGTCCACCATCATAGTATCAGATCTAAACTCCGTAAAACAATTCGAAGAAAAAGTTAGTTCTTTCGGGAAACCAAATTTTGAATATTTTATGATTATTTTTATTTTTTATGAATTTTCAAAACAGCTTCTATGATTTTCTTTAAGAAAGTAAGGTTTTTAATTAAAATTTTCTCAGAGTTTTATTATTGAACTAGAGAGTCTCGATTGAATGTTTGAAACCAAAGTTCCGCGTTTATAAGCTAAACTCGAGAGATAGGCGGGAAGCGACGATTTATTTAATATGCGAGCTTGCAGAGCAAAAAGAATTTCAAAGGCTACCTCGTCGATCTTCGGACTCTGTCTATAGCTTATAAGCAAAACAATAGTAACAATAAAAATGATTCAGACCTCTCGATCATGGTCGCCACTATGTTATCACTCGGTTTTTCCTTGAAGTTGTGGAAAAGGAAAGTATACCCAGAGGTAACCACAAACCAACCTCGGATGCGAGAATCTAGCCAATGCGATCCCGAGACGTGACGCTCTCTTTATGATTTCATCTTTGTTCGTAGAAAGTTTTAGGCTAGTTATAGACTCCGAAAGAGTTTGTTTGAAAGAGGGTGGAATCGCAAAACTAGGAGCAAGTGTTGGTGATTTTGAGCCATTTGTTAAGCTGTCAAGGTGGATGAGCTGCCGGATTTCTATTCTACACACAAGATGGCTTTGGCGGTGGCAAGATAGCCGGAGCGGAGAACAATCCTTAAAATTTAAAGTGGATGGGATGATTTTGAAGGGATGAAAGGCGGCTAAGAATCTTTCATCATGTTCAAAAGAAAGAAATGAGATGACTACAAACAAAGAGAAATGAAGAATTCTTTATTATAGTAATCAAGAATGTTTAAATTAGCAAAGCAAGAGCATTTAAGAATTCGTGCTTATAACCAATTTAGAGGAAAACATTAAGAATAATCACATCTGAAATCGCGAGTACAATTAAGTAAATTATGATTCAATCCTTTATGTAAATTATTCGAGAAATGGACACAATGATATTATAAGGCTGATATAAAAAACTTAAGACATAGGATAGAAAGACTCTATTGTAGGCACGATCCGAGCACATGAATCCCGCAAAAAGTCTTGAGCTTCAAATTTTCATCCATGAAGTCGCTCGAATAAATTTCTCCAATACGCTTTTATTCCAAAAACTTCAATGTCACGGCAGAAGTAATAGAATCCACCCAAAATACTTCCAAGAGTGAAGTATTTATACAAATTCTAAACTAAAATATCTTAGAAAAAAATATCAAAATTAGTTCACAAATCTCTCCAACTATTTTACATAAATAGAACTTAAGTAAATGACACTCAAACTAATGCATCTATTTGGGACTATTTTTGATGGATAGGTGATGACAAAGAGGAGAATTCGAATTTGATCCAACTCTTAGTTGATGATGAGAGCATCCAAGTCACTAAAGTCTGCTTCATTTCTTTGTGTGCAATTCTCGCTCCAACAATTCTGCAAAATTGGGGTCCAATGGTACCTTGTTATTTCTCAATCCGTAATAGATATGTAAAAGGTGAAAGATGTTATTGTAGATAGATATGTTGGTGAAATAAACCTCTTTCTACTTTTCCTAAAATTCCTCTCCAACCGTGCACAATAGGCTCGCACAAAAGATGTGTAAAACAGAGGTTTTACATGGTCCGAAAAATAGCCTCTAAAGATGTGCATTTTTCTCTCGAGTGCTGAAACCAATGTGCAAAAACTGAGATAGGTTTTTGTATACAGGTATCTTAGAAAACAAAAACCTCCTTCCATTTTGTAAAATGTATTTATTATTGGCCACAATATTCTCTACAAAAATTATGACTTAACAGGAAATTTTACTGCAAAAAGTTCTTTCCAACATTGTTTAATATTTCCTAAAACCATAATAGCTTTGTTAGAAAAGTGTGAGAGGTTTTTTTAGATGGCCCTCTTAAGAACATAAAACTCCTGTTTTTCAAAATTAATCTTGGATTTATCACAATAGTTTCTGCAAAACTATGACTAAAATATGCAATTTACGCAAAAATGTTCCTTCTTGTTGTATTTTTGATCTTTTCACTTTTTTGTTCTTTTAACTGCATACTTTCACTTTAGATAAAATTCAATGTTTTTGAAAGTATTTTTCATCTCTTTTTACCATTTTACGCCTACGTATTTACTTTTGCATCGTTTACCTTTGGCCAGCTCTCGTAACTTCATTTTAACTTTCACTCGACTTTTACCCGATACACTTTAACGCACTGATACTCTTTAGCCGTGTTGCTTTCCGACCTCTCGTTTGAATAGATTTGATAACAATATTGGAGTAAACAAATCTTATGACTAGTATTAAGGCTCGTTTATCCAAGGATGTGATCTTACGAACACCTCTTCGTGTTTCTTACCGAGATTAGATTTTTCAAGCAATTCCCCAATGGACAAGGGAGTGAGGTTTTGACCGGGTTCAAAATGGAACGCGTGTATTGATAGCTTGAGGAGTGATAGGGAAAAGGAACACTCTGGTCGGGGATACTACGTGCTGCTCTTGAGTCGGATCATAGTTAGAATGGCAATAGTGGATACTTTACGGGAAAGTAGTGGGCGAGGGAACCGAGATATCTCTCGAGAAATTGGATTCCCACAACGATGACATCCAATCCCTTCGAATAATCGTCTGCATGGCCGACAATAGCTTTGAAGGGGGCTTTTCATCAAACGCTAAGTCTTTAATTTGGAAGTCCTTATCCACTAAGGGCAAATATTCTAATTCTCTGCAGCATTCAATGGGGTTACATTCGTGCTCGCCGGGGTTTCCATTTTTGGTTCTTGTGTGTTCAAAATGGAAGTTTCGTTTTCTTCACGGGCCGAGGCACGATTTCGGCTTTTTAATGAGGGAAATTGGCACAATTGCGAGGTTTGGGGGAACAATTTACAGGCTTTTATAGCTCGGGGAATGATCTTAGTGATAAAAGATTTTAACACTAATCCGGTTGAAAAAACACGGAAATCACGAGTTTCTTTTGAAGTTCGGAGTGCAATAGAATAAATACATTCAGCTTTGAGGCGACCGGGGATTTAACAGTATCAAGTGGTGGCAGAGAGAGGATGCTTCGAACACTTTCGGTCCACGTGCGGAATTCTCGAACGAAAGTGGATAGTATCAGTAACTCTCAGTGGAAATTTGAATTTCGCGAGAGGGAGCGCGTTCGCTGCCAGCAATGAAAAATGACTACGAATTTTTGTTTGATTTCGAAAGTCGGAAAGGATTTGTATTTAATCGAGGAATGATGTGGTTTTCGCATGCGGGCCGATCGGTGTGTGTGCGTCGGGCGGTAGGCGGTAATCCCAGCAGACCGCTTATAGTGCAAAGGTGGTATTGAGCGCGGAGAGCGATTCCATCGGGCGAGTGACACATGGATGGAGTATTATTCCAATACCACCATGCGTGACGCTAAAGTGCTTTACGACAAGGGACGACTTTGGCGGAATTGCTTTGTGGAGTGTTGATCTTTGGAGGGGCGATCCAACATGCTGAAAGTGACGGAGAGATGGTGGGGGTAATTATCACGCGGGCCCAACATAATTAGTGTTTAATTAATCATTACGGGTGGCACATAATTGGTGGAGAAAAGGTTATTAATTAGTCCCGATAACTAATTAATCCCATATTTATAAAGGGCCGGGGTAAGAAACTTTGCGCTGCGGGTCTCCATTACGGTTAAAGTATGCCTGGGTGGGATGCCGGGTGGATGAGCCACGGTGGCATGGGGTTTTTCTGAAGTTTTGGTTTTTAAAATAAACTTCGGGTTTATTATATTAAACATACATACCATATGTTTAAAAGCTTTTCTCATATATGTTTTTTTATTATATGGTAAATTAGCCGATATAATTAACTTATCATAAGGGTGGAAATATTACATAATGATATATTTTAACCAAAGGGCGCAAAATATGGGTTTTTAATGATTAATTGGGAAATAAATACTTTGGCTAAACTTTATAATAAGATAGGTTTTTTGGATATTTATATAAAAGGAGTTATATACTTAGGATAAAGGATTTTCACCGGGGATTTAATAACTAGAGTTAAACATTAATATGACAAAGGGACAAGGGAACTCAAAATACTTTCGCACATCTAAGAAAATGACAATTTCTGAAGTAAATTACAATATATCATCTTCAACACTTAAACTTAGAATAGTAGAGATTATTTTGAGGGATTTTTATGGAATTTTGCACTTGATTTTCCTAAGAAAAATGGGATTTTACTTAGGAAAAGATTGAAAGTGAATGATAATAGATAACTTCAGAGTACTTAGGTCTTTTTGATCATCGTGGCCGAGGGTCCCGGTCCCTCCAAAAGTCAATGAGACGCCTTGAGCCCCTTTCGATATCCAAATACCTTAGCACTTTGGGGAAATTAGTAAAAACTTAGGGGAAAAATGATGTGGGAAGTTAATGATTTTGACTTTGCTTTCCGCTGAATTCTTCGGTGCATTTTCAGTCGCTTGAGTACTTGTGATGAAGGTAAAATATTGAAACATATTTAGCACGCATCATTCATCACATAAAACTTTGCAACATCATCTACCTACCCTATCTACTTGACACTACGCATTTTCTCTTCTTTATTAGGGTGCATTTAGACTTGAAAACCCTTATCAATCTTTTCTTTTTACATGAAAAATCTATCTAATTCTACCCTTATTACATCCAAGGGCTCATATTGTAAGCCGACTGAGCACCTTTTATTAACTCTACCTATCTACTTATCCGCCAAGATTAAACCGTTTAGGTCAGTATATTTATTCTCTATTCTACAACATGAAATTGAAAAGCCGAATGAGTCAAGTTTAAACAATTTGACTCTTCATAAATTGTGGCAAAGGTTTCGACAAACCGCACACAATTATTTATTTACAAAAATGAAATAGTAGTGGCATTTGGATTTGCACACTTTCCATGGTCTATGCGTCGGTTCATTTCTTTCACTTTTTTGAGCATTTTATTCTTTTTACCCTTTGATTTTTCTTTTAGGGTATACCCCTCTTCCCCATTTTTTAAATTATTTGATTTTTTGGTTTTTTCAAGAATATGGAACACCTTTGCTCAAGAAAAAGGTTTGAACATATTCCATAGTTCAATCAAGACAATCATGAAAAATGACACCCATTTGGTATAGAGGAGTCTAACATGTTCCCGAAATTCTCGTTGTTTTGATTTCTTATGATATGAATTGGCTACATATAATTAATTTGAATTGTATGACTGAGTATAGTACTACATTTAATAGAATCAATCTTAAGGCATTCACCTTCCTAATGCTGTATAGTTGTGTAGACCAACAATCTATGGAGTAGAAACCCACGTAAACTTTAAACCGAGGTCGCTGAAATCGCGAGGGTACTTAGTTCTCCTCGAGATATTTAAATACTAACCTACTTCGATATATAGGTGTAATTACTTAATGACTCATGAGTATGCTTTGGAAAAATCTTGGAACTCAGGACAACATAAACAAAACAAAAAAATTTAGTAGCTAGTAACCGAAATCTACATGGTACAATAAAAGAGAAGAAAAGAAATTATAATATGTTCGAGGAATCTCAAAACCAAGAATTAATTCCACTCTATAGAAGTTTTATAGCACTTCTAGTTCGGATTTGCTAACTTTTGTCATGCTTCACCTAAAAATAGATATCAACGGAATAGACTCAACCAAACATTTAAATCCACTATCAAATTAACCATAGAAGACATGTATATGCAACCATAAAATTCACCGGAAAGAGCCGAGAAAAATAGGATATTATAATATCAATTGTAAAGCGAGGTGTTTGGACGAGTAAGACTTATATTCAAATCATATATGTATTTTGTTTAATTTATGGTGTAACTACACCCCATTTTCTGATGTGTAAAATCTATTATGCATTAGAGATGCTGCCAAGAATTTGGCTCACGTTGAATAATCATTAATAAACTCCTCGCATTACCGTCTTCTTTTGTACATTAGACGTAATGGGTCATGCTGGAAATAAAATCTATGAAATAACTCGTGGAAGATAAGTGCCGAGTACCTAACTACTTACGCCGTATATCGATTTCCATAGAGCGATGTTGGATAATTTTTATATATAGGAAGGTATTATATTGAAATATTAAAGAGCGTGGTAACCTTACCGATTGTCATGAAAAGTTTTACAATTATTAAAAACATAACATATGAGTAATCTCGTTAAGGGATGGAGTTACTAGATGTGAGAGCCTCGGTGACTTTTCCCCGGCAAAGTTTATTATTCATTACCTTTGCCATATAAGTCAAAATGAAAGCAAAGTCGAAATAGTTTGAATGCTGATCGAGTCAATACTCCTCTGGGAAGCAATAGTCACGACCGAGATATTCGTACCAAAGCATATAGAAATATCTATAATATAGGTTACTGAAAGTTAAAGATGGATTTCAAACGATATTACATTTACGAAGAAATAAGCAAATAAATTCGACGCATAAACCTCTGTAATAGTATTTGCAAGAAATTAGGGATTTACCGGTGAATAGAGTTTTCTTTCTATCCTTACGTCTAATCGATTTTTAGATGGGAAATCAATACGCTATTAAGAAAAAGGGAACGTCGGTTGGATATGCGATGGCCATAGATGCGCTATCCTATTTCGACGCGGGGAAACCTAAGATCCCGAACGAGCAATCACGTAGAGTAATAAAGAGGCCTCAGCTTTGTTATGGCCATGAGGAAAGCCTACCAATGGCTCCCGCCAATGCGATGCGTGCTGAATGCGGCCATGACAGATCCGCTTGAACCCAAAAAAGAAAACTCTCACGAACAAGACAACTCATTTTTACAACAGTATAAGACTATCAAAATTATAATAAGTAAAAACAAGGATATGAATGAACTAAGGAGAGTGCGGCCGAAGGAAAAGAACCCAACGCCTTCAATCTCTCATACCGACATAATGAAATGAGGACTAACGAGTGCTAGAAAATAGGCTAAGTCTCCGCCATACGGTATACAGACACGGGAGATCGATGCTCCATGCCACCTCGCGTGAACAGTCGAGTAGATGAGTTAGGCGTCAGATACTACGAAAAGAGGTTTCCGTGAGCGTAAGGAAATAGAAAAATAGGATTCGGAGAAACACGAAAATCTTACCTTCGAGCGTTACGCTGGGACTCTCCACGATGGAAGGAGTTCGACACCTTCACACCTCTGGTTTGAGTATCCCCGCATAAGGATCCACATAGAAAAGAACAACGACATATGTGAGAGTCACGAATGGAGACAAACACAACAACAAAAAAAACACCATAGGCGCGTTGGCTATACCAGCAAGAGCCGCGAAGGGGGCGGTGAATGGCAACAACTCGGTGACAACTGAAATAAATCGAAAGAGTAGGGTGAACAACAAACGGCACAAAAACCACAATTAAAAAGAGACTCACTGCATGTGTGGCAGTGCAACTGCGATTTGGGGCTAGGACGAGAGGGAGATAATTGTAACCCTAATCACACTGCCCTAGGAATTCGGGAAATCCCGAAGTGGATTTGAAAAACCCAGACTCACATCAATATATTTCGGTACCATGTGATATTAATGAGCTCGCGAGAGGAAGTACTAGGATGCGGAATGGCGGCCTCGTTCGCACGTCGCTGCTGGGCCGAAAAGAACTCTTCTCCGTCGTCCGAAATTTCGGGAGTGCTACGCATCGTATGCTCATAGGTAGAAAGCTAGCCATAGAATTCATATTTTCCTGGAAAGCGGGGAATCGGCGCACACGGCTTACACAGGCCCAGCGTAATAACCAATGGAGGCGATACACATAGGATGCTTGCTATTCATGGGTCGATGGTCGGCGGTAGTCGCCAGCTCTCATGGTGGAGACGGCGGCACTACATGTGCAAAGCCAGAAACGTTCGACAAAACCCACACGTCAAGCAAAAACGGTAGGATCATAGGTCTATGCGTGTATTACAATCAATAACCGGCTATTCAAAATTTTCATCACGCATGGTGGGTACTATACATATAAAAACAAATCTTATACGCATTGGTTCAAAACGAAAATAATGATAAATCGACGCAGAGACTAAAATGAGCACGGATTATGTATTATTTTATATACACCAATATACGGTACAGTCGATATCATTACATATGGTGATAGTCGTATATATATACATAGGATATTGAAATGCCATGCCGCGACTAATCGGTAAAAGGGTTGAAAATAAAACGGTACCGAAGGCTTTTATGATTAGGGTTAAGGGTAGGTATCGAAATTAAGTATTTAGTGGAGTGGAAGTACATATACATATCATTAGTTTCGGAAGCCCTAATTTCCATGATCATAAACTTCGTTAGAATTTAGCATGAATTTATATGGACCTATATTTATATATATATGAAGTTATTTATATATATACCGGATATTATATATACATAATAGGTGTCCAATGTATTATCAAATTATATATATATATTATATATATATTATATGCATGGTGAGTATCCAATGTCATTATCGAAGGTATATATATATTTAATATATATATATATTATATACATGAAGATGTATCAATGTTAATATAAAGGGGTATAGAAACTTTATATATATAGTTATAATATATACATGGGGAGTATCCAATGCTAGTATCTCAAGGGTATAATGGAAGGAAATCCTAAAATTATAATGGGATACTAGGTTGAAGAGGAAAATTTAAAGGTGGAAACAAAATCAAATGCCGAACTTAGTATCCAGTCAACTAGGTAAATAGAAGTGAATCCTCAGTATATATGTATGAAAAAAAAAAAAAAATCTTTAAATTGGAGGTGTTACAAATGGTATCAGAGCCCGAGTTACAAAAACTGGGTTGTTGTTACTGTGTTCACTGAATTCTGAATGTTATTTTTATAAATGAATATTGTAGAAATTGTTTTGTTTCTTTCAATTTTACTGATCAATATTATGAGTGTGTACAGTGGTGCTAAAATGGCTGAAGGTGGAGAAATTTATGTGGATTTGCGTGATGAGTTTGCTACACCGGATCCCAATGCCCCGGTAATGGCTATGTTGCACAGGTTGCAATGAGAATTGGCTGAACTAAGAAGCCAGAATGACATATTGTCATCAGCCAGTAAGGAGGAGGAAAAGCTCATCAGAGAACTAACTTCCCGGAACAGCCAAGAAGGCAAAGGTTCCGGAAAGAGGAAGATGGATGAGCCTGATGAGGATGAGGCTGCTAGACATCAATATAAACAAAAAAGAGAATTGCAGGGGGAATTCCGAAAGATCAAACCTCCCTCCTATGATGGGGAGAAGGAGGAAGATGCTGAAGCTTGGTTCCTGAACATGATTAAGTATTTCCAAGTTTATGAATATGAGAGCAATCTGAAGGCCAGATTAGCTGTGTACCAACTACAAGGTAAAGCTACTCTGTGGTGGGAGGAGAAAAAAATTGTGCATGCCATTGATGAAAAGACAGTTACTTGGGAAGATTTCCAAGTTAAGTTCAAAAATCGTTATTTGAATGAGCGTTATTATGATGATAAAGCAAAAGAATTCCAGGAACTTAGACTAGGACAACTCACTATCGATGAGTTTGTCACTAAGTTTACCAATTTATTGAGATATGTCCCTTACATTAGGGAAGAGAAGGCAAAGGTCCAAAGGTTTTTGAATTGTTTGCCTACTTTGTACAAAGAGAAAATTGAGTTTGACAACCCAAAGAAAATGGACGAAGCGGTTAGAAAAGCAAGATTATGCTATCAGCAGTTTAAAGGAAAGGCTGAACAAGGGAAAAGCTGGTTGAACAAGGGTGAGTTCAAGGGGAAAAGACAAAAACCAGCATATTTAAGGAGTTTTGGCAAAGATCATCAGCGGAAAAAATTTAATAAACCAAAAGAAAGCCAAATTGCTCAATCCCAAGTGGCTTCAAAACAAGTAGAGGGGAACAATAAAAAGGAAGGGACAGTCAGAATGAAGGAACCCTTGAAATGTTGGGGCTGTGGAGAACCCCATATTTTGAGGGACTGCCCTCATCGAAATATTCATATGATCAGCAGAGAGCGAGAGGCGACAACAGTAAATGACATAGCCATAAATATACCAACTATCAGTGCAGCCTTGGAAAATCGGCAAGCAAAACATCAAGCAACCATGGTGGAAATGGAGGGTAAGATTTCTGACCTACCTGTTACTGTTTTGATTGATCCGGGTGCTTCTTTGAGTTACATTAGTCCTAGAATTGTAGAAAAATGTAAAATTAAACCTGAAAAATTTCAGCAGTCATGGTTGGTACAGCTGGCCACTGGGACTAAGAGAAAAGTAACACATAAATTGCCCAAAACAGCAATACAATTAAATGGTTTTCCAACAGAAGTAAATCTGAACATATTGCCGTTAGGATCCTATGATTTACTGATAGGAATGGATTGGCTGGAAAAGAAGAAAGCCCTGATGAACTGTTGGGATAAAACCCTGCATTGTGTGGATGAAGAAGGGAAACCTTTTACTCTAAAAGGAAAACCAAAATCCATTTCAGTAAGACAAATATCAGCCTTACAATTAAAACGAACAGCTAGAAAAGGATACCAAGTTTATGCAGTACATGTGGAGGAAGTAGAGAAGAAAACTGGAGAAAATCTGCTGAATGAATTACCGGTGGTAAGGGAATTTAAAGAAGTTTTTCCCGATGAGATTCCTCATCTTCCCCCCAAAAGAGAAATTGACTTTACCATAGATCTGGTGCCGGGAGCAACACCTGTTTCCCGAGCCCCCTATCGAATGAGTCCTCCTGAACTTATGGAACTGAAAATGCAATTGCAAGAATTACTAGATAAAGGTTACATTAGACCAAGTGTGTCTCCTTGGGGAGCACCGGTCTTATTTGTGAAAAAGAAAGATGGAACTTTTAGGATGTGCATTGATTATCGCCAACTGAACAAGTTGACCATTAAGAATAGATATCCGCTCCCTAGAATTGATGATCTTTTTGATCAGGTGAGAGGGGCCTCAGTCTTTTCAAAGATTGACTTAAGGACTGGGTATCACCAGCTCAGAATCAAGGAAGAAGACATTAGCAAAACAGCTTTTCGAACCCGGTATGGACACTACGAATTTGTAGTCCTACCTTTTGGATTGAAAAATGCCCCTGCCACCTTTATGTGCCTAATGAACAGTGTGTTAAATAAGTATTTGGATAAATTTGTTCTGGTGTTCATAGATGATATTTTGGTCTACTCCAAAAAAAAAGAGGAACATAAAGAACATTTGCGGATAGTGTTACAAACTCTGAAAGAAAATCAGCTATATGCCAAGTTCAGTAAATGTGAATTTTACAAGGATAAGATTCAATATTTGGGTCATATTATTTCTAAAAAAGGCCTTGCAGTTGACCCTGAAAAGATAAAAGCAATTAAAGAATGGCCAGTCCCAATTGATGTTTCAGCAGTAAGGTCATTCATGGGGATTGCAGGCTACTATCGTAGATTTGTGGAGAGATTTTCTGCCATAGCACATCCCATCACTTCATTGCAAAGAAAGGGTGTCAAGTTCGTGTGGACTGAAAAATGTCAAATCAGTTTCGAGCAATTAAAACAAAAACTTATTTCAGCCCCTATATTAAAAATTGTTGATCCTGATAAAGAATTTGTTGTATGTACAGATGCTTGCAGAGAGGGGTTGGGAGGAGTCCTGTTGCAGGAAAATTCAGTTATTGCCTATGAATCTAGGAAACTGAAAATACAAGAACAAAATTATAGTGCCTATGATTTAGAATTTGCAGCTGTTATCCATGCTCTGAAAATGTGGCGGCACTATCTTCTTGGGAAAAAGTTCACATTGATGACTGATCATATTAGCCTCAAATATTTCTTTTCCCAAACTGACCTGAATGCAAGGCAAGCCGGATGGCTGTCCTTTTTAAGTGAATTTGATATGGACATAAAACATATCAAGGGAAAATAAAATAAAGCTGCTGATGCATTAAGTAGAAATGCTTGTCAAAATTTAAATAGCATTGGGAGTAGTGGCCAGATTGAGGTAGAAGAGTTGGTGAGAAAAGCAGCAAGCCAAGATCCAAACTATGAAACACTCTTGGTGAAACTACAGAAAAGGGATAAAACTGATTTCACTCAAAACCAAAAAGGGCTACTCTATTACAAAAACAGGTTGTATATTCCAAATGTAGAGTCCTTAAAAAGAGAAATTTTGGATGAATATCACAAACATCCATATGCAGGACATCCAGGATATTAGAAAATGTTAACAGCCTTGAAAAAGAAGTTGTTCTAGCCAGGAATGAAGAGAGATGTGGCAGAATATTTAAGTAGGTGCATGGAATGTCAACTAGTCAAAGTTGAGCATCAACATCCAGCAGGTCTTTTAAACCCTTTGCCAATTGCAGAATGGAAATGGGACACAGTCTCCATGGATTTTATAACAGGGTTACCCAAAACCAAATATCAACATGATTCTGTAATGGTAGTAGTAGACACTCTCACAAAAGTTGCCCACTTTATACCAGTAAATTCTACCTTTGGGACAGCTCAAGTAGCGAATGTGTTCTTGAAGGAGGTAGTAAGGCTTCATGGGGTGCCAAAGGTAATTTTTTCAGACCGAGATGCTAAGTTTACTGCAGCCTTTTGGAAGGGATTATTTGGAGGGATGGGTACTAAGTTGAATTTTAGTACTGCCTATCACCCTCAAACCGATGGGCAAACAGAGAGGATTAATCAAATATTGGAGGATATGCTGAGAATGTATGTGATGGATAGACCATCAAAGTGGGAAGAGTATTTGCATTTAGCTGAATTTGCCTATAATAACAGCTACCAATCTTCTATCAAGATGAGTCCATTTGAAGCACTGTATGGAAGGAAGTGTCGTACTCCTTTGAGTTGGAGCCAACCTGAGGATAAATTAATGCTGGGACCTGATGCCTTACAAGAGATGGAGAGAATTGTTAAACAGATACAAGGAAATATCAAGACGGCACAAGATCGCCAGAAAAGCTATTCTGATAATAAAAGAGTGCACCGAGAATTCAAAGTAGGGGATCATGTGTATTCGCCCATCAAACCCAAAAAGAGCACACTTTATGCTGGAAGTTGTGCAAAACTTGCTCCTAGATATTGTGGGCCTTTTGAAGTTTTAGAAAGGGTGGGACCAGTGGCTTACAAACTGGCCTTACCCCCCCATGTTAGAGTTCATGATGTGTTTCATGTTTCGTTATTAAAAAGATATGTACATGATGCTTCTCATATAGTTGATTGGAATGTTGTACAGGTGGAACCAGAAGGGGAGTTTCTGCCAGAGCTGCTTCAAATATTGGCGCGGGAAGAAATTGAATTGAGAAACAGAACAGTGGCCAAAGTAAAAGTGCAGTGGAAGCATTTTACTGCTGAAGAAGCTACCTGGGAAAGAGAGGCTGAAATGATAGAAAGATATCCATTTTTGTTTGAAAAATGAACTCTAGTAGTAAAATAAAAACACCGAGGATAGTGTTTATTTTCAGAGGGGGAATATGTAACACCCCCAATTTCTGTGTTTGAATTTAAAAGTTAGACATTTGAACTTTGATCCTAAGGGGAGTGGACCCCAAAGAATAAGTATTGTGTGAATGTAATTTAATATTTAAGTTGACGAAATAAATAAAATGATTGTGCATATTGGCCAAAATGAGATTTAGAGATCACTTGCCAAATCCATGAGGATGGATAAGGCAACAAATCCCCACAACATTTCAAAAAAATCCTTGAAAGAAATTAATTTAGATTTTGAGGAGGAATCTAAATTTCCCCAATGATGAGGAAAGTAGTTGGGAAGAGGTAATAAAAGCTGGAAAAGCTGAGGAAAAGCATAAAACAGCTTTGAAGAGTCCCAAAAATAGGAAGCCTAGGCTAAACAGGAAGAAAAACATCCTGCTATTCTGGACGTAGAATTAGAAACATGCTTTGGGGAAACATGAGCTTAAATAAGCTGCTCCTAAGCAGATCAGGGGTTGTTCTGTGATGGATGTGATCTCAGCTCGGGGGTGATTTCTGGGAGACAAAAAGGACTCTAAGGTTGGGAGGTTGGTCAGTTGTAATAGTGGTATGTTCCTGAAATTCTTATTGTTTTGATTTCTTATGATACGAATTGGCTACATATAATTAATTGAGTTGTATAACTGAGTATAGCCCTACATTTAACAGAATCAATCTTAAGGCATTCACCTTCCTAATTCTGTATAGTTGTAGACCAACAATCTGTAGAGTAGAAACCCACAGAAACTTTAAACCGAGGTCGGTGGAAATCTGAGGGTACATATTTCTCCACAGATATTTAAATACTAACCTACTTCTGATCTATATTTGTAACTATATGCTCATGAGTATGCTGGAACAGTATTGGAACTCAGGCAACATAAACAAAAAAAAATAGTAACAGAACTAAAATCTACATGGTATAGTAAAAGAGAAGAAAATAAATTATAATAAATTTCGGGGACTCTCAAAACCAAGAATTAATTCCAATCTATAGAAATTTTATAGCACTTCTAGTTCATATTTTCTAACTTTAATCTGCTTCTAAAAACATTAAATAGATATCAGTGGAATAGGCTCAACCAGCATTTAAATCCACTATCAAAATAACAATAGTAGACATGTATATGCAACCATAAAATTCACCGAGAGCTGAAATAAATAAGATATCATAATATCAATTGCAAAGGAGTGTTTGGACGGAAGATATATTCCAATCATATATATATTCTGTTTGATTTAGGGCGTAACTACACTCATTTTCTGATGTTATAAAATCTATTATGCATTAAGTCTTCTTGAAGAATTTCCTCCGGTCAAATAATCATTAACAATCCTCGGTGTTACCGTTTCTTTTGTACATTAGACGTAATGGGTCATGCAAATAAATTCTATGAGACAACTCGTGGAAGATAAGTGCCGAGAACCTAACTTTACTTTGTATTTTGATTTCCATAGAGCGATTTTGGATAATTTTTATATACAGGAAGGTATTATATTCAAATATTAAAGGCAGTGTAACCCTGTCGATTCTCGTGAAAAGTTTTACAATTATTAAACGAAAAAAAAAACAGATGTGTAATCTCGTTAAGGGATGGAGTTACCTATGTGAGAGCTCGGTACTTTCCCTGGCAAAGTTTATTATTCATTATTGCCATATAAGTCAAAACGAAGCAAATCGAAATAGTTTGAATCCTATCGGTTAATACTTCTCTAGCAATAGTCATGACTGAGATTTTCAGACAAAAGCATATAGACATATCTATTAAGTAGGTTCTGAAATTTAGAGATGGATTCAAACGATATTAGATCTCCGAAAATAAGCAAATAAATTCGATGCATAAACCTCTGTAATAGTATTGAAGAAATTAGGGATTAACCGGTGAATAGAGTTTTCTTTCTATCATTACATCTAATCGACTTTAGAAAAAAAAAAGGGGGAAATCAATACGCTATTAAGAAAAAGGGAACATCGGTTAGTTACTGATGGCCACAGATCTGCTATCCTATTTGACGCAGGGTAACCTAAGATCCCAAGCCAGAACGCAGAGAAAAAAAAAATAAAGGGTCTCGGCGTATGGCCATGATGAAAGCCTGCTAATGGCTCCTGCCAATACGGTGCGTGTTGAACGCAGCCGTAATAGATCTGCAAGCCCAAAAGAAACCTCTCACGAACAAAGACAACTCGTTTTTAAACAGATAGGACTATCATTATTATAATAAGCAAAAACAAAGATATGAATGAATTAAGGAGGGCGCGGCCAGAAAAGAACCCAACGCCTTCAGTCTCTCATACCGACATAATGAAATGAAGACAAACAAGTGCTAGAAAATAGGCTAAGTCTCCATCATACATTATACAGCCAGGGATGTCGATGCTCCGCGCCATCTGTGTGAACAATCAGGAGATGAATTAGGTACTGTATTACCTGAAAGAAAAAAAAAGTTTCAGAACGTAAGGAAATAGAAAAATGGGATTCGTAGAAACGTGAAATCTTACATCGTGCGTTACACTGGAATTCTCCACAGTAAAGGAGTTCGACACCTTCACGCTGGCTTAATTATCCCTGTATAGGATCCACATAGAAAATAACTGCGACATATGTGAGGGAGTCACGAACGGAGACAAACGTAATAGAAAAAAAAAAACACCATAAACTGAGTCGGCTATACCAGCAAGAACAGGCGAAGGGGGAGGTGAATGGCAACAATCCTATCCAACGGAAATAAATCGAAAGAATAGGATGAAAAATCGGCACAAAAACCCCAATTAAAAAGAACTCACTGCATGTGGCAGTGCAACTCTGATTTCAAGCTAGGACGAGAGGGAGATAATCGTAACACTGATCACACCACCCTAGGAATTCAGGAAATCTCGAAGTCGATTTGATAAACCCAGCCACATCGATATACCGGTACCATGCGATATTAATGAGCTCGCAGAGGAAGTACTAGGATGTGGAATGGCGGCCTTGTTCTGCATTCTGCTCAGTCGAAAATACCTCTTCTCCATTTTCATCCAGCTGGGAGTGCTACGCATCGTATTCTCATAGGTAGAAAGCTAGCCATAGAATCATATTTTCCCGAGACAGGAGTCGGCGCACACAGCACCTGGGCCAAACCGGAATAACCAATGAATGTGATACACGTAGGATACTTGCTGTTCATGGGTCAATGAATGTCGGCCGCTGGTACTTCACTCTCATGATGGAGACGCTGGCAACACATGCAAAACCACCGAAAAGTTAAAACAAAACCCGCATATCAAAAAAAAAACGGACAGATCACAGGTCTATGCGTATATTACAATCAATAACCAACTATTCATAATTTGTAACATGCATGGTGGGTACTGTACATATAAAAAAAATCCTATACGCGTTGATTCAAAACAAAAAAAATAAGGATAGATCGACGCCAGGGTTGGAATGAGTACGGATCATGTATTATTTTATATACACCAATATATATACTGTCGATATCATTACATATAGTGATAGTCGTATATATATACCAGGATACTCGAAATGCCATGTGGCTATTAAATCAGTAAGAAGGTTGAAAATAAAACGATACCGAAGGCCTTTATGATTAGGGTTATGTAGGTATCGAAATTAAGTATTTAGTGGGTGAAGTACTTATACATATCATTAGTTCGTAAGCCCTAAGTTCCATCATCATAGAGTTCATTAGAATTAAGCATAGACCTATATGGAAATATATATATATATATATTAAATTATTTATATATATACATATATATTATCTACATAGGGAGTATCCAAGGTTATTATCAAAGGGTATATAAATTATATATATATTATATACATAGTAAGTATCCAATGTTATTATCAAAGGGTATATAAATTATATATATATTATATACATAGTAAGTATCCAATGTTATTATCAAAGGGTATATATATTATATATATTATATACATGGGGAGTATCCAATGCTATTATAAAGGGGTATAATGGGAAGGAAATCCTAAAATTATAATGGGGTACTAGGTTGAAAGAGGAAAATTTAAAAAAAGGTAGAAATAAAATCAAATTCCTAAACTTAATATCGAGTCAACCATGTAAATAAAAGTGAACCCTCAGTATATATGTATGATCTTTTAAACTTTGGAGGTAGTTACAGAAATCTTCCTAAGTAACTCGTCTTTTCATCAATGGCATGCACCATCTTTGTCTCCTCCCACCACAAGGTAGCCCTTACCTTGTAGGTAGTAAATAGCTAATCCGACCTTTCAGATTACTTTCATATTCATAAACTCGGAAATACTTAATCATATTCAAAGCAACGAGGCTTCAGCATCTTCCTCCTTCTCCCCATCATAGGAGGGAGGTTTGATTTTCTAGAATTCCCCCTTGTAATTCCTTTTTTCTTCTTATTATGATGCCTAATAGCATCTTCCTCATCGAAATTCATCAGTTTTTCCTCTTTCCGAACCTTCGCCTTCCCCTGGTGCATCCCTGTGAAGTTAATTCACCCGATGAGCTTTTCCTACTCCTCACCGCCTAATGACAATCTGTCATCGACTTTTATCTCGACCCAATTCTTGTTGCAATTCCTGCAACATAGCCATCATGGTCGCATTGGGATCCGGTGCATTTTCCTCATCACGCAGATCGACATAAATTTTGTCCACCTTCTTCCATTCTATCACCCCACTTTACACACTCATAGCACGAAGTCGGTGATAAGAAAAACAAAATTTTTTTGTCACAAGAATACAATTATACAATGAGTACACAAAGCAACCGTGAGCACAATGTCACCAGACCCCTGGGCTTTTATAACTTGGCCTCCGATACCATTTGTCACACCTCCAAATTTCACAACATTCTTCAAGAAATTCAGGGGTTTTAAGCATAGGTTTATTATGAAATCCTAATTCTCTAACCATGATACTTTTCATCATAACATCATAACTCCAATAAACCCATCTATTACTTCTTCATGTCTTATGTTATTCTAGCTCCAAGTATGGAGGAATTGTATATGATTTAATTCTCTATAGAGGTCTCACATATCATCTAGACTTAGCCTTTGCTTGGATGTCACATATATCACTTATAATTAAACCTATAATTAACCCTTTGCATGCATTATATACGATGGTTTGGAATGGGTTATGCCTACGAGCATTCCCGACCCTTTTCAACTATACATAGCCACGACCTTTCCATCAAGAAATTGTATAGACCTTGGGTATTGATTTTTGATAAAATGCAACGTACATATTATTATGAGACCGACTCTTTTAGGCATCGGCGGTCGGATGAGGTGGCATTAATATTCACGTCTCGTGTTGATATGACAACATATCATTGTACATAATATTTCTAATCAAATTTGTAGATATGAAACTTGATTTCGTGATCAATCTACATGTAAAGCGTGTAACCCCATTCAACTCGAGTTTCGTGTTCGTGGGTCGCGAGGTAAACCTTCTCCACGTCGGATGTTATGATGAATAGGGTGGCGTTGTATGGTTTATCCCTTCGTTCATTCACATGGAGGATCCACGTCGATGTGGCTTACTCGGCTTACTCGGTTTACATAACCCTCAATTGTATGCGAACAAGACGCCTTGACTTTAATCCGGATCCGAACACCATTAATGTTATACGACAGCTTTTAATGTCACTTGCCAACCTCTCAATCCATGGCTTGGCTCTTACGATTTTTCCAAGTGGACGATGGTGATCCTTTCATATTAGGGTTCCCGGGTCCGTCGAGGAATTATATAAGCCTTTGATTTTGGGTAGAGACGAGCTTTTCCGCGTTAATTGTTTGTTGTTGTAGCTCTTCGTCTGCAAGGTGCTTACTCCTCGGAGGCTTACTGTCCTTAGTTCACGAGGAAGAGCTCCGGCGTGCCTTCTCCCTCGCGACAATACCAGGTAAGGGTTTATGCATTTTGTTTTTTCTCCATAGTATGATTTAAAAATCAAGGTCGTTGCGCATAACCTGGGTCAACCGTCGGTTCCGAGGAAGTCCGCGTACTTTCATCAGCTGAATGCGTTTCGTTTTTTGGGCTTTTGTATGATACCCTCTCGTGCAAAATTTTCGTTATATTTCCCTTTTCGGTTTATTTTCGACTATACTCCTCTATCAATTCCATGGAATGCTAACTAGTTTATGTTGTGAATGCTATGTAGCATCCCAATTTACGTGCTTCACGTCACTTCATGCGAACGACCGCCATTCATTCGGTCGCTATGAGGTTGGTTGTTCGTCCTGTCTATACATACACGTTTACTTCCTCCTTTTATTATTCTATGGAGTTTCACGTTAATCCCTAATTTGTTTATAATTTTCGATTTCGCAGGCTCGTAGGACCCGAGATTTTTGTTTCACTAGGTAACACCTCGTTTGCTTTGTTTTTTTTCTTGTTTTTGAGTAATTTCTCTGTTCACTCATTTTTCCAACGATGGCGCTATTTACTAATCCCCATCTTGGCTTGATTTTTTCCACAGGTAATCGAAGATCTCTTCGTATGCTTATGCAAACGATAATGAGACTTTCCGAAGTTATAGATATTAACCTCGGCCTCCTTGACGTTTCAGGTCGGTATGCCTATGGGAATACTCTCCCTCTCCCATTGAGTTGTTTCATCGGACGTCGAATCATTGCTCTCTTATGATTTTACTCGGTGTTCTTGGAGGAACGAGACTTCTGTCGAGTCGTATTGTTAATCCGTGTCATTCCTATGTGGCGCTCCTTTAAATTTGTTTTTATTGTGATAAAGGATTTCGCTCCTCGGACCCTAGCCTCGATAGGCTCGACATGTATTGTGACATTTTTTGGACATACATATGTATATTCCTTACTTTATTTATGGTGAATTCGCTATAACAATGCTACGATGTAACTTTATATGGATCGTATCGAGTCGTGTATACGATTTAATACCATGGAATTTCTCTTTGTTTAGTTTTCTTGTCGAATAGTAAGTGTATGTTATGTGGTTCCCATGTAGCACTAATGTGATTCAATGTGTACCAGATTCTCGGTTACATTCCTCGGAATTTCTAGGGAAGTCATATTTAATTTTATCTTTTCTATAGATGTATTTTGTTCGTTATTTTCTCGTAGCTAGATATCTCTACATCGGTACCGTATCATAGTTACGGTTCCCTGCGTTCATGTTTACACCGAACTTATTTCTACAATTGTTCAGTCTATGCATATAAATGGAATGTATGAAATTGTGAGTCCATTCTCATTTATACACATATAGTTAATATGTATGAAGTACCAAGACTAATATTCTCCTTATTTTCCAAGGTTATATATTTCTAATTGAATCTTCTTCTCATTTTCCTATATCTATTTACGAGTACTTGCCTACCTAGATATCCGGTGGTAGGTATTTCTCGTAGAGTCGGTCATGTGTTTGGGATTTATTCCATTTTTCTCTTGGTCAAGGGAAATAGTAGTTACATTAACTCGATAATGTGTATATCTGTTGAAAATAATTCAACTCTCTCGCTCTTTTTACTTCACAACTATTAAATAATTAATTCTCAGATCTATGTATTTACTTTCTCGTGCTATAATATTAGAGTGGTTTCATAAGGCAACTATCTATGTTCGATCTTTTTGTAAATATTTAGCTCCTTTCCTCTCGCTATAGTAAGTGTGGCTTACATAGCAACCTCATACCATTACATTTTATGGATTATATTTGAATGGTATGTTGACCCTCAAGGTCGACTTTTATAGAGTCTCTCCTTCTATTCTTTCATGCACAAAGGTAAGTTTCAATTCATTTCCTACTATTTTCCAAGCATAATATAGGAAGTTCAATTTCTCTCTCCCGTAGGTATATATTAGAATCATGCTAGAAACAGAAATAGCGATTAAATCTAATTCACAAATTTTTCTCGGGAACAACTAAGTATCCTCAAATTTAAACCAACATTGGTTTAGACCTTTCCGTTGGATTCTACTTTACAGTTTTTTCTCTACAACCATACATAATTATCGTGTTACCGCCTATGATTAATTCTATTAAATGTAGAACTAATAAATTTAATACCTTAGAAATAAATTTTGTTTTTATATGTAGCCAATTCATACCATAATAAGCAGGAGAGAGTTTAACTCGTAGACATACCACTCATGTAGTCGACCAACCTCCCAACCTTAGAGTCCTTCTGTCTCCCGTAACTCACCCCCGATCTAAGATCACCTCCTAGAACATATCAACCTCTAATACTGTACGAGAACAGCCTTATTTAAGCCATTGTTCCCCCAAATCATGTTTCTAATTCGCGTCCCGTAATCTCAGGATGCTTTTCTTCCCCGTTTGCCTAGGCTTCCCAATTTAGGGATTCTTTAAAGCCGTTTTATGCTTTTCCTCAGCTTTTTCTAGCTTTTTACCTCTTCCCCAACTACTTTCCTCATCATTGGGGGAATTCGATTTTTCCTCAAAAATCTAAATTTAAAACTTAATTTCTTTCATGATTTTTGAAAGATTATAGGGGAAATTTTTTTCCTAGTCCATCCTCATGGATTTAGCAAGTGATCTCATAATCTCATTTTTGGTCAATTCGCATGACATTATTTTATTCATTTCCTCATTTAAATATTTAATTACATTCACAAAATAATTATCCTTTGGGGTCCACTCCCCCGTAGGATTAAAGTTCAAGTATCTAACTTTGAAATTCAATCACATGAATTGGGGGTGTTGCTTACAAATTTCAAAATCAATGATGTAAGTATTAAATAACTAGAAAAATATCAACTTTCTTTTAATATTGAAAATGAACTTTAAAAAGTAAAAATCCATGTTCCATTACTTGAGTTGGTAAAAAGGATATTGTAAAATTAAACATGTAAATGAATTGAAAATCGAATAAAGGAAAAAAAAACAATGTCAATTGTGACGATAAACCTAAGTTACTATTTGGACCTAAAGTAGATGGAATTACACAAGATGGCACTGTTCCTCCATTCTATTTCAGTCTTAACATACATGATTTTATTTTTCCCAATGCAATGTTGCATTCTGGTGCCTCAGACAATCTTCTGCCAAAGGTAATCATCGAGAAATTGGATGGAATTACACAAGATGGCACTGTTCCTCCATTCTATTTCAGTCTTAACATACATGATTTTATTTTTCCCAATGCAATGTTGCATTCTGGTGCCTCAGACAATCTTCTGCCAAAGGTAATCATCGAAAAATTCGGATTAGATATTACGAGAAATTATAATAACTTTATTCCTTTGATTCGAATAGAGTAAGATTTATGGTATTAATTAAAAATTTATGTGTTACCCTTACTCAAATTCCAACAAAGTTTCTAGTGATGGGCATTGTTTTGGCTTATATACCTCCCAAATAAGGAACTATTTTGTCAAGATCATGGGGGGGAAGTAAAGAACATGAACAATAATATTTCTTATGGAACATGGACTTCGATGGAGCATTAAGCAAAGAGGGAGCAGAGATTGGAGTATGGATCTTAGATATGAAGCCAAGTACAACAAATAAATAATCTTAAAAACTAAATTCTGAATGTACACACAATGTACCTGAATATGAATATTTGTTATTAGGACTTAAGAAGTTAAAATAAATTGGAGCTAAGAGATTTTAAATTCATGGAGATTCAGAACTTATCATAAAACAGATAAAAGAAAAAAATTACGCTAAACATTCCAGAATGACAGCATACAGGAGTGTTTTTGTAGAGTTTTTACACTGTTTTCAAGAATTCCAATTGTCATTAATTCTTAGAGATCAGAATGTATTTGTTGATGCATTAGCTACTTCAGAAAGTACATGTAAAATTCCTTTTAGAGGAAGGAGGAATTTATAAATTGATGGAAAACATAGACCTTCAATTCATGATAACATGAGATACTCGCAAGTATTTGATAATGCCAAACAACTCAACAATTTCTTGCCATTAAATGATGAATTTGAACGTTTGAACAATGATATAGGGAAGGATATTGATGATAGTGGAAAGGAGAAGATTTTCAATCAAACCAGTCAATATGATGAGGAATCTAAAATATTACAACTCAAGAATAATACAATCCCAGGAGGTCTTCTACCCCCTCAAAAATCATTTGACATTAATGATCTTGATAAAAAGCCTTCAATTCAACTAACTAGATCAGAAGTAGAGCATTTCAATATTGTTAATATTTCAAAGTCATTGTGTCTGAAAGAAAAACAAAGGTAAATTTATTTGTTTACTGAGTATACAAGTGTTTTTTCATGGGGATTTTTTCATGGGGATATCATGACTCAAAGGTTTATGATAAATCTATTATTCAACATACTATCCGTATAAAAAAAGAGGATCAAAAGCCTTCTAAACAAAAGGCGAGAAGAGCTAAGTATGCCTTATACAATTGGGACGGAAGTTAAAAAATATTTAAGTAGGAACACCCAGGATATTGAATTTTATAAATGGATGTCAAATTTAGTACCCGGTAAGGAAAAGTCGGAAATAAGATTGTGTGTGGGCTTTCAAAGAGCTGCAAGATAAGGTTTCCCTCAAGGAGAACTACCCCCTACCAAATATTGACTACATACTTCAAAGAGTAGTTGGATCAAGACAAATTTCACCATAATTTAGTGCATCTAGATGATCAAGAACATGAAAATTTCACGACATCTTGGGGAAATTTTATGTATGTCAATATTCCTTTTCAGCTCATGAATGCAGGAGCAACTTTTCAAAGAGAAAAGGATAATTATTTTGCAGATGAAAGGGAAAGGTTTATTGCTATATACCTTGAAGACAATATTTTTTTTTACAAGATTTATGAAGGTCATGTGCATCACTTGATTTTTTTTTGAAAGGTGTAGAACATATGGCATTTCTTTTAGTACAAAAAATCTCTATTTAGAATGGAAGAGGGAAAATTATTAGGCCATATAATTTGAAGCATGGTATTAAAAATGATCCTAGAATAATTGTAACAATCATGAAAATTGATCCCCCAAGGACAAGAAATAAGTGAAATCTTTTATTGGTAGGATACACAGTTTGAGAAGATTTATAAACAATTTGGCTGAATTTTTTAGAGTTATAACCAACATGTTGAGAAAGGACACTCAAACAATATGGAATAAAAAATGAAAGACATCATTTAATTAGGTGAAATAATGATTAACTCATGCTCTTGTATTTATTAGTCCAAATTATACCAAATACTTCACCATATTTTCTTTTTCTTTAGATCATATTGTTAATGTAGAATTATTACAGGAAAATGAAGAAGGACATGAGAAACCTATATATTTTTTCAGCATAGGATTTAGAGATCATTCTTTGAAGTATAAAATCATGGAAAATAAATCTCTTGCTTTAGTCAAAGCCTTAAAGGAATTCAAAGTGTATGTGTTACATTCTCACAAAGTTTTTTTTCTTCCAAATGGAGTAGTAAAGGGCATTCTTACTCAAAATGATCCAGATGGAAAAAGAACTAAACAAATAGCAATTATTATGGAATAGGATATTCAAATAAAACCAAAAAAGGTTATCAAAGGTCAAGGGTTAGCCAAGTTAATGGCTGAATCAAATTTTCATGCACTTGATATAAATTTTGTAGCTTCTCTCGATGGAGAACAAGACCTAGTGACTCCAAAAATGTCAGAATGTTTTGTTACTTCATGCTGGTATACATATAATTTGTCTATTGTGCACAATTTACAAGCCCCTCCTAGTTTGACAAAAGCTTAGGCAATATTCCTTAAATTAAAATCTGCAAAATTATGCATTTTAGATCAAGACTTGTATTGGAAAGATGTTGGTGGGATTTTACTAAATTATTTGTTGAAAGATGAAGCTGACAAGATAATGGAAGAATTTCCTAAATGTGACTCTCGAGTACATTTGTAATGGAAAGCTACAACAAATAAAGTTTTAAGAGTTGTATTTTATTGGCGTAGTTTGTTTACTTATACTCATAAGAATATTGAAACTTCTCATGAGTGTCAAATATTTGAACGCAAGGGGAAGCTCTTTCCTTTGCCTTTGAAACCCATTTCATTGGAGAATCATTTCCAACAGTGGGGATTGGATTTGACATGATAAATTCATTCGAGTTATTATGTTAAGAAAAAAATTATTCTAACAACCACATATTACTTCAAAAAATGGATAGAAGGTGTTCCAACTAGACAAGCTACAAATTATGTGGTCATCCAGTTTATAGAAGATAATATCCTATTGAGATTTCGTTGTCCACAAAAATAATCACGGATAATGGTGACTATTTCAAATCTAAAATGATGATTGAAAACATGTAATAATATCAACACAGTGTTGGGACATTCTCTTGCCTCTTATCCTAAAGGAAATGGATTGATTTGAATGCTTCTAATAAATATTTGGTCGATATATAAAGAAATTACAGCGATGAGAAAAAAACTCATATTGCAAAGAAGTTTATTAATTCTGTAGATGATAGGATATTTAAAAGCTTAATTGTAATGTCACTAAATTTGGTTTATGGAACATATGTAATTTTTCGATCTTTAAGATGGATTATAACTGATAAAAAGTGTTAGAAATATAAGTGAAATGGAATTGTACTGTAAAGGTTAATGAATGGTACAATGTAATAAAGAAAAAGTCTGCAAGCCTAGATGGTGGGGATAAATCAAAAAGGCACTGTAAGAAAACTGAAAGATGATTTCAAACAAAATGACCTTCTTTTGAAATGGGATCTGAGAAATGAAGACAAAGGAAAAACTTGAAAGTTTGACCATCTATAGAAAGGTCCTTATAGGGTTTCAACTTTTCATGGGACTAATGCATTTTTATTGCAAGATATAACTAGAGAAACAATATTAGGAGGGTCTGTTAATGGTATTTTTCTCAATCATTACTTCACCTAAACTCATTTGGTCACAAGATACATCATTTTATATATGACTTTATTATTTTCAATGTTGCAAGCATGGATGAATAATATCACGAGTCAAAGCCTGTATAGAAGGCCCTAATTTTCTTAGAAGTTCACAATAATATCTATAGAATAACAATTGATCAATTTTATTTCAGAAAATGGACAAACTAGTTGCTTCCCAATGGAAGAACATTACTAGTCGACAACATTCTTGATACATCTCAGGGAGGTTACCATCCCCATTGGAACTATTGTTAGGGTCCTATAAATTATAAAGATAAATTGATTATCATTTTTTGCTGATTCATGGGATATTATAAATAAATGTTACATTCTTTGAATTATTTTCAGTTACTAAAAGAAGGGAAAAAAAATAAAATAAAAATAAAAAGAGAGAAAAAGAAAATAAAAAGAAAATAAAGAGGTGATATGAAAAAGTGTATAAAAAAAAGGAGTAAAGAAAAAGAAATTAAAAATATATATAAAAAACATAAACCCCTATAGCGAGGCAATCAAAATGTCTCTTTTTGAATTTTATCATAAAGTTTGATTTTTATATCTTTATATATAAAATATAGTATATTTTTAAAGATTGGTGCTCGATATAATGTTTTATACACATTATATACACATTGATTTGATTTGCTTCTTGTGAAGCCAAGTCCCCATATATATGTATCAAATTTCTGATATCAAATCCTTCATGACTGTTTTAACCCATACAAATATTTTTTTAACCTACATACTTGTTCTTTCTCACCCTTCACTACAAAGCCTTCATGTTGCTTCATATAGACATCTTCTTCCACACCCCTCTTAAGAAATGTTGTATTCAGATCCATAAGTTCTACCTCAAAATCAAAAGAAACAACAATAGATAAAAGTAATATAATCCAATCTAACATGGAAACAACCAAAAACATATAACCAAAATAAATTCCCAACCCTTCGGAATCACCTTTTTCCACCATACGAGCTTTGTATTTCTCCACCTTGCCTTCTGCATTATTCTTCTTCTTAAAACCCATTTACTGTGAATGGGTTTTCTTCAATGTAGCAACTCCACGAGGACCCAAGCCTCATTTTTTTCCAAATATTCCATTGAATCACCCATGGCGTATTCACAAAGTTTTCCATCCTATGAATCCACTGTCTCCCTCATAGTTATGGGATCTTCATCACTAATAGATAAATAAAAATTTTAACATAAAGAAGGTGGACTATACCTCTTTGGATTCCTCCTCTGTGAAATTAATGTTCTCAAAATTGTAGTTTGTGGCTCTTCTTATTTTCATTCTTATTCTGTTGTAGAGTCTTATTCCTTATCCCTTAGTTCAAACTCTATATTTTCAGGTTCCTTTGGTAGGAATTGTTTTTTAAGAACATCCTTCACCTATATAAAAACCAGATCTCAGTTGTACACAACCTTCCTTGTTTCTGGGTTCCAAATATTATAAAATTTTAAACCATCCTTATATCCAATAAAAATGTGCCTTTGAGATTTATTATCAAACTTGGTTTTTTTCTCCTTTGAAATGTGTACATATGCATCACAATCAAATATCCTCACATGTGAAAGAGAGGGTTTCTTACAATTCCATGCCTCATGTGGATTCTTATCCTCTAATTTTTATCAAGGTGATTTGTTAACGAGAAACATGCAATATCTATTACCTCTTCCCAAAATTCTTATCGTAACTCGACACCATTGAGCATGCGTCTTTCCTTTTCCATCAACATCCTCTTCATTCTTTCTACAACACCATTTTATTGAAGTGTGTATGGAGTAGTATTTTTCCATTCTATACCACACTTCTTACAGAACTCTTCAAATTCATTCTTGGAGATATCTCCACCATTATCTATCCTCAACACCTTGATATTCTTCTTTGTCTGATTTTCCACCACAACCTTAAATTCTTTAAACTTGTCAAAGAATTTAATATTTATTCCCAAGGAAATCTATACATGTATTCCTAGACATGCAATTTACAAAGGAGACATAGTACATAGAATTACCCTATGATGTAACTCACACCGGTCGAAACACATCACTCTCAACAATCTAGAATATCTCTTTCTCCCTCTTAGATCTAGAGGGAAAACTCACTTGATTCTTCTTCCCATATACACAATGCTCACAGAAATTGAAATCAATAGAGAAACTATAAATACCTTATAACATACCATTAACATGCAATATTTGAAGGTCGTTCTCTCCAATATGTCCAAGCCTCTAATTCCATGGCATGGTCTTTTGTCCAAAGACCACTAGATTTTCTCTTCCACATTCAGGAACCACATAATTGTTTCAACCATGAGTAAAAGTGCTATGTAGAAGCTTGTAAATATTTCCAATCCAATCCTTGCACCAATAAGAGTGCTCCTTGAACTATCTTACATGAAGCTTTCTTGAACACTATTTTTACACCGACATCATCCATATTACTTACATAAATCATATTTCTGGCCAATACGGGAATATGCAGACCACCATCAAGTGTTCTAATCCTTCCACCTTGTAACTTCAGCTTGAAATTTCCACATCGATGATTTTAGCCTTCCGGACATACCCTACGAATACATCACGACCATTATATTTATCATACTCGCAGAACCACTCCCTATGGGGAGTGAAGTCAAAGGATGCACCTAATTCAATTAATCATGCCTCATGATATACATGTGTACTTGAATACGAGGCCAAGTACGCATCCACACATCATATGAGGTGGTATTTTCCTATGCAGAAGGAGCATCATCAAATCGCATTCCTTTCTCACGAGCTTTAGATCTACACTCCTTTTGGTAGTGCCCTTCCTTTCGTTATTTTGAGCACACATTTACAAGTTTTCGTGGAGATTTAGATCTCCCACTCGAGGACTTATCTTTTCTTTTGTTGTAGGACCATCCTTGTACCTACAAGGAATATCTATTATGGGTCTCCAATTTGTTTTTTCTCATCTCCTCTCACAACATAGATGAGAATATTTCATGAAACTTCTAGGTATTTGTACTACTACGTATTCCAACAACGACACTATCCCACGAATCTCATAGAGAACATGGAAAAATTATTTACTTATCTTCGTGTAAATTTTTTATATCAACAGATAAAAACTCATTTACCACAACAGTAAAAGCTTTCAAATACTCTGTCACCAAGTCTCCAACCTCCATCCTTAGGTGATACATATTTTTCCACAGGAACAATTTGTTCACGAGAGAATTAGATTTGTAAAAAGTCTTGAACTTGACCCAGAAATCGTTCACCTCATCTTCCCATGATACATTCAACAATACTGAATCTGAGATACAAAACCATATTGTGCTATTTTCCTTTCGATCCAAATTTTCCTATACTTATGCTAACATTGACATTGGTTTAGTACCGAGATCTACCATGATCGATTTATCATTATCCACTAATAGATCCTCCATATTGATCTTCCACAACTGAAAACTTTGTCTATTCAATTACTTAATCTCTATATTTCCATTTTTCATCCTATTCTTTCAATTCAAGTATCGATCAAGGAGATCTCCCACTAAATAGGGTCTACCACACGGCCAAGCATAACCCCTTAGCACCAAAGGTGTCCCCTTTACAACTTTGATACAAAACGTAAGTTTTTACCTTGCATAGAAATTCCCTGCAAAAGAGTTCTTAAAATAGAAAATATATGATGGCGAGAACATAAAATAAAGATACATAGCGATTTTCCCCTCGATCACAAAACCCAGATGACAAGATTTATTTTTCATTATATCCATTTCAATGTTACAATTCATATATATGTACATGTCTAAGCATTCATAAATCCCAATACAATAACCCTCGATTAGAACATAATTTTATTTCCCTTTACGAGATATAAATAATACCATGGAAAAAGACCATTACACCCAAAACCAACTAGAAAACCCATGGAGAAAACCATGGGTAGGTCTGCTCACTATCTTTTGGGCTTGCCCCCATCTTTGGGTCCACCCAACTCTTATCTCGTCTGTATTTAAAAAAAAAAAAATCTTGGACGCCGGGGTTGCCACCACCCTCGTGCCCGCAACATGTGCTACCCTCGTGCCCAAAACATGTGGTGCAATGTACAACGCATGGAACTAGTCATGGAAATAATGTAACACACACGCAACAATTTGTGTCAATGAATTACTTTGGAGGAAAAAACTTGACAAAAGTCCACCCTTTATGGATTTTATTTTAATTAGTGTCCAAATAGGGATACATATGAATTGTAGGGCATTGGATGAAGTAGTGGTTCATATTGTGAGGCCATATTTATAATTGTAATGGAAATTTGTATCCACACATTATATTTACCAATGGTATTTAACCATGGTATTTTCCCATGGTATTGAAGGCATGAAGAATGCTATAAATAATGAGCCTCCCCTCCTCTCTTAGCATTGATGGCTCCCATCTTAGCCCCAAATACCATGATCAAATTAGGATAACCCATCCTTATGGGGATTCTATAATAACTTTGGATAAAGTAAGAACTAATTTCGTGTGACATGGTGTTTTGGAACGCTTTATATTAGGGTTTATAATATTGAGTTTAATTTTATGGCTTAACATTGAATTTAATATTCAGTTTATAATATTGGTTTAATATGCATTTACAATATTGACTTTGATATTGATTTTATAATATTGAATTTAATATTAATATTTAATATTGAGTTTAATTTTAGGTTTTATAATATTTTGTTTAATGTTAGGATCTATAATGTTTATTTTAATATTGTAATGTTGAATTTGTACATAAATATATAGAATGTCATATTGTGACAAACATTGCTACAATGTCACAATCAATTTGACAATGTTACATTATAATATAATTTATTCAATATTGAGGTTTAAAATCGGGTTTATAATAATGGTTTTAATAGTAATATTTATAACATTGAGTTTGAAATTAGAGTTTAATATTGAGTTTATGATGTTGGGTTTACTATAGGGTCTTAATGTTGATTTAAACATACTCATTTAGTTGAATACTTAAATCACCATTACTTATATTAAAACCATTTACTAGAATCTGTTATGTTATAATTATATACTAATTAATGTAAATGTTATAATATTAATATAATAAGGAGTTGTGTTTAATAAGACCTTTTGAAGTTGAAAATTTTGACGTGAAATCTTGATTTGTGTTATTTTAAATTTTTTTTTTATTGCATATATGGATTCACCAGCGTGAAAAACCCTTAGCACACTTAGATTTTGAAGAGTTTACCCATCAAACTTGTTATTTTAATGAAATCGAAAAAACAGATAGGAAAACTTTTCAAAAAGTAGCATTAAAGACGACTAGATATAATAATATTAATATATACATAAATGTGTTTAGGATTAATCCTAATGATGTGATTAATGCCAAAGACATTTATCTACATTATGTATCACAAAATTCTTAGATCTAATAATATTAATATCTTTAACTATAATATATAACTATATTAATTATTATAAATATAATATAATAATACTATACCGTACTTATTATATATGAGTTAAAATTTTAAATGTAATTTTTCACTGGAATCTAGTAAAACAATTTCGATAAAGAATGTGATTTTGTTGTTGTTTAAAATTCATTTTTGAATGCATAAATGGATTAAGTGACCTAAAAATCCCCTATGGGGATATAATTCTACCTATTAAACAACTTAAACTTTTTCAAAATCACTTACCTATTTTTTATTAAAAATAACAATGACCATTTACTTTATAAGCTAGACTAAGTCTATTAATTAATATTAATATTAGAGACTAAACCTATTAATTAATATTAATATTAGATTCCTATCATACAACTTCTAATTATTAACATGGTTGATATATCCATCTAGTGTTAGAAGGACAATATTTATTAATGAATTTGTGGCAGTATGATCATAATAGAAAGTGTTTCCATTCATGGTATTTAATCGTGGTATTAGCCCATGGTATTTATCTATGGTAATTACCCTTGGTGTTGAAGGCTTAATGAATACTATAAATAATGAGCATCTTAGCCTCCCAACATCATGATCAATTTTGCACAGCGCAATGCTTGCTTATGACGCTTGGGAGTACCTTTGAGCTAACCTAAGGATTATTTCCAAGTGTTGTGGCACTTTGGAAGCATCCAAAGACAATTGTGGGGGCTTACTCTCCTATAATCTTGTTTTCAAAAAAGGTGGAATAGATTAAGGTTTGGAGCACAAGAGGGCTAATTTGGCATCAATAATAGCCACTAGTTAGTTTCCAGATACAAAAGGTTTGAAATGTGGCGGAATGAAAACTTATACTAAAGTATCTATATTATTGTGGTTGTATCTATGTTAGGGCTTTATTAGGAAAACCTAATCTGTAAGGTACTGTAAATATTTGTGAAGCTATTTCCTAAGGAAGCAAGGAAACTCATGATTTTGTAAGTTGGGTCTTGATGGGTTAAATTAGAGAATGTGCTCTATTACTAATAGGGTTTAATGGATGCTATACTTATTGGATAAATTGATGGCTTATGCAACAAAAGAAAAAATGACTGTTTATGAACTACACAATTACATTTAGTTCATATACCCTTATGACCATAATTTGTAGCATAAAAGATTGTTTTAAAAACCATGGCTCTCCTCATTAGTTATATTTTCTTTTTATTTTTCTTATATCTATGGTTTTGATAAGTAAACTCTATATATATATTCCTTTAATTTTTTCTGGACCATGTTTTATTTGAGTTTAAATGTAAAAAAGGTTATAAAGGTTTATAAGTAATTATTGCAATTAAATTTTAATACAATTTGAAATTATATAAATTGAAAATAGCATAATTTAATTAATGTTGAAATATATATTTGATCTATTATATAATTGATATTAATATGAAACATGCTTAATGTAGAAATAGTATTAAAGCATTTGATATTAAGGAGAAAATGTTTGTCCAAATCTTAGTTCCTTATTTTTTTTTTCCGTTTCTTAAACCCATAAAATGGCACAGACCAGCAGACTCCTACATCTAAAAATGTGAAGAGCCCATCAGCAAACTTTTTTAGTGATTAGATTTCTGTGTAGTTTAATTGCAATTCCTTATTAGGTGGGTGTGTTTCTACTAATATTAACCATATTACAGTTATTTTATTGCATAAAAATACAGTTCTGACGGGGTAACAAGAACTGCAGATGGACACAAATGAGGAAACAACTGAAAAAATATGACAATGTCGCTAAAAATTTAAAAGAGCCCCATGGCAAAACAAATTTCCCAGCCCCCTACAGCTTCCATTACAAGGTCCACACCGCCACCTTAAGCAGAGGGGTCCGAACTATGATAGTGTGGGTGGTCGTCTGGCCGCTGCGGAGGCTGTTGGGGCAGGGAAATTTAGCTTTGCGTGAGGTCCTTTCAAAAGGCTGCCGCATTGTCATATGCTTTTTCGCTTGTGTAGAAAGTGTTTTTCGACTATTTTTTCATGGTTTGCTGTGTCGATGTAGCTCACCAAATAATGTACACTAAATCATTTATTACCTCTTAGATCTTTCAACTTCAGTTAAAGATAAATCCTCCATTATGTGGGTCAAATTCACCAATTTAATGCAATTACTGTGTTGTATCTGATTGTTTTCAACTGAAGCAGCATTAGCGCACCTACAGAACTCATATAAATCTGAGTTTATTAATGAAGCGAGGATGAAAAGAGAGTTATCACATGCCATTACAAAATTTAGGTTTAAGTAAATTATTTTATATTTATGGCCACTTTATTATGGTTTTTTTTCGCTATTTATTATGGCATGTCCCGTAACGGTTCAGGGTTTGGTGGAGGTCATGCCCGTTTGGCGCTTGCAGAGTTCACATTCGGCATTCTCTGCTCATTACAGGTAACGTATGAAGGTTACTAGGATGTTCAGAAACTATAACCACTTATAAAGCTTTTACACTTGGGATGTTCACTTATGAAGGTAACGTATTGCAATTTTTAAAAACTGCTATTACACCACTAACACCTGCTTCTATTTGCTATGATTCGGTAGGTACCACACGCTTCATGTGCTTTGGAGTGAAACATGTACCCGATTCGGTTTCCCCTAACGGTCTTCTCCTCTTCCATGCAATTTTCAAGTAGCTTGCCCCAAATTTCATAGCTAATTTTATTTGCTGGAAGTACTCATTTCTAAATGAGTTTTGGTCAAATTTACAGAGAAAAGGCCCCATGTCGTCCTTGATTTTTTTGTACTCTTATTTTTATTTTCGCTCTCCCATGGAGACCTCAACATTTAATTGCATGTAAAATCTTGGTAATGAAGTAGTACATTCAGTTGGATTTGTTGGAACATTATTACACATTCTCCTTTAAAATTGTGTATATTTCTTTGAAGATTAGTTATAATTCTCACTGTGGTTTAAGGAGCTGTAAAGGAGTTTTCTAAAGAGACTAAGGAATTGCCAAGAAGGCCAAAATTGGGTGAATCCAAAGTTAAGAAATCTTACAGTAACAGTGTTTGAATGATGATTTTTGATGGTGGAAATGGATTCACCGTCATCAAAAACATCTAGGGCTCCCAAAATATTAATGTTTGATAGGTATAAAGTGGATTTACAAAAATCACTCCTGATTTTCTTAAAATCTTACCCGAATTTCCATGATTTTCACGGCTAAAAATCAGTCTAGTTTAACTACCCTAGTCTAACTAGATTACTTTTTTGCCCTCAAAATGATGGAGATTTCAGTAAGATTTTAAGAAAATGGGGCATGGATTTTTGTAAATCCATTATAACTATAAAACTTTAATATTTTGGGAGCCCTAGAGGTTTTTGATGGTGCTGAATACATTTCCACCATCAAACATCATTCAAATAATGTTACTTTAAGATTTCACCTTCAAAATCATCATTCAAATAATGTTAGTGTAAGATTTCTTAAATTTGTTTGGCCCTCCCATCAATTCCTCCTTCTCTTACAACTCCTTAACATTTTTCCCAACTAAAAAACAATACTTTTTTCTATTAACAAAAGAAAAAAAAGCACATATGTAAGTTTTACAATCATTTAAACATTTCTATTTTTTTCATTTTACTTTTGCCGTATTTTTCAATCTAGTCACAATATTTTATGTTCATCCTAATTCATGATTATGAATATTATAAAACTTGTTGTTTCAAAATATTATATAGTAATTCTAAAAGTTACTAGGGTCTACTATGAGATATTGTTGTTACTTTCATTTATCAATTTTCCACTCTAAATTCATTGAAAAAGATATAGCTTTATTCATATTGATCCTTTTCTTAAATAACAAGCTTGTTATCTATTTTTGTTCTCCATAAACATGATGAAATTGTATTCTCTCAATTTTGGTTTCAACTCCTACCCATAATATTTGCGATTGTACAAAACACTGCATCATCATCCTCATCAACAATGCCACCAGGTCCTCAACCCTTTTCATCGACCACTAGTGTAATATCATCCTTTTCTCATACTCAAGTCATGGCAGGGCAATATGACACTTTATCATTAAAGGTATCATTGAATGAGAACTATGAATAGAGAATACTACAATTCGATCATACAGGTCGTGTAACAGCACAACAAAACATTGATAGAATAAATGAATTATCATATCTAGAGAAATTCGATCATGATGATGTAAAAATGAGATTATCTACACAAATATTAATGAGTGACATAAATAAATGATAAAAAGGTTTGCGAGAGGGAAGTATTTCAGACTTACAACAATTCCATCAAAATTTCCTTTCTAGGTCGGAAGTAAAAAAAGAATCCCCTTCATATCCTTGTAGAATATGAAAAATTAAGGAGAGCTCCAAATGAAACTGGTGAGGATTATTGAATTAGATTTAATAATTTGTACAATTCCATCCCAACAACAATAAAACCCCCACCAAAACCTTCTTTGATTAATTTTACAAATGGATTTGATGCTGATATGGCTTATCAATTGAGAGAAATAAATCCACCTACCCCTGAAGAAATGCAAAGAAATTTTGTTAGTGTAGAGGCTAATATGCTAGCCAAAAGGGAAAGTTTAGGACCAAGAGAAGAGTGACCATTAAAGAAAAACCTTATTTTTCTTCATTAGGTGAAAATTTAGAAAAATTAGTTAAAACTATGGAAAGGATGATGGAGAGAATAATTGTGCTCATAGAACCCCTCCAACACAACCATAAGGAGACCCTCAAATTAGAAATTCAAACTTTAAAAGCCAGTAGCCCCAAATCAAGAAAAGAGAGAAAAGAAACCAAGTGGATCAACATAAATTAGACCCTATTTTTAAGATAATTTTGTTGAAGAAGAACAAGAAACCATACAAGACTACGAGGAAGATCAAGTTAATCTCTTTGGGGAGGTAAAAATGGATGCCATTTTTCGAACCTAGGAGAAATAAGATATTATCTTGTTATCACAACGAGAAGATATGCATGTAAAATCAATATATTATAAAAAATTATATCATAATGCTACCATTGAAGTACACAAATAATACAATGTAGGAAGTAAAAAATGTTGCAGTGAACTCTCCCAAGAAGACTCAAACTAATATACCTTCTACTAGCAAAAAAAATGGAGGTAATGAGAAGGAAATTTCTCAAAATCATGATGTAAGTATTAAATAAGTAGAAAAATATCAACTTTCTTTTAATATTGAAAATGAACTTTAAAAAGTAAAAATCCATGTTCCATTACTTGAGTTGGTAAAAAAGGATGTGTATAGAAGTCAACATGTAAGTAAATGTAACTGACGATAAACCTAAGTTACTATTTGGACCTAAAGTAGATGGAATTACACAAGATGGCACTGTTCCTCCATTCTATTTCAGTCTTAACATACATGATTTTATTTTTCCCAATGCAATGTTGCATTCTGGTGCCTCAGACAATCTTCTGCCAAAGGTAATCATCGAAAAATTGGGATTAGATATTACGAGAAATTATAATAACTTTACTCCTTTGATTCGAATAGAGTAAGATTTCTGGTATTAATTAAAGATTTATGTGTTACCCTTACTCAAATTCCAACAAAGTTTCTAGTGATGGGCATTGTTTTGGCTTATATACCTACCAAATAAGGAACTATTTAGTCAAGATCATGGAGGGGAAGTAAAGAACATGAACAATAATATTTCTTATGGAACATGGACTTTGATGGAGCATTAAGCAAAGAGGGAGCTGAGATTGGAGTATGGATCTTAGATATGAAGCCAAGTACAACAAATAAATACTCTTAAAAACTAAATTCTGAATGTACACACAATGTACTTGAATATGAAGATTTGTTATTAGGACTTAAGAAGTTAAAATAAATTGGAGCTAAGAGAGTTTAAATTCATGGAGATTCAGAACTTATCATAAAACAGATAAAAGGTGAATATTCAACTAAACATTCCAGAATGACAGCATATAGGAGTGTTTTTGTAGAGTTTTTACACTGTTTTCAAGAATTCCAATTGTCATTAATTCTTAGAGATCGGAATGTATTTGTTGATGCATTATCTACTTCAGAAAGTACATGTAAAATTCCTTTTAGAGGAAGGAGGAATTTATAAATTGATGGAAAACATAGACCTTCAATTCATGATAACATGAGATACTCGCAAGTATTTGATAATGCCAAACAACTCAACAATTTCTTGCCATTAAATGATGAATTTGAAAGTTTGACCAATGATATAGGGAATGATATTGATGATAGTGGATAGGAGAAGATTTTCAATCAAACCAGTGAATATGATGAGGAATCTAAAATATTACAACTCAAGAATAATACAATCCGAGGAGGTCTTCTACCCCTTGAAAAATCATTTGACATTAATGATCTTGCTAAAAAGCCTTAAATTCAACTAACTAGATTAGAAGTAGAACATTTCAATATAGGCATTGAAGAAAACCCCAATATTGTTAATATTTCAAAGTCATTGTGTCTGAAAGAAAAACAAAGGTAAATTTATTTGTTTACTGAGTATACAAGTGTTTTTTCATGGGGATATCATGACTCAAAGGTTTATGATAAATCTATTATTCAACATACTATCCGTATAAAAAAAGAGGATCAAAAGCCTTTTAAACAAAAACTGAGAAGAGCTAATCATGTCTTATTGCCTCTAATTGAGACGGAAGTTAAAATAATATTTAATGCAAAGGTCATGGTGCCGCTTAGATTTTATAAATGGATATCAAATTTAGTACCAGTAAGGAAAAATTCAGGGGAAATAAGATTATGTGTGGGCTTTAGAAGCCCGAATAAGGTTTCCCTCAAGGAGAACTACCCCCTACCAAATATTGACTACATACTTCAAAGAGTAGTTGGATCAAGACAAATTTCACCATAATTTAGTGCATCGAGATGATCAAGAACATGAAAATTTCACGACATCTTGGGGAAATTTTATGTATGTCAATATTCCTTTTCAGCTCATGAATGCAGGAGCAACTTTTCAAAGAGAAATGGATAATTATTTTGCAGATGAGAGGGAAAGGTTTATTTCTATATACCTTGAAGACAATATTGTTTTTTACAAGATTTATGAAGGTCATCTGCATCACTTAATTTTTTTTTGAAAGGTGTAGAACATATGGCATTTCTTTTAGTACAAAAAATCTCTATTTAGAATGGAAGATGGAAAATTATTAGGCCATATAATTTGAAGCATGGTATTAAAACTGATCCTAGAATAATTGTAACAATCATGAAAATTGATCCCCCAAGGAAAAGAAATAAGTGAAATCTTTTATTGGTAGGATACACATTTTGAGAAGATTTATAAACAATTTGGCTGAATTTTTTAGAGTTATAACCAACATGTTGAGAAAGGACACTCAAACAATATGGAATAAAAAATGAAAGAGATCATTTAATTAGGTGAAATAATGATTAACTCATGCTCTTGTATTTATTAGTCCAAATTATACCAAATACTTCACCATATTTTATTTTTCTTTAGAGCATATTGTTAATGTAGAATTATTACAGGAAAATGAAGAAGGACATGAGAAACCTATATATTTTTTCAGCAGAGGATTTAGAGATCATTCTTTGAAGTATAAAATCATGGAAAATAAATCTCTTGCTTTAGTCAAAGCCTTAAAGGAATTCAAAGTGTATGTGTTACATTCTCACAAAGTTTCTTTTCTTCCAAATGGAGTAGTAAAGGGCATTCTTACTCAAAATGATCCAGATGGAAAAAGAACTAAACAAATAGCAATTATTATGGAATAGGATATTCAAATAAAACCAAAAAAGGTTATCAAAGGTCAAGGGTTAGCCAAGTTAATGGCTGAATATAATTTTCATGCACTTGATATAAATTTTGTAGCTTCTCTCGATGGAGAACAAGACCTAGTGACTCCAAAAATGTCAGAATGTTTTGTTACTTCATGCTGGTATACATATGATTTGTCTATTGTGCACAATTTACAAGCCCCTCCTAGTTTGAAAAAAGCTTAGGCAATATTCCTTAAAGTAAAATCTGCAAAATTATGCATTTTAGATCAAGACTTGTATTGGAAAGATGTTGGTGGGATTTTACTAAATTATTTGTTGAAAGATGAAGTTGACAAGATAATGGAAGAATTTCCTAAATGTGACTCTCTAGTACATTTGTAATGGAAAGCTACAACAAATAAAGTTTTAAGAGTTGTATTTTATTGGCCTAGTTTGTTTACTTATACTCACAAGAATATTGAAACTTCTCATGAGTGTCAAATATTTGAACGCAAGGGGAAGCTCTTTCCTTTGCCTTTGAAACCCATTTCAGTGGAGAATCATTTCCAATAGTGGGGATTGGATTTCACATGATAAATTCATTCGAGTTATTATGTTAAGAAAAAAATTATTCTAACAACCACATATTACTTCAAAAAATGGATAGAAGGTGTTCCAACTAGACAAGCTACAAATTATGTGGTCATCCAGTTTATAAAAGATAATATCCTATTGAGATTTCGTTGTCCACACAAATAATCACGGATAATGGTGACTATTTCAAATCTAAAATGATGATTGACTTATGCAACCAATATCAGATAGTGTTAGGACATTCTACTGCCTCTTATCCTAAAGGAAATGATTGATTTGAATATTCTAATAAATATTTGGTCAATATCATAAAGAAATTACTGCAGTAGAAAAAAAAAACTCATGGCACAAGAAGTTTATTAATTCTCTATGGGATGATAGGATAAGCACAAAAGCTTAATTGTAATGTCACCTTTCAAATTGGTTTATGGAACATATGTAATTTTTCGATTCGAATGGATTACTTTGATAAAAGTGTTGCAGGAAATATAAGTAGAGCTAAGTTATGCACAAAGAAGGTTCAACGAGATGGTACAATTGTAATAGACAAGAGAAGAAGTCTACAACAAAACACAAGTCATTCAGGATAAAATAAAAAATACTTGTGATAGAAGAACCAAAGAAGATGATTTCAAACAAAATGACCTTCTTTTGAAATGGGATCTGAGAAATGAAGACAAAGGAAAAACTTGAAAGTTTGACCATCTGTAGAAAGGTCCTTATAGGGTTTCAACTTTTCGTGGGACTAATGCATTTTTATTGCAATATATAACTAGAGAAACAATATTAGGAGGGTCTGTTAATGGTATTTTTCTCAATCATTACTTCACCTAAACTCAGTTGGTCACAAGATACATCATTTTATATATGATTTTATTATTTTCAATGTTGCAAGCATGGATGAATACTATCACGAGTCAAAGCCTATAGAGAAGGCCCTAATTTTCTTAGAAGTTCACAATAATATCTATAGAATAACAGTTGATCAATTTTATTTCAGAAAATGGACAAACGAGTTGCTTCCCAATGGAAGAACGTTACTTGTCGACAAAATTCTTGATACATCTCAGGGAGGTTACCATCCCCATTGGAACTATTGTTAGGGTCCTATAAATTATAAAGATAAATTGATGATTATCATTTTTATGATTCATGGGATATTATAAATAAATGTTACATTCTTTGAATTATTTTCAGTTACTAAAAGAAGGGAAAAAAAATAAAATAAAAATAAAAAGAGAGAAAAATAAAATAAAAAGAAAATAAAGAGGTGATATGAAAAAGTGTATAAAAAAAAGGAGTAAAGAAAAAGAAATTAAAAATATATATAAAAAACATAAACCCCTATAGCGAGGCAATCAAAATGTCTCTTTTTGAATTTTATCATAAAGTTTGATTTTTATATCTTTATATATAAAATATAGTATATTTTTAAAGATTGGTGCTCGATATAATGTTTTATCATCTTGTTAATAATTGTCATGCATCAATTAACGACACTGAGTACATGTTTCCATATCAATGAGAGAAGGAGTATTTGGAGCCCCCTCGCACTGTGAGCAGTTAACACAGGGGGGATCATGAAAAGTGGTTTGCGTCGAAGAAAATTTCACTTTGGATGTCACAGTTTATCCTTGTATCTCTTTGTTCCAACCCCATACTTGAACAAAATATATACAACCAAACTGATTCCTTGCTTGCATGATTGTTTGTCATGTATTCAAAATCTGTAGTTTAAAGAGCCACTATAGAATGTCTATTTATGACCTAACTAAATGCTCCTCCGAATGGGTTAAACACATACCCACTTTTAGATCTTCTTTTATCTATATATATCTATGAGATAAATAATACGGTCACCAATAATTTAAAATATACACATTGATTTGATTTGCTTCTTGTGAAGCCAAGTCCCCATATATATGTTTCAAATTTCTGATATCAAATCCTTCGTGACTGTTTTAACCCATACAAATATTTTTTTAACCTACATACTTGTTCTTTCTCACCCTTCACTACAAAGCCTTCATGTTGCTTCATATAGACATCTTCTTCCACACCCCTTTTAAGAAATGTTGTATTCAGATCCATATGTTCTACCTCAAAATCAAAAGCAACAACAATAGATAAAAGTAATATAATCCAATCTAACATGGAAACAACCGAAAACATATAACCAAAATAAATTCCCAACCCTTCGGAATAACCTTTTTCCACCATACGAGCTTTGTATTTCTCCACCTTGCCTTCTGCATTATTCTTCTTCTTAAACACCCATTTACTGTGAATGGGTTTGCTTCAATCTAGCAACTCCACGAGGACCCAAGCCTCATTTTTTTCCAAATATTCCATTGAATCATCCATGGCGTATTCGCAAAGTTTTCCATCCTATGAATCCACTGTCTCCCTCATAGTTATGGGATCTTCATCACTAATAGATAAATAAAAATTTTAACAGAAAGAAGGTGGACTATACCTCTTTGGATTCCTCCTCTGTGAAATTAATGTTCTCAAAATTGTAGTTTGTGGCTCTTCTTATTTTCATTCTTATTCTATTGTAGAGTCTTATTCCTTATCCTTTAGTTCAAACTCTATATTTTCAGGTTCCTTTGGTAGGAATTGTTTTTTAAGAACATCCTTCACCTATATAAAAACCAGATCTCAGTTGTACACAACCTTCCTTGTTTGTGGGTTCCAAATATTATAAACTTTTAAACCATCCTTATATCCAATAAAAATGTGCCTTTTAGATTTATTATCAAACTTGGTTTTTTTCTCCTTTGAAATGTGTACATATGCATCACAATCAAATATCCTCACATGTGAAAGAGAGGGTTTCTTACAATTCCATGCCTCATGTGGATTCTTATCCTCTAATTTTTATCAAGGTGATTTGTTAACGAGAAACATGCAATATCTATTACCTCTTCCCAAAATTCTTATCGTAACTCGACACCATTGAGCATGCTTCTTTCCTTTTCCATCAACATCCTCTTCATTCTTTCTACAACACCATTTTATTGAAGTGTGTATGGAGTAGTATTTTTCCATTCTATACCACACTTCTTACAGAACTCTTCAAATTCATTCTTGGAGATATCTCCACCATTATCTATCCTCAACACCTTGATCTTCTTCTTTGTCTGATTTTCCACCACAACCTTAAATTCTTTAAACTTGTCAAAGAATTTTATATTTATTCCCAAGGAAATCTATACATGTATTCCTAGAGATGCAATTTATAAAGGATACATAGTACATAGAATTACCCTATGATGTAACTCACACCGGTCGAAACACATCACTCTCAACAATCTATAATATCTCTTTCTCCCTCTTAGATCTAGAGGGAAAACTCACTTGATTCTTCTTCCCATATACACAATGCTCACAGAAATCGAAATCGATAGAGAAACTAGAAATACCTTATAACATACCATTAACATGCAATATTTGAAGGTCGTTCTCTCCAATATGTCCAAGCCTCTAATTCCATAGCATGGTCTTCTGTCCAAAGACCACCAGATTTTCTCTTCCACATTCAGGAACCACATAATTGTTGCAACCATGAGTAAAATTGCTACGTAGAAGCTTGTAAATATTTCCAATCCAATCCTTGCACCAATAAGAGTGCTCCTTGAACTATCTTACATGAAGCTTTCTTGAACACTATTTTTACACCGACATCATCCATATTACTTACATAAATCATATTTCTGGCCAATACGGGAATATGCAGAACACCATCAAGTGTTCTAATCCTTCCACCTTGTAACTTCAGCTTCAAATTTCCACGTCGATGATTTTAGCCTTCCGGACATACCCTACGAATACATCACGACCATTATATTTATCATACTCACAGAGCCACTCCCTATGGGGAGTGAAGTGAAAGGATGCAGCTAATTCAATTAATCATGCCTCATGATATACATGTGTACTTGAATACGAGGCCAAGTACACATCCACACATTCATATGAGGTGGTATTTTCCTATGCAAAAGGAGCATCATCAAATCGCATTCCTTTCTCACGAGCTTTAGATCTACACTCCTTTTGGTAGTGCCCTTCCTTTCGTTATTTTGAGCACACATTTACAAGTTTTCATGGAGATTTAGATCTCCCACTCAAGGACTTATCTTTTCTTTTGTTGTAGGACCATCCTTGTACCTACAAGGAATATCTATTATGGGTCTCCAATTTGTTTTTTCTCATCTCCTCTCACAACATAGATGAGAATATTTCATGAAACTTCTAGGTATTTGTACTACTAGGTATTCCAAGAACGACACTATCCCACGAATCTCATAGAGAACATGGAAAAATGATTTACTTATCTTCATGTAAATTTTTTATATCAACAGATAAAAACTCATTTACCACAACAGTAAAAGCTTTCAAATACTCTGTCACCAAGTCTCCAACCTCCATCCTTAGGTGATACATATTTTTCCACAGGAACAATTTGTTCACGAGAGACTTAGATTGGTAAAAAGTCTTGAACTTGACCCAGAAATCGTTCACCTCATCTTCCCATGATACATTCAACAATACTGAATCTGAGATACAAAACCATATTGTGCTATTTTCCTTTCGATCCAAATTTTCCTATACTTATGCTAACATTGACATTGGTTTAGTACTGAGATCTACCATGATCGATTTATCATTATCCACTAATAGATCCTCCATATTGATCTTCCACAACTGAAAACTTTGTCTATTCAATTACTTAATCTCTATATTTCCATTTTTCATCCTATTCTTTCAATTCAAGTATCGATCAAGGAGATCTCCCACTAAATAGGGTCTACCACACGGCCAAGCATAACCCCTTAGCACCAAAGGTGTCCCCTTTACAACTTTGATACAAAACGTAAGTTTTTACCTTGCATAGAAATTCCCTGCAAAAAATTTCTTAAAATAGAAAATATATGATGGCGAGAACATAAAATAAAGATACATAGCGATTTTCCCCTCGATCACAAAACCCAGATGACAAGATTTATTTTTCATTATATCCATTTCAATGTTACAATGCATATATATGTACATGTCTAAGCATTCATAAATCCCAATACAATAACCCTCGATTAGAACATAATTGTATTTCCCTTTACGAGATATAAATAATACCATGGAAAAAGACCATTACACCCAAAACCAACTAGAAAACCCATGGAGAAAACCATGGGTAGGTCTGCTCACTATCTTTTGGGCTTGCCCCCATCCTTGGGTCCACCCAACTGTTATCTCGTCTGCATTAAAAAAAAAAAAAAATCTTGGACGCCGGGGCTGCCACCACCCTCGTGCCCGCAACATGTGCTACCCTCGTGCCCGAAACATGTGGTGCAATGTACAACGCATGGAACTAGTCATGGAAATAATGTAACACACACCCAACAATTTGTGTCAATGAATTACTTTGGAGGAAAAAATTTGACAAAAGTCCACCCTTTATGGATTTGATTTTTATTAGGGTCCAAATAGGGATACATATGAATTGTAGGGCACTCGATGAAGTAGTGGTTCATATTGTGAGGCCATATTTATAATCGTAATGGAAAGTTGTATCCACACATTATATTTACCAATGGTATTTAACCATGGTATTTTCCCATGGTATTGAAGGCATGAAGAATGCTATAAATAATGAGCCTCCCCTCCTCTCTTAGCATTGATGGCTCCCATCTTAGCCCCAAATACCATGATCAAATTAGGATAACCCCATCCTTATGGGGATTCTATAATAACTTTGGATAAAGTAAGAACTAATTTCGTGTGACATGGTGTTTTGGAACGCTTTATATTAGGGTTTATAATATTGCATTTAATATTATGGCTTAACATTGAATTTAATATTACAGTTTATAATGTTGGGTTTAATATTAACATTTACAATATTGACTTTGATATTGATTTTATAATATTGAATTTAATATTAATATTTAATATTGAGTTTAATTTTAGGTTTTATAATATTTTGTTTAATGTTAGGATCTATAATATTGTAATGTTGAATTTGTACATAAATATATAGAATGTCATATTGTGACAAACATTGCTACAATGTCACAATCAATTTGACAATGTTACATTATAATATAATTTATTCAATATTGAGGTTTAAAATCGGGTTTATAATAATGGTTTTAATAGTAATATTTATAACATTGTGTTTGAAATTAGAGTTTAATATTGAGTTTATGATGTTGGGTTTACTATAGGGTCTTAATGTTGATTTAAACATACTCATTTAGTTGAATACTTAAATCACCGTTACTTATATTAAAACCATTTACTAGAATCTGTTATGTTATAATTATATACTAATTAATGTAAATGTTATAATATTAATATAATAAGGAGTTGTGTTTAATAAGACCTTTTGAAGTTGAAAATTTTGACGTGAAATCTTGATTTGTGTTATTTTAAATTTTTTTTTTATTGCATATATGGATTCACCAGCGTGAAAAACCCTTAGCACACTTAGATTTTGAAGAGTTTACCCATCAAACTTGTTATTTTAATGAAATCCTTCCCCATTTTAGAAAAATAAGATCGAAAAAACAAATAGGAAAACTTTTCAAAAAGTAGCATTAAAGACGACTAGATATAATAATATTAATATATACATAAATGTGTTTAGGATTAATCCTAATGATGTGATTAATGCCAAAGACATTTATATACATTATGTATCACAAAATTCTTAGATCTAATAATATTAATATCTTTAACTATAATATATAACTATATTAATTATTATAAATATAATATAATAATACTATACCGTACTTATTATATATGAGTTAAAATTTTAAATGTAATTTTTCACCGGAATCTAGTAAAACAATTTCGATAAAGAATGTGATTTTTTTGTTGTTTAAAATTCATTTTTGAATGCATAAATGGATTAAGTGACCTAAAAAACCCCTACGGGGATATAATTCTACCTATTAAACAACTTAAACTTTTTAAAAATCGCTCACCTATTTTTTATTTAAAATAACAATGACCATTTACTTTATAAGCTAGACTAAGTCTATTAATTAATATTAATATTAGAGACTAAACCTATTAATTAATATTAATATTAGATTCCTACCATACAACTTCTAATTATTAACGTGGTTGATATATCCATCTAGTGTTAGAAGGAGAATATTTATTAATGAATTTGTGGCAGTATGAACATAATAGAAAGTGTATCCATCCATGGTATTTAACCCTGGTATTAGCCCATGGTATTTATCTATGGTAATTACCCCTGGTATTGAAGGCTTAATGAATACTATAAATAATGAGCATCTTAGCCTCCCAACATCATGATCAATTTAGCACGGCGCAATGCTTGCTTATGACACTTGGGAGTACCTTTGAGCTAGCCTAAGGATTAATTCCAAGTGTTGTGGCACTTTTGGAAGCATCCAAAGACAATTGTGGGCTTACTCTCCTATAATCTTGTTTTCAAACAAGGTGGAATATATTAAGGTTTGGAGCACAGGAGGGCTAATTTGGCATCAATAATAGCCACTAGTTAGTTTCGAGATACAAAAGGTTTGAAATGTGGGGGAATGAAAACTTATACTAAAGTATCTATATTATTGTGGTTGTATCTATGTTAGGGCTTTATTAGGAAAACCTAATCTGTAAGGTACTGTAAATATTTGTGAAGCTATTTCCTAAGGAAGCAAGGAAACTCATGATTTTGTAAGTTGGGTCTTGATGGGTTAAATTGGAGAATGTGCTCTATTACTAATAGGGTTTAATGGATGCTATACTTATTGGATAAATTGATGGCTTATGCAACAAAAGAAAAAACAACTGTTTATGAACTACACAATTACATTTAGTTCATATACCCTTATGACCATAATTTGTAGCATAAAAGATTGTTTTAAAAACCATGGCTCTCCTCATTAGTTATATTTTCTTTTTATTTTTCTTATATCTATGGTTTTGATAAGTAAAATCTATATATATATTCCTTTGATTTATTCTGGACCATGTTTTATTTGAGTTTAAATGTAAAAAAAGTATGAAAGTTTATAAGTAATTACTGCAATTAAATTTTAATACAATTTGAAATTATATAAATTGAAAATAGCATAATTTAATTAATGTTGAAATATATATTTGATCTATTATATAATTGATATTAATATGAAACATGCTTAATGTAGAAATAGTATTAACATTTGATATTAAGGAGAAAATGTTCCAAATCTTAGTTCCTTATTTTTTTTTCCTTTCTTAAACCCATAAAATGGCACAGACCAGCAGACTCCTACATCTAAAAATGTGAAGAGAGCCCATCTGCAAACCTTTTTAGTGATTAGCTTTCTGTGTAGTTTAATTGCAATTCCTTATTAGGTGGGTGTGTTTCTACTAATATTAACCATATTACAGTTATTTTATTGCATAAAAATACAGTTCTGACGGGCTAACAAGAACTGCAGATGGACACAAATGAGGAAACAACTGAAAAAATATGACAATGCCGCTAAAAATTTAAAATAGCCCCATGGCAAAACAAATTTCCCAGCCCCCTACAACTTCCATTACAAGGTCCACACCGCCACCTTAAGCAGAGGGGCCCGAACTATGATAGTGTGGGTGGTCGTCTGGCCGCTGCGGAAGCTGTTGGGGCAGGGAAATTTAGCTTTGCGTGAGGTCCTTTCAAAAGGCTGCCGCATTGTCATATGCTTTTTCGCTTGTGTAGAAAGTGTTTTTCGACTATTTTTTCATGGTTTTCTGTGTCGAATTATCTCACCAAATAATGTACACTAAATCATTTATTACCTCTTAGATCTTTCAACTTCAGTTAAAAGACTGTTATCACATGCCATTACAATATTTAAGTTTAAGTAAATTATTTTATATTTATGGCCACTTTATTATGGTTTTTTTTCGCTATTTATTATGGCATGTCCCGTAACGGTTCAGGTTTTGGTGGAGGTCATGCCCGTTCGGGGCTGGCAGAGTTCACATTCGGCATTCTCTTCTCATTACAGGTAACGTATGAAGGTTACTAGGATGTTCAGAAGCTATAACCACTTATAAAGCTTTTAGACTTGGGATGTTCACTTATGAAGGTAACGTATTGCAATTTTCAAAAACTGCTATTACACCACTAACACCTGCGTCTATTTGCTATGATTCGGTAGGTACCACAGGCTTCATGTGCTTTGGAGTGATACATGTACCCGATTCGGTTTCCCCTAACGGTCTTCTCCTCTTCCATGCAATTTTCAAGTAGCTTGCCCCAAATTTCATAGCTAATTTTATTTGCTGGAAGTACTCATTTCTAAATGAGTTTTGGTCAAATTTACTGAGAAAAGGCCCCATGTCGTCCTTGATTTCTTTTTACTCTTATTTTATTTTCGCTCTCCCATGGAGATCTCAACATTTAATTACATGTAAAATCTTGGTAATGAAGTAGTACATTCAGTTGGATTTGTTGGAACATTATTACACATTCTCCTTTAAAATTGTGTATATTTTTTTGTAGACTAGTTATAATTCTCACTGTGGTTTAAGGAGCTCTAAAGGAGTTGTCTAAAGGGACTAAGGAATTGGCAAGAAGGCCAAAATTGGGTGAATCCAAAGTTAAGAAATCTTACAGTAACAGTGTTTGAATGATGATTTTGATGGTGGAAATGGATTCACCATCATCAAAAACATCTAGGGCACCCAAAATATTAATGTTTGATAGGTATAAAGTGGATTTACAAAAATCACTCCTGATTTTCTTAAAATCTTACGTGAATTTCCATGATTTTCAAGGCTAAAAAGCAGTCTAGTTTAACTACCCTAGTCTAACTAGACTACTTTTTTGCCCTCAAAATCATGGAGATTTAAGTAAGATTTTAAGAAAATCGGGCATGGATTTTTGTAAATCCATTATAACTATAAAACTTTAATATTTTGGGTGCCCTAGAGGTTTTTGATGGTGCTGAATACATTTCCACCATCAAACATCATTCAAATAATGTTACTGTAAGATTTCACCATCAAAATCATCATTCAAATAATGTTAGTGTAAGATTTCTTAAATTTTTTTGGCCCATCGTCCCATCAATTCCTCCTTCTCTCACAACTCCTTAACATTTTTCCCAACTAAAAAACAATACTTTTTTCTATTAACAAAAGAAAAAAAAGTACAACTGTAAGTTTTACAATCATTTAAACATTTCTATTTTTTTCATTTTACTTTTGCCCTATTTTTCAATCTAGTCATAATATTTTATGTTCATCCTAATTCATGATTGTGAATATTATAAAACTTGTTGTTTCAAAATATTATATAGTAATTCTAAAAGTTACTAGGGTCTACTATGAGATATTGTTGTTACTTTCATTTATCAATTTTCCACTCTAAATTCATTGAAAAAAACATAGCTTTATTCATATTCATCCTTTTCTTAGATAACAAGCTTGTTATCTATTTTTGTTCTCCATAAACATGATGAAATTATATGCTCTCAATTTTGGTTTCAACTCCTACCCATAATATTTTGATTGTACAAAACACTACATCGCCATCCTCGTCAACAATGCCACCACGTCCTCAACCCTTTCCATCAACCACTACTGTAATATCATCCTCTTCTCATACTCAAGTCATGGCAGGGCAATATGACACTTTATCATTAAAGGCATCATTGAATGAGAACTATGAATAGAGAATACTACAATTCGATGATACAGGTCGTGTAACAGCACAACAAAACATTGATAGAATAAATGAATTATCCTATCTAGAGAAATTCGATCATGATGATGTAAAAATGAGATTATCTACACAAATATTAATGAGTGACATAAATAAATGATAAAAAGGTTTGCGAGAGGGAATTATTTCAGACTTACAACAATTCCATCAAAATTTCCTTTCTAGGTCGGAAGTAAAAAAAGAATCCCCTTCATATCCTTGTAGAATATGAAAAATTAAGGAGAGCTCCAAATGAAACTGGTGAGGATTATTGAATTAGATTTAATAATTTGTACAATTCCATCCCAACAACAATAAAACCCCCACCAAAACCTTCTTTGATTAATTTTACAAATGGATTTGATGCTGATATGGCTTATCAATTGAGAGAAATAAATCCACCTACCCCTGAAGAAATGCAAATAAATTTTGTTAGTGTAGAGGCTAATCTGCTAGCCAAAAGGGAAAGTTTAGGACCGAGAGAAGAGTGACCATTAAAGAAAAACCTTCTTTTTCTTCATTAGGTGAAAATTTAGACAAATTAGTTAAAACTATGGAAAGGATGATGGAGAGAATAATTGTGCTCATAGAGCCCCTCCAACACAACCATAAGGAGACCCTCAAATTAGAAATCCAAACTTTAAAAGCCAATAGCCCCAAATCAAGAAAAGAGAGAAAAGAAACCAAGTGGATCAACATAAATTAGACCCTATTTTTAAGATAATTTTGCTGAAGAAGAACAAGAAACCATACAAGACTACGAGGAAGATCAAGTTAATCTCTTTGGGGAAGTAAAAATGGATGCCATTTTTCGAACCAAGGAGAAATAAGATATTATCTTGTTATCACAACGAGAAGATATGCATGTAAAATCAATATATTATAAAAAATTATATCATAATGCTACCATTGAAGTACACAAATAATACAATGTAGGAAGTAAAAAATGTTGCAGTGAACTCTCCCAAGAAGACTCAAACTGATATACCTTCTACTAGCAAAAAAAATGGAGATAATGAGAAGGGAAAGTCACACCTCCAAACTTCACAAGAAAAAAAAAAAAAAAATTCTTCAAGAAATTCAGGCTTCTAAGCATAGGTTTATTATGAAATCCTAATTCTCTAACCATGATACTTTTAATCATAACATCATAACCCCAATAAACCCTCTATTACTTCTTCTTGTCTTATGTTATTCTAGCTCCAAGTATGGAGAAATTGTATATGATTTAATTCTCTATAGAGGTCTCACATATCATCTAGACTTAACCTTTGCTTGGATGTCACATATATCACTTATAATTAAACCTATAATTAACCCTTCGCATGCATTATATACGATGGTTTGGAATGGGTTATGCCTACGAGCATTCCCGACCCTTTTCAAATATACATAGCCACGACTTTTCCATCAAATAATTGTATAGACCTTGGGTATTGATTTTTGATAAAATGCAATGTACATATTATTATGAGACCGACTCTTTTAGGCGTCGACGGTCAGATGAAGTGGCATTAATTTTCACGTATGTGTTGATATGAAAACATATCATTGTACATACGATTTCTAATCAAATTTGTAGATATGAAACTTGATTTCGTGATCAATCTACACGTAAAGCGTGTAACCCCATTCAACTCGATTTTCTGTGTTCGTGGCTATGAGGTAAACCTTATCCATGTCAGATGTTATGAGAAATGTGGTGGCGTTGTATGTTTTATCCCTTCGTTCGTTCATGTGGAGGATCCACATCGATGTGGCTTACTCGGCTTACTTGGTTTACATAACTCTCAATTGTATGCGAACAGGACGCCTTGACTTTAATCCGGATCTGAACACCATCAATATTATACGACAGTTTTAATGTCACTTGCCAACCTCTTAATCCGTGGCTTAGCTCTTACGATTTCGCCAAGTGGACGATGGCGATCCTTTCATATTAGGGTTCCTGGGTCTGTCGAGGAATTATATAAGCCTTTGATTTTGGGTAGAGACAGTTTTCCGCCTTAATTGTTTGTTGTTGTAGCTCTTCGTTTGCAAGGTTCTTCTCTGGAAGGCTTCTCGTATGGTTACAGGAAGAGCTCTGGCGTGCCTTCTCCTCTGTGAAAATACTAGGTAAGGGTTTATGCATTCATTTTTCTCCATCGTATGATTTAAAAATCAAGGTTCTTGCGCATAACTGGTCAACCGTCGGTTCTGAGGAAGTCTGCGTACTTTCATCAGCTGAATGCGTTTCATTTTGGGCTTTTGTATGATACCCTGTGTTAAAAATTTTCGTTATATTTCCCTTTCCGGTTTATTTCCGACTATACTCCTCTGTCAATTCCATGGAATGCTAACTAGTTTATGTTGTGAATGTTGTGTGGCATCCCAATTTCCGTGCTTCGCGTCACTTCAGGCGAACGACTGCCATTCATTTGGTCGCTATGAGGTTGGTTGTTCGTCCTGTCTATACATACACGTTTACTTCCTCCTTTTGTTATTCTATGGAGTTTCATGTTAATCCCTAATCTGTTTATAATTTTCGATTTCAGAGGCTCGTAGGACCCGAGATTTGTATTTCACAGGTAACGCCTCGTTTGCTTTGTTTTTTCTTTTCTTGTTTTGAGTAATTTCTCTGTTCACTCATTTTCCAACGATGGCGCTATTTACTAATCCCCATCTTGGCTTGATTTTTCCACAGGTAATCGAAGATCTCTTCGTATGCTTATGCAAGCAGTAATGAGACTTTCCAAAGTTATAGATATTAACCTTGGCCTCCTTGACATTTCAGGTCGGTATGCCTATGGGAATACTCTCCCTCTCCCATTGAGTTGTTTCATCGGACGTCGAATCATTGCTCTCTTATGATTTTAGTCAGTGTTCTTTGAGGAACGAGACTCTGTCAGAGTCGTATTGTTAATCTGTGTCATTCCTATGTGGCGCTCCTTTAAATTTTTTTTTATTGTGATAAGGGTTTCGCTCCTCAGACCCTAGCCTGATAGGCTCAGCATGTATTGTGACATTTTTGGACATACATTTGTATATTCCTTACTTTCTTTATGGTGAATTCGCTATAACAACGCTACAGTGTAACTTTATATGGACTGTCTGAGTCATGTATACGATTTAATACCATAGAATTTCTCTTTGTTTAGTTTGCTTGTCAGAACAGTAAGTGTATGTTATGTGGTTCTCTGTAGCACTAATGTTGTTCAATATGTACCAGATTCCTCAGTTACATTCCTCAGAAATTCTGGGAAGTCATATTTAACTTTATCTTTTCTTCTGATGTATTTTGTTCATTATTTTCTGTAGCTAGATATCTCTACACTGGTACCAGTATCATAGTTACAGTTTCCCTCTGTTCATGTTTACACTGAACTATTTTACAATTGTCTGTCTATGCATATAAATGGCATGTATGAAATTGTGAGTCCATTCTCATTTATACACATATAGTTAATATGTATGAAGTACCAAGACTAATATTCTCCTTATTTTCCAAGGTTATATATTTCTAATTGAATCTTCTTCTCGTTTTCCTATATCTATTTACAGCTCTTGCCTACCTAGATATCTGGTGGTAGGTATTTCTGTAGAGCTGGTCATGTGTTTGGGATTCATTCCCTTTTTCTCTTGGTCAAAGGAAATAGTAGTTACATTAACTGTTAATGTGTATACTATTGAAAATAATTCAACTCTCTGTTCTTTACTTCACAACTATTAAATAATTAATTCTGCACTCTATGTATTTACTTTCTGTGCTATAATATTAGAGTGGTTTCATAAGGCAACTGTCTATGGTCGATCTTTTTGTAAATATTTAGCTCCTTTCCTCTGCTATAGTAAGTGTGGCTTGTCTTGTTATCACTCTGTAATTAGCAAGATTGGAAAAGTCCAACTGCAGAGGTAACATCAAATCACTTTGGGATTCAAGGATCTAGCCCTCCTGAATCCAGAGAGGGATCTCTCTATAAATGAGTTCAAAGATGTGATCTTTAAAGACTAGAATTATTATATTAGGCTAGTTATGAAGAACATGGGTTTGTTTTGTTTTTTTTTGGTTGGGCGAAGACATGGTGAAGGTGAAAGCAGTTCAAAATAAAGGGTGAAGAGCACACTTGTGAAGATGTTTTAGTTATTAGCAAAAGGAAAAAAACGACTTTAACACATTGGGCTATGGAGTCATAGGAGGATTTAATTGGATAGAAAATTCAAGGATCCATCAGAGCAGTCTTCTTTTGCAGAGACCTCTATAGGTGATGTGGAGTGAAACAAATATGAAGTGAAAGACTTAAACAAATGAAAAAACAAAGCACAGTCTAAGATCAAGTAAGTACTTTTAAACTAGCTTGCTTTCGACATGTACTTAAGGAGAAACATAAAAGTGTTTCTGTTGATCAGGTAAGTGCTTTTAAACTAGCCTGCATTGAAATACTTTCCATCAGAAACATCTAAAAAACAGTTCAAACAGCTTAAGATCAGGTAAGTGCTTTTAAACCAGCCTGCTTCAGCATATTCGATAAGGAAACACAGATGATAATCACAAAGAGCAATCTAGATCAGCTAAGTACTTTTAAACTACGCTGCATTGATAAACTCCAAGGATAACAAAGAGAACTTTCATCTCGAAGAGCTATCTAGATCAGGGAAGTACTTTTAAACTAACCTGCATTAATAAAATCTTCAAAGAGGACATTCAATTGAAGAAAACATAGAAGATAAAGCTTTCAGTAAGAGTAGGGTACCGTGGAGAGTATATCCTAACTCTATGTTTGCTGCTCTTTATCAGAGAAAGTGAACAGAGTGAAAACATTAAGTAAAACGACAATTGACAGTAAGGAACACATCACCATTGACATAGTTTCAGAATTCCATGAATCGGCAGTTTGTATTGATATTCAAACCAGTTACAATTAGCAAGCCCAGTGGGTCTCTACAGCTTTGAACTTCTCATATCAGCTTATGTATCTTTCGATTACAGAACAGGGCATCAGTGGCTTCAGAATGACTATTACATGCGTTCAGATGTCCCGAGACCAACCTTTTGCTCATCGTCTACAGAGGTATTTATAGAAGAATGGGACGGTGGTAAACTATGAAAAGATCTGTTTGGATCAATTAATACAGAAGATGACTCTTCGGTACTTTTGAGGGCCTCGATCAAGACATCTACAGGTGTTCATCAGCATTAATTGAGGTACACTTACAATTAAGCTCAGTGGGAGCTTTTTGCCATCCTTTGAAGCTCGGAGTTATGCTGGAGTGACTTTATTTCTACTTCCCGAGATGAAATGATCTAAATATCTGCTTCTGAACTGTTCTTTAATCTTCTCGAATGGTTCTGCCGACAATTAGAGATAAGATAGCTCAATTAGTATTAATTTTTCGGCGGTCTTTGATCTCAACGAGACTGCAGGTGTCTTTGGAGCTGTAGAGGGTTCAATTAGCCTCTTCTTATAGCGGTGGGGAATTTCTCAGCTCGACAGATGTCTTCGTCGTTTCCTAAAATACTTTAAGTTACTTGAGATCTGTGTTTTTGGGTCTTCAATCTCCGGTTCTGATAAATTTTGTCTTTGGCACTGATACTCTTTAATAAATGATGATTTCTGCTTGTCTTCTGGTGCGTAGGGCAGTAGCGGGGTCGAATGGCATCAATGGGTCATGAAATCACTGATAAAATGTAAATCTAACACCCCTCGAATGATTCTTTATGAACTCAGAAGACAGAGGATCGTCACCCTCGGCCTTTGTGGTTTCTTCAAAAATGGCGGAAGAATTCATTCGAAAACCTGCAAAATACAAACAATTTGTTATAAAATCCTGCGTATTTGGTTTTACTGCTTCAGAGGCGTAGGAAGAGAGCAGGACCGTTGGATGGCATCATCCAACGGTGGAAATTAACTAAGAGGAATTTTAAATGAAGCGGGAGGAAGAATAAAACAGAACCGTCGATCGTGCGATGAGCAACGGTGGGGGTGATCTGGGACCGTCCGATCTGGACACGTGGACGGCCCAGATTTAATCAGAGGATCGCAATCGGGGAGGTCACAACAAAGCATGCGATTGAAACACTGTGATTGAAACTTTGTGATTGAGCGCAGGCCATTGATCTGCAGATCAGATCGACGGCGGAAAGTGAATCGGAGGGTTTTCGAAATGGGGGCAAGACTTGTGATCGGAGGGAATAAGGAGCATTGGATCAGCGGGAAATGAACGGACGGGATGTAATCAGAGGGGCAGGGGAGAAGAATGATGGGAGAGGTGCGGGACAAATCTGAACCGTTGGATCTGGCGGGACGGACGGCTGCGATGGAATCGGGGGTGAGACGGGGAGGTCTGTGACTGCGATCGGAGGGAACTTGTGATTGAGCGCAGGCCGTCGATATGAGAACAAGATCAATGGTCGGGATTTAATCGGGGATTGGCAATCGGGAGGGCAGCAAAGGGGATGCGATTGGAACGCAGTGATGCGATTGAGCGCTGTCCGTCCGATCAACAGGGAGATGGATGGCCTAGATTTAATCGGAGCAAATTTCAATCGGGGTGCGCAGAAGAGGGGATGCGATTTGAAACTTGCAATTGTGCGCAGGTCGTTAGATCGGGTCTAGATCAACGGTCCAGATCCTTTAATTTTTTGCACCGGCGGGACCCTTATACTTTATGAGAAACCCATAAATTTCAATAAAAACCAAGTTTTTGAGTGGATCGGGCGGAATATATATATGATAGGCTGGCGCCCGATTGCGGGGCCACTGGGTGTATGGAGTACCATGGGCCCGGGGCTTTATATAACTAGGGCCAATCCACAATCCAGGTTGTTGGGCAGATCATTCAATCTGCTTGGCCCCAATGCCAACCTGAATTAAGTTGGCGCTATATGATTTAGGTGCTTGGTTTTTATGATGAGGGCATATTGGGGAAGTGGTTTGGAAACTCAGGCCAATGGGGCTTAAATCCTTAAGAGAGAAATGGGTTTTTTAAACAGATTTTCAGTGATTTTCAAAGGTTTTTTGAGGGTTTCGACAGAGTTCGAAAGAAGTTTGGAACTCTGCAAGGAAATTTTCATGAAGGAAAGGTGAGGAAAATGGACAAAAAAGGAAAATGATGAAAAATATGAAGGTTAGTCTCTGAGAGGAAAAAGGGCAAAAGAAGGAGGATATTGTAGCAGTCTTCTGATGGAATTTTTTAGCAGAATTTTGAGTTTCTGAGAAATAACAATGAAAACCTTGAGACATGAGCTTGAGATCATCTACAGGCTTCAAGAGATAACATTTTGGCTAGGAAAGTGTTTCTTGGAAAATTTGAAAAAAATGTTTTATGCACCTTCGATGGGCAAAATTACTCAGGTGGCCAACAGTGGCTCCACTTGGGGATGGTGCCTTATTGAAGGCATCAAAAACTTCAGAACTGTATTCTCTGGGAGGCTGATCAATGCCTCATTCTTTGGGCTGTTGTCTTTGCTGAAATGATCTTATTCTGGCTGAAAAAAGGTTAGCAGCATTGAATAACAATGAAATTTCATCAACACGGGCTTTCTACCTACCCAATCCTACTGCCTAACATTTTTTCTTCATTTAGAGTGCACTTGGACTGGCAAACTCTTTTTCAACATTTTATTCTTTTGAAAACAGGAAATCTAATCTAATTCTACCTCTTATTTCTCCTTGAACTCAGATTAAACAGTTGAGCTCAGATGTTTCTCTACCTAATATACTATCTGTTGGGATTAAACTTTCCAACAAATTTCATTCTCTAGATTCTAAGACAGAAATTCAAAAACAGTCAAGTCAAGATTGAACTGTTTGACTTGCTGTGATCTATGGCATAAGAACAAGCTGCACATAGACTATTAAAAATCAAAATTTGAAGGTTTGAAATATGATTTTTTTTTTTTTTTTTTTTTTTGAAGCATCCTTCTTCTTATTTGTGGCTCAAGTTTTGAGCTTGTTTGAACCACTTGCTTTCCTTGATTTCAGCTCTGGTTCGAATTTGTTTGGTACATTTATTTCTTTTTTAAGTTCGAGATTTTGAGTTGATTAGGGCAGTTGCTTTATGACTCGAGAAAAACAAAAGCTTGATTTGAGTCATCTCTTGCTAGGAAACTTTGATTTAGTTTTGAAGCATTTGAACCTTTCATTTCTAGCCTAATTTATGCGATAAGCCAAGTTTTAAACGAGTTTAGGAAAAGTCAATTCACTATCCTATCAGCAGAAAAATTTAAAGCTAATTAGTCAAGATTAAACAGTTTGACTAACTAGAAGTGTGTTTTTTGAGGAGTGGCATTTGAGCTTGCACACTTTCAGATTTATTTCTCTTTTTTGGCATGGGGCTTTTCCTTTCTTTTTTTTATTTCTGCCCTCTTTTCTACCTTTTATTATTTTTGTATTTTTTCTTTTTTCTTCAAAGCAGAAAACAACAACTAACTACATGCTCAGAAGTGAGCTTTATTGACATCCCTATCTAGCCTATTCTAAACATGGAGTATTTACATATTCATATGATACAAAAGTGCCAATGCAGCCAGCTGAGTAATGTCAAGAAGAAGTAGTAACTCTGGCCGCTTATCAGGGGTATCCATAGGATATTTTGAAGATTAGTCTTCAAAATAAACACTATCACAGAAGGTGATAGCTTTTCATGTCTCTGGCTCTTGCAAAGGATCACTGCTTTATAATTTGAGCCATTTGGTATTTCCACACACTCTTCCATAGGATCAAAAAAGAAAAGGTGAAGGTTCTCTTCTTTTTGGTCCTCCGTATCTGGTAGATTGTCTGCTTCCAAGACTTCAACTTTGAGGAGTGTAACTTCAGAAATTTTCTTGGAAGCTTCATCTTTCTTAATAGAAAAGGAAGAAGATTCCTCTTGAGAAGATGGTATATCCTTAGTAGAATAGTCTTCTATTTGTTTTTCTCCTTCATCTTCATCATCTTCTGAACTGGAGGACTCATCATATTTGATAGTGTTGTCCTCTTGTGGCCCTTGTATGCTCGTATTCAGTGGACTAAATTCTATGAAGAGGTTATTATATTCTTGAGCAGGGGAGTACTTAAAGGTTCCCTCTCTTTCAAGAGAAGGCTCCTTGATTTCAACCTTCTCAAAAATTTCTTCGGTTCTTTCCTCCTTATCCTTTGAGCTGAAAGTCTGCTGATTCCCAATCATATGGAAACTATTACTGATGATCTGAAATGAAACAGAGCAAAGATCCAATGAATCTTCACTTGCTTCTAGACTTTGAAAACTTTCATCATCAGTATCATAAAGAGTCTGCACTGGCTTATTACTTCTTTGAGGAAACTGATCTTCCTCCCCTAAATCTGCTAATGATGATCCTGCAAAATTAACTTCTGTTTGGGAAGCATCATCACTAGATAGATCAAAGTTAGGAGAATCACGAATATAAGTAATACTACCAATCAAACATACTGGGTTATCAGCAGGTCCTTCTTCATTCTGATTTACAAAAGAACTTTATAAATCTGTACAACAAAGTTCTCTATGTGAATGGGCAAGAGTGTTTGTTTCACAAAAAATTTCAGAGAGCGGCTATTTATTTATAATTTGATCTATCTCTTTTGCTGTCAAAGGAGAAGATGTTTCTATGTTCCTTTGAACAAAAGGATAGCAGTTCTCTGTTTCTTGTGAAGACTAATTTTGAGGCTGGATGTCTTTTTGAGCCTCGGCTATAAGGGATGATGAATCATTATCTAAGTTTTCAGGAAAATCTTGAGGAATGTTCTTTATTTCTTGTTTGTTTTCTTCCTCAAGTGATTCATCTATGTTCTTAAAATTTTTCAGTAGGAGATTAAACTCATGAATGGTTGTTAAAAGATCTTCAGGATGCATCTCTTCCCAAGCTTCCTCATTATCTATAATGTGTTCGGTGATGTTTTGTGATGGATCATAATATATTGCACCCAATGATAATGATGTAGCATTTTCTTTATAGTTCTCATAGAACGTATATTCAAGATCTCTTAAAGAAAACAAACTACAAGATCTTAAGCATTCATACCAATCCCTAGCTTTTCCTTCTAATGTTAACATGAAAATTTTCATTAGGCAGTCTTCATGCCATTCAACTTTCAACCTCCATACATGTATATGAAATTTGATGAGATGAAATAGAGGGTCATCGAACTTTTCACCTTGAAAAGCAGGCAGGTTGTCATCCCAATTCACCTGGGGCATCTTATGTGGAAACCCAGGGATATGATCTCTACTCATTGGGGCATATCTTCGTTGTATCCTTGGATTCATGTTTGTAAATCAAAAAGGAGTTCACTGCGTCTGGTCAATCAGTTCAGGGTCTTCTACCAGTGGAGTCATTTGGTCTTCTGGGAGTTTCAGAATGTGGAGTCGCCAGGTGGAAAATTTTTAGCTCGTAAGGAGGTAAAATGTTTTATGGTCCACCACCATGTTTATTGGATACCAATCTAAAATATTTTGGGTTTTTTCTGAGTTTTTATAGTGGTTTGGGAGACTAATGAGTCTACAAAATCTTGCTAAGCTACTATAAATTCAGAAAGTCCCCAATGGAGTCGCCATTATGTTATCACTCTGTAATTAGCAATATTGGCAAAGTCCAACTGCAGAGGTAACATCAAACCGCTTTGGGATTCAAGGATCTAGCCCTCCTGAATCCAGAGAGGGATCTCTCTATAAATGAGTTCAAAGATGTGATCTTTAAAAACTGGAATTTTGATATTAGGCTAGTTATGAAGAGCATGGGTTTGTTTTGTTTGTTTTTGGTTGGGCGAAGACATGGTGAAGGTGAAAGCAGTTCAAAATAAAGGGTGAAGAGCCTGCAAATGAAGGAATGTTTTAGTTGATAGCAAAGGACAAAGACGGCTTTAACCCATTGGGCTATGGAGTCATAGGAGGATTTAATTGGATAGCAAATTCAAGAAGGATCCATGGAGCAATTCATTTACATCAAAGGATCTCTTAAGGTGATTAATGGAGTGAAACAAATAGGCAGTGAAAGACTTAAACAAATGAAAAAACAAAGCACAGTCTAAGATCAAGTAAGTACTTTTAAACTAGCTTGCTTTCAACATGTACTTAAGGAGAAACACAAAATTATTTCTGTTGATCAGGTAAGTGCTTTTAAACTAGCCTGCATTGAAGTACTTTCCATCAGAAACATTTAAAAACAGTTCAAACAGCTTAAGATCAGGTAAGTGCTTTTAAACCAGCCTGCTTCAGCATATTCGATAAGGGAACACAGATGATAATCACAAAGAAAAATCTAGATCGGCTAAGTACTTTTAAACTACGCTGCATTGATAAACTCCAAGGATAACATAGAAAACATTCATCTCAAAGAGCTATCTAGATCAGGGAAGTACTTTTAAACTAACCTGCATTAATAAACTCTTCAAAGAGGACATTCAAATAAAGAAAACATAGAAGACAAAGCTTTCAGTAAGAGTAGGGTACCGTGGAGAGTATATCCTAACTCTATGTTTGCTGCTCTTTATCAGAGAAAGTGAACAGAGTGAAAACATTAAGTAAAACGACAATTGACAATAAGGAACACATCACCATTGACATAGTTTCAGAATTCCATGAATCAGCAGCTTGTATTGATGTTCAAACCAGTTACAATCAGCAAGCCCGGTGGGTCTCTATAGCTTTGAACTTCTCATATCAGCTTATGTATCTTTCAATTACAGAACAGGGCATCAGTGGCTTCAGAATGACTATTACATGCGTTCAGATGTCCCGAGACCAACCTTTTGCTCATCTTCTACAGAGGTATTTATAGAAGAATGAGGCGGTGGTAAACTATGAAAATATCTGTTTGGATCAATTAATACAGAAGATGACTCTTCGGTACTTTGAGGGCCTCGATCAAGAAATCTACAGGTGTTCATCAGCATTAATTGATGTACACTTACAATTAAGCTCAGTGGGAGCTTTTTGCCGTCCTTTGAAGCTCGGTGTCATGCTGGAGTGACTTTATTTCTGCTTCCCGAGATGAAATGATCTAAATATATGCTTCTGAACTGTTCTTTAATCTTCTCGAATGGTTCTGCCGACAATTAGAGACAAGATAGCTCAATTAGTATTAATTGTTCGGCGGTCTTTGATCTCAACGAGACTGCAGGTGTCTTTGGAGTTGTAGAGGGTTCAATTAGCCTCTTCTTATAGCGGTGGGGAATTTCTCAGCTCGACAGATGTCTTCGTCGTTTCCTAAAACACTTTAAGTTACTTGAGATCTGTGTTTTTGGGTCTTCAATCTCCGGTTCTGATAAATTTTGTCTTTGGCACTGATACTCTTTAATAAATGATGATTTCTGCTTGTCTTCTGGTGCGCAGGGCAGTAGCGGGGTCGAATGGCATCAATGGGTCATGAAATCACTGATAAAACGTAAATATAACACCCCTCGAATGATTCTTTATGAACTTAGAAGACAGAGGATCATCACCCTCGGCCTTTGTGGTTTCTTTAAAAATGGCGGAAGAATTCATTCGAAAATCTGCAAAATACAAACAATTTGTTATAAAATCCTGCGTATTTGGTTTTACTGCTTCAGAGGCGTAGGAAGAGAGCAGGACCGTCGGATGGCATCATCCAACGGTGGAGATTAACTGAGAGGAATTTTAAATGACGCGGGAGGAAGAATAAAACAGAACCGTCGATCGCGCGATGAGCAACGGTGGGGGTGACCTGGGACCGTCCGATCTGGACACGTGGACGGCCTAGATTTAATTGGAGGATCGCAATCGGCAAGTCGCAGCAAAGGGTATGCGATTGGAACGCAGCGATGCGATGGAGCGCAGGCCGTCCGATCATCAGGGAGACGGACGGCCCAGATTTAATCGGAGGATCGCAATCGGGGTGCGCGGAAAGAGGGGATGCGATTAAAACATTACGATGCGATTGAGTGCTGTCAGTACGATCATCGGAGATGGATGGCTAGGATTTGATCGGAGGATGAAATCGGAGATTGATGGAAGGGATCGATTGAGGTGATAAGCTGTTCGTCTATGAAGGATGGGGATAAACGTGAGAGTAATCGGAGGGGCAGGGGAGAAGAATGATGGGAGAGGTGCGGGACAAATCTGAACCGTTGGATCTGGCGGGACGGACAGCTGCGATGGAATCGGGGGTGAGACGGGAAGGTCTGTGATTGTGATCGGAGGGAACTTGTGATTGAGCGCAGGCCGTCGATTTGAGAACAAGATCAACGGTCAGGATTTAATCAGGGATCAGAAATCGGGAGGGCAGCAACAAAGCATGTGATTGAAATATTGCGTTGCGATTGAGCGCTGTCCGTCCGATCAACAGGGAGATGGATGGCCCAGAATTAATCGGAGAAAATTTCAATCGGGGTGCGCAGAAGAGGGGATGCGATTTGAAACTTGCGATTGTGCGTGGGTCGTTAGATCGGGTCTAGATCAACGGTCCAGATCCTTTAATTTTTTGCACCGGCGGGACCCTTATACTTTGTGAGAAACCCATAAATTTCAATAAAAACCAAGGTTTTGAGTGGATCGGGCGGAATATATATATGATAGGCTGGCGCCCGATTGCGGGGCCACTGGGTGTATGGAGTACCATGGGCCCGGGGCTTTATATAACTAGGGCCAATCGCAATCGGAACATTTGGGCCCGGTCTTTCAATCAACCCATTTGTAACTTCTCCGATGCGATTAGCGCTTCATGGGTTTGGCGCTTGGTTTTTATGATGAGGGCGTATTGGGGAAGTGGTTTGGAAACTCAGGCCAAGGGGCTTAAACCCTTAAGAGAGAAATGGGTTTTTTACACATATTTTCAATGATTTTCAAAGGTTTCTGAGGGCTTCGACAGAGTTCGAAAGAAGTTTGGAACTCTGCAAGGAAATTTTCATGAAAGAAAGGTGAGGAAAATGGACAACAAAGGAAAATGATGAAAAATATGAAGGTTAGTCTCTGAGAGGAAAAAGGGGAAAAGAAGGAGGATATTGCAGCAGTCTTCTCATGGAATTTTTTAGCAGAATTTGAGTTTCTGAGAAATAACAGTGAAAACCTTGAGACATGAGCATGAGATCATCTACAGGCTTCAAGAGATAACATTTTGGCCGGGAAAGTGTTTCTTGAAGGCTGAAAACATGTTTTGGCCACCTTTTGATAGACCAAAATTTACAGGTGGCCAACAGTGGCTCCACTTGGGGATGGTGCCTTGTTGAAGGCATCAAGAACTTCAGAACTGCATTCTCTGGGATTTGCTGAAATGATCTTATTTTGGCTGAAAAAAGGTTAGCAGCATTGAAAAACAATGAATCTTCATCAACACAGGCTTTCTACCTACCCACTCCTACTAATCTAACATTTTTTCTTCATTTAGAGTGCACTTGGACTGGCAAACTCTTTTTCAACATTTTATTCTTTTGAAAATAGGAAATCTAATCTAATTCTACCTCTTATTTCTCCCTGAACTCAGATTAAACAATTGAGCTCAGATTTTTCTCTACCTAATCTACTATCTGTTGGGATTAAACTGTCCAACAGATTTCCTTCTCTAGATTCTAAGACAGAAATTCAAAAACAGTCAAGTCAAGATTGAACTGTTTGACTTGCTGTGATCTATGGCATAAAAACAAGCTGCACATAGACTATTAAAAATCAAAAATTGAAGGTTTGAAATATGAAAGTTTTTTGAAGCATCCTTCTTCTTATTTGTGGCTCAAGTTTTGAGCTTGTTAGAGCCACTTGCTTTCCTTGATTTCAGCTCTGGTTCGAATTTGTTTGAGCTGTTATTTCTTTCTTTCTGGTTCAGATTTTGAGTTGATTAGAACCATATTTACAACTTTATGACTCAGAAAAATAAAACAGATTTGAGTCATCTCTTGCTTGGAAACTTTAGGTTCAGGTTTTGGGCTTGTTTGAACCTTTCTTTTCTAGCCTAACCTATCTACTGATAAGCCAAGTTTAAACAGTTTGGCAAATCCCATTATAAGCCAAGTTTAAACAGTTTGGCAAATCCAATTCACTATCCTATCAGCAGAAAAATTTAAAGCTAATTAGTCAAGATTAAACAGTTTGACTAACTAGAAGCGTGTTTTTTGAGGAGTGGCATTTGAGCTTGCACACTTTAAGATTTATTTCTCTCTTTTTTTTCTTTTTTTTTGGCATGGGGCTTTGCCTTTCTTTTTTTTATTTCTGCCCTCTTTTCTATCTTTTATTGTTTTTGTATTTTTTCTTTTCTCTTCAAAGCAGAAAACAACAACTAACTACATGCTCAAAAGTGAGCTTTATTGACATCCCTATCTAGCCTATTCTAAACATGGAGTATTTACATATTCATATGATACAAAAGTGCCAATGCAGCCAGCTGAGTAATGTCAAGAAGAAGTAGTAACTCTGGCTGCTTATCAGTGGTATCCATAGAATATTTTGAAGATTAGTCTTCAAAATAAACACTATGACAGAAGGTGACAGCTTTTCATGTCTCTGGCTCTTGCAAAGGATCACTGCTTGATAATTTGAGACATTTGGTATTTCCACACACTCTTCCATAGGTTCAACAAAGAAAAGGTGAAGGTTCTCTTCTTTTTGGTCCTCCATATCTGGTAGATTTTCTGCTTCCAATACTTCAACTTTGAGGAGTGTAACTTCAGAAATTTGCTTGGAAGCTTCATCATTCTTAACAAAAAAGGAAGAAGATTCCTCTTGAGAAGATGGTATATCCTCAGTAGGACATTCTTCTATTTGTTTTTCTCCTTCATCTTCATCATCTTCTGAACTGGAGGACTCATCATATTTGACAGTGTTGTCCTCTTGTGGCCCTTGTATGCTCGTGTTCAGTGGACTAAATTTTGTGAAGAGGTTATTATATTTTTAAGCAGGGGAGTACTTAAAGGTTTCCTCTTTTTCAAGAGAAGGCTCCTTGATTTCAACCTTCTCAAAAATTTCTTCGGTTCTTTCCTCCTTATCCTTTGAGCTGAAAGTCTGCTGATTCCCAATCATATGGAAACTATTACTGATGATCTGAAATGAAATAGAGCAAAGATCCAATGAATCTTCACTTGCTTCTAGACTTTGAAAACTTTCATCATCAGTATCATAAAGAGTCTGCACTGGCTCATTACTTCTTTGAGGAAACTGATCTTCCTCCCCTAAATCTGCTAATGATGATCCTGCAAAATTAACTTCTGTTTGGGAAGCATCATCACTAGATAGATCAAAGTTAGGAGAATCCCAAATATAAGTAATACTACCAATCAAACATACTGGGTTATCAGCAGGTCCTTCTTCATTCTGATTTACAAAAGAAATTTCTAAATCTGTACAACAAAGTTCTCTATGTGAATGGGCAAGAGTGTTTGTTTCGCAAAAAATTTCAGAGAGCGGTTGTTTATTTATAATCTGATCTATCTCTTTTGCTGTCAAAGGAGAAGATGTTTCTATGTTCCTTTGAAAAAAAGGACAGCAGTTCTCTGTTTCTTGTGAAGACTGATTTTGAGGCTGGATGTCTTTTTGAGCCTCGGCTATAAGGGATGATGAATCATTATCTAAGTTTTCAGGAAAATCTTGAGGAATGTTCTTTATTTCTTGTTTGTTTTCTTCCTCAAGTGATTCATCTATGTTCTTAAAATTTTTCAGTAGGAGATTAAACTCATGAATGGCTGTTAAAAGATCTTCAGAATGCATCTCTTCCCAAGCTTCCTCATTATCTATAATGTGTTGGGTGATTTTTTGTGATGGATCATAATATATTGCACCCAATGATAATGATGTAGTGTTTTATTTATAGTTCTCATAGAACGTATATTCAAGATCTCTTAAAGAAAAAAAACTACAAGATCTTAAGCATTCATACCAATCCCTAGCTTTTCCTTCTAATGTTAACATGAAAATTTTCATTAGGCAGTCTTCATGCCATTCAAATTTCAACCTCCATACATGTATATGAAATTTGATGAGATGAAATAGAGGGTCATCGAACTTTTCACCTTGAAAAGAAGGCAGGTTGTCATCCCAATTCACCTGGGGCATCTTATGTGGAAACCCAGGGATATGATCTCTACTCATTGGGGAATATCTTCGTTGTATCCTTGGATTCATGTTTGTAAATCAAAAAGGAGGTCACTACGTCTGGTCAATCAGATGAGGGTCTTCTACCAGTGGAGTCATTTGGTCTTCTGGGAGTTTCAGAGTGTGGAGTCGCCAGGTGGAAAATTTTTAGCTCGTAAGGAGCAAAATGTTTTATGGTCCACCACCATGTTTATTGGATACCAATCTAAAATATTTTGGGTTTTTTCTGAGTTTTTATAGTGGTTTGGGAGACTAATGAGTCTACAAAATCTTGCTAAGCTACTATAAATTCAGAAATATCCCTAGCGGAGTCGCCATTATGTTATCACTCTGTAATTAGCAATATTGGCAAAGTCCAACTGCAGAGGTAACATCAAACCGCTTTGGGATTCAAGGATCTAGCCCTCCTGAATCCAGAGAGGGATCTCTCTATAAATGAGTTTCAAAGATGTGATCTTTAAAAGATCGGAATTGATGACATTAGGCTAGTTATAGAAGAACATGGGTTTGCTTTTTTTGTTTTTGGTTGGACAAAGAGATGGTGAAGGTGAAAGCAGTTCAAAGCCAAAAGGGGTGAAGAGCCTGCAAATGAAGGAATGTTTCGGTTGATAGCAAAGGGAAAAGATAGCTTTAACCCATTGGGCTATGGAGTCATGGGAGGATTTAATTGGATAGCAAATTCAAGAAGGATCCATGGAGCAAGTCATGTACATCAAAGGATCTCTTAAGGTTATTAATGGAGTGAAAACAGATAGAGCGAGTGAAAGATTTAAACAAGTGAAAAAACAAAGCACGATCTAAGATCAAGCGAAGTACTTTTAAACTAGCTTTCTTTCAACATGTACTAAAGGAGAAAACATAAAAGTATTTACGTTGATGAGGTAAGTGCTTTTAAACTAGCACTCGCATTGAAGTACTTTCCATCATAAACATTTAAAAATAGTTCAAACAGACTTAAGATCAGGTAAGTGCTTTTAAACCCAGCTCTGCTTTGCAGCATATTCGATAAGGGAACACGGATGATAATCACAAAGAGAAATCTAGATCAGCTAAGTACTTTTTAAACTATGTTTTGCATTGATAAAATCCAAGGATAACATAGAAAACGTTCATCTCAAAGAGCTATCTAGATCATGGAAGTACTTTTAAACTAACTCTGCATTAATAAACTCTTCAAAGAGGACATTCAAATAAAGAAAACATAAAAGACAAAGCTTTCGATAAGAGTAGGGTACACATGGAGAGTATATCCTAACTCTATGTTTCTTGCTCTTTATCGAGAGAAAGTGAGACGAGTGAAAACATTAAGTGAAATGACAATTGACGATGAGAACACATCACCATTGACATAGTTTCGAAATTCCATGAACCAACGGCTTGTATTGATGTTCAAACCCAGTTACAATCGACGAAGCCCGTCTGGGTCTCTACGGCTTTGAACTTCTCATATCGACTTATGTATCTTTCAATTACGTAACGGAGGCATCGGTGGCTTTAGAATGACTATTACATGCGTTCAGATGTCCAGAGACCAACCCTTTCGCTCATCTTCTATAGAGGTATTTATAGAAGAATGAGGTGGTGATCAATCATGAAAAGATCTGTTTGGATCAATTAATATAGAAGATGACTCTTCGGTACTTTGAGGGCCTCGATCAAGAAATCTACAGGGTGTTCATCGACGATTAATTGATGTACACCTACAATTAAGCTCTGGTGGGAGCTTTTGCCATCCTTTGAAGCTCGGTGTCATGCCTGGAGTGACTTTATTCTGCTTCCGAGATGAAATGATCTAAATATCCGCTACTAACTGTTCTTTAATCTTCTCTGAATGGTTCATGCCGACAATTAGAGACAAGATAGCTCAATTAGGATTAATTGTTCGGTGGTCTTTGATCTCAACGAGGCATGAGTGTCTTTGGAGCTATAGAGGGTTCAATTAGCCTCTTCTTATAGCGGTGGGGAAATTTCTCAGCTCGACAGGATGTCTTCATCATTTCCTAAAACTTACTTTAAGTTACTTGAGATATGTGTTTTTGGGTCTTCAATCTCCGGTTCGTATAAATTTTGTCTTTTACTACTTGATACTCTTTAATAAATGAGGATTTATGCTTGTCTTCTAGTGCGCAGTGGCGCATAGCGGGGTCGAATGGCGTCAATGGGTCATGAAATCACCGATAAAATGTAAATCTAACACCCCTCGAATGATTATTTATGAACTCGGAAGACGAGAGGATCGTCACCCTCGGCCTTTGTGGTTTCTTCAAAAATGGCGGATGAATTCATTCGAAAACACGCAAAATACAAACAATTTGTTATAAAATCTTGCGTATTTGGTTTCTTTAGCTCGGAGGCATAGGGAAGAGACGCGGGATCGTTGGATGGCATCATCCAACGGTCGGAGATGTAACCGAGAGGAATGAAATGACGCGGGAGGAAGAATGACGAACCGTCGATCGCACGATGAGAAACGGTGGGGAGTGATCCGGGACCGTCCGATTCGGACACGTGGACGGCCCCGATTTAATCGAGAGGATCGAAATCGGTAGGTCACAACAAAAAATGTGATTGAAACATTGCGATGCGATTGAGCGTTGTTGGTACGATCATTAGGGAGATGGATGGCTAGGATTTGATCGGAGGATCGCAATCGGGGGTGCACGGAAGAGGGGGATGCGATTGAAACATTTTGATGCGATTGAGCATCTGTCCGTCCGATTATCGGGGAGATGGATGGCTAGGATTTGATCGGAGGATCACAATCGAAGTGCTTGAAGAGAGAGGGTATGTGATTGAGCAACTAGCAGATCCGTGCGTCCGAGATCGGACGATCGACGGGGAAGTAAATCGGAGGGGTGGGGGAGAAGAATGATGGGAGAGGTGCGGACAAATACTGAGCGCTGGATATGGCGAGACGGATGGTGCTGCTGTGGAATCGGGGGTGAGACGGGAAGGTGCAGTGATTGCGATTAGAGGGAACTTGCGATTGAGTGCGAGTCGTCGATGCGAGAACAAGATCAACGGTTGGGATTTAATCGGGGATCGACAATCGGGGAGGACAGCAAAGGGGATGCGATTGGAATGCAGCGATGCGATTGAGCGTCGTCCGTGCGTCATCGAGGAGATGGACGGCTAGGATTTGATCGAGAGGATCGTAAATTGGGGGAGAGCCACAACAAAGCATGCGATTGAAATATTGCGATTGTGCGCGAGTCGTTAGATCGAGGTCTAGATCAATGGTCTAGATCCTTTAATTTTTTGCATCGGCGGGACCCTTATACTTTGTAAGAAACCTACAAATTTCAATAAAAACTCAATGTTTTGAGTGGATCGAATGGAATATATATATGATAGATTGGCGCCAGTTTGTGGGCATATCGGGTGTATGGAGTACCATGGGCCCGGGGCTTTATATAACTAGGGGCCAATCGCAATCGGAACATTCGGGCCCGGTCTTTCAATCAACCCATTTGTAACTTCTCCGATGCGATTAGCGCTTCATGGGTTTGGCGCTTGGTTTTTGTGATGAGGGCGTATTGGGGAAGTGGTTTGGAAACTCGAGAGCCAAGGGGGCTTAAACCCTTAAGAGAGAAATGGGTTTTTTACACAGATTTTCAATGATTTTCAAAGGTTTACGAGGGTTTCAACACCGAGTTCGAAAGAAGTTTGGAACTCTACAAGGCAATTTTCCATGAAATAAAGGTGAGGAAAATGGACAACGAGAGGAAAATGATGAGAAATATGAAGGTTAGTCTGCGAGAGGAAAAGGGGGCAAAGAGAAGGAGGATATTGCGAGCTGAGTCTTCTCTGGAATTTTTAGCGAGATTTTGAGTTTTCAGAAATAACAGGTTGAAAACCTTGAGACATGAGCATGAGATCATCTACGAGGCTTGAAGAGATAACATTTTCGCCGAGAGAAGTGTTTCTTGAAGGCTAAAAACATGTTTTGGCCACCTTTTGATAGACTAAAATTTACAGTGTGGCCAACACATACAGCTTTGTTTTTTACCATTACATTTTCCGGATTATATTTCAATGGTATGCGACCCTAAGGTCGAGTTTATGAGAATCTCTCTGTCTATTCTTTCATGCACATTGTAAGTTTCAATTCATTTCCTACTATTTTCCAAGTATAATATAGGAAGTTCAATTTCTCTCTCCTGTAGGTATATATTAGAATCATGCTAGGAAACAGAAAGCGATTAAATCTAATTCACAAATTTTTTCCCGGGAAGAACTAAGTATCCTCAGATTTAAACCAACCTTGGTTTAGACCTTCGTTGGATTCTACTTTACAGGGATTTTTTCTCTACAACCATACAGAATTATCGAGTTATCGCCTTATGATTAATTCTATTAAATGTAGAACTAATAAATTTAATACCTTAGAAATAAATTTTGTTTTTATATGTAGCCAATTCATACCATAATAAGCGGAAGACGAATTTAACTCGGAGACATACCACTCATGCGAGTCGACCAACCTCCCAACCTTAGAGTCCTTCTGTCTCCCGTAACTCACCCCCGAGCTAAGATCACCTCCTAGAACAGATCAACCTCTAATCTGTACAAGAGCGACTTATTTAAGCTATTGTTCCCCAAAGCATGTTTCTAATTCGCGTCCCGTAATCTCGGGATGCTTTTCTTCTGTTTGCCTAGGCTTCCCAATTTAGGGATTCTTTAAAGCTGTTTTTATGCTTTTTCCTCAGCTTTTTCTAGCTTTTTTACCTCTTCCCAACTACTTTCCTCATCATTGGGGGAATTCAGATTTTTCCTCAAAAATCTAAATTTAAAACTTAATTTCTTTCAAGGATTTTTTGAAAGATTGTGGGGAAATATTTTTCCTCATCCATCCTCATGGATTTAGCAAGTGATCTCATAATCTCATTTTTGGTCAATATGCACCACATTATTTTATTCATTTCCTCATTTAAATATTTAATTACATTCACAAAATAATTATCCTTTGGGGTCCACTCCCCTTAGGATTAAAGTTCAAGTATCTAACTTTGAAATTCAATCACATGAATTGGGGTGTTACATATTCCCCCTCGAAGATAAACATCGTCCTCGGTTGTTATTCAACTACTAGAGTTCATTTTGCAAATAAAAATTGATATTTTTCCATCATTTCGGTTTCTCGTTCCCGGGTAGCTTCTTCGGCGGTAAAGTGCTTCCACTCTGCACCTTTACTCTTGCTATGTTCTGCTTCTCAATTCAATTTCTTCCGCTCCAATATTTGAAGCGGTTTTGGCAAAGAAAACTCGCCTTTACGGTTCCACACCCGTACAACATTCCAATCAACTATGTGAAAAGCATCATGCACATATCTTTTTAACAATGAAACATAGAAATACATCATGAACTCTAACATGGGGTGGTAAGGCCGGCTTGTAAGCCATTTGGTCCCACCCTTTCAAACACTTCAAAAGGACCACAGTATCTAGGGGCCAGTTTTTGCACAACTCCCGACATAAAGGGTGCTCTTTTTTGGGTTTAATACACAAATGCACATGCTCCCACACTTTAAATTCTCTGTGCACTCTTTTCTTATCGGCATAATTCTTCTAGCGATCTTGTGTTGTCTTGATGTTTCTTTGTGTCTATTTGAAAATTCTTTCCATCTATTGTAAAGCATCTGGTCCCAACATTAGTTTATCTTCTAGCCGACTCCCGACTCAAAGGAGTATGACACTTCCTTCCATACGGTGCCTCAAACGGACTCATTTTGATGGAGGATTGGTAGGTCGTTATTATAGGCAAATTCAGCCTAAATGCAAGTAATCTTCCCACTTTGAGGGTCTATCCATCACATACATTCCCAGCATTTCCTCCAAAATTTGATTAGTTCTTTCCATTTGACCATCGGTCCGAGGGTGGTAAGCGATGCTAAAATTCAATTTAGTGCCCATACCTCCAAATAGCCCTTTCCAAAAGGTACATTGTAAACTTAGCATCCCTATGAGAAAACAATCACCTTCGGAACCCCATGGAGTCTTACTACCTCCTTCGGAGAACACATTCGCTACTTGAGATTTGTCCCAAAGGTGGATTTCTACTGGTATAAAGTGAGCAGACTTTGGTTAGAGTGTCTACTACTACCAATACGAGAATCATCGCCGGTATTTGGTTTTAGGTAACCCCGTTATGAAATCCATGGAAACTATGTCCCATTTCCATTACGCAATGGGTAAAGGGTTTAGAAGGCTCGGTAGGATGCTGATGTTCAACTTTGACTAGTTGACATTCCATGCATCTACTTAAATATTCTGCTACATCTCTCTTCATTCCTAGCAGAACAACTTCTTTTTCAGTTTTGTTAACATTTTTCGATATCGTTGGATGTCCTGCATATGGTTGTTTGTGGTACTCATCCAAAATTTCCCTTTTTAAGGACTCTACATTGGGAATATACAATCTGTTTTTTATAACGAGATCATCCCTTTTGGTTTTGAGTAAAATCGGTTTTCTCCTTTTTACGTAATTGCACAGAAGTGTTTCATAAATTGGGTCTTGGTTTGCGCTGCCTTATTCACCAAATCTTCTACATCAATCGAGCACCACTTCAATATTATTGATATTTTGACAAGAATTTCTACTTTGAATGCATCAATGTAAATTTTTTTCCCGAGAATATAGTCTTGCCACATTTTCAAAGCATGAATAACCGCTGCTAATTCTAAATCATAGGCACTATAATTCTTGTTCATGTATCTTTAGTTTCCTAGATTCATAGGCAATAACTGAATTTTCCTATAAAAGAACTCCTCCCAATCCTTCTCTACGGGCATCCATACATACCACAAATTCCTTATCAGGATCATGCAATCTTCGGTATAGGGGTTGTAGTAAGTTTTCAATTTTTAATTGGTCAAAAGCTTGTTTTGACATTTTTCATTCCATTCAAACTTGACACCTTTCCTTTGTAAGGATGTGATGGGATGTGCTATGGCGAGAAAACCTCTCTACAAATCTGCGATAATAGCCTCGCAATCCCCATGAATGATCTCACTCTTTGAAACATCGATACAGTATAGGCCATTCTTTTATAGCCTTTATCTTTTTCAGGGGTCAACGAGCAAGGCCTTGTTCGGAAAATAATATGACCCAAGTATTGGATCTTGTCTTTATAGAATTCATATTTGCTAAACTTGGTGTATAGCTGATTTTCCTTTAGAGTTTGCAATACTATCCTCGTGTGTTTTTTTATGTTCCTCCTCACTTTTTTGAGTAAACTAAGATATCATCTATGAACACAAGGACAAATTTATCCAAGTACTTGTTTAACACAATCGTTCATTAGGCACATGAATGTGGCAGGGGGCATTTTTCAAACCAAAAGGTAGGACTACAAATTCGTAGTGACCATACGTGGTTCGAAAGGTTGTTTTGTTGATGTCTTCTTCTTTAATTCTAAGATGGTGATAACTAGTTCTTAAGTCAATTTTCGAAAATACTGAAGCTCCTCTCACTTGATCAAAAAATATCATCGATTCCGGGCAAAGGATATCTATTTTTAATGGTCAACTTATTCGATTGACGATAATCAATGCACATCCCCGAAAGTTCCATCTTTCTTTTTCACGAACAACGACTGTGCTCCCCCAAGGGGGACACACTCGGTACGATATACCCTTTATCTAGAAGTTCTTGTAATTGCATTTTCAGTTCCATAAGTTCGGGAGGACTCATTCTATAAGGCGCTTGGGAGACAGGTGTTGCTCCCGGCACTGGATCGATTGAGAAATCAATCTCTCTTTTGGGGGGAAGATGAGGGATTTCCTTTGGAAAAAAACTTCCTTGAATTCTTTATTACAGAGTATAGACATCCGGTAATTTTTCTTCGGTTTTCTATTACTGTTTCTTCCACATGCACTGCATAAACTTGGTGTCCTTTTCTAGTCGTTCTTTTTTAATTGCAATGCTGAAATTTGTCTTACTGGGAAATAGGTTTTTGTTTCCCCTTTTCGGAATAAAAGGTTTCCCTTCCTCATCTACACAATGCAAAGTCTTATCCCAGCAGTTCATCAAGGCTTTCTTCTTTTTCCAGCCGGTCCATTCCTATCGGTAGATCATATGACCCTAAGGGCGGAATGTTCAAATTCACTTCTGTTTGAAACTCATTTAATTGGATTTTTGTTCTAGGAAGTCTATGTGTTACCTTTCTTTTAGTTCCGATGGCCGATTGTACCAACCATGATCTGTTGAAATTTTTTCGGGTTTTAAGTTACATTTTTTTACAATATTTGGACTAATGTAACTCAAATGAAGCACCTAGATCAATCAGATAAACGAATGAGATAGGTCACGAAATCCTACCCTCCATTTCCACCATGGTTGCTTGATGTTTCTGCTTGCCGATTTTCCAGGGCTGCATTGAGAGTTGGTATATTTACGGCTATATCATTTACCTGTTGTCGCTTCTCGATCTCTCATGAGCATATGAATGTTTCGATGAGGGAAATCCCTCAAAAGATGGGGGTTCTCCACGTACCCGCAACATTTCAAGGGCTCCTTCATTACGACTCGTCCCCTCCTTTTTACTATCAATATCTATTTGTTTTGAAGCCACTTGGGGACTGACGGTTTGACTTTCTTTGGGTTTATTAAACTTTTTTCCACTGATGATCTACGCAAAATTCTTCAAATAGGCTTTGGTTTATGTTTCCTCCCTTTGAACTCATTCTTATTTACCCAACTTTTCCCTTGTTTAGTTTTTTCCTTTGATGTTGGTAACATAATCTAGCGATTCTTGAATTTAGCTTGGAAATTGTAACACCCCAATTTACATGTTGAATTTAAAAAAGTTATACCTTTGAACTTTAATCCCTAAGGGGAGTGGACCCCAAAGGATAAGTATGGTGTGAATGTACTTGAATATTTAATTTGAGGAAATAAATAAAACGATTGTGCATTTTGACCAAGATGAGAATTAGAGATCACTTGCCAAATCCATGAGGATGGATAAGGCAACAAATCCCCTCAATCTTTCAAAAAATCCTTGAAAGAAATTAATTTAGATTTTGAGGAGGAATCTAAATTTCCCCAATGATGAGGAAAGTAGTTGAGAAGAGGTAAGAAAAGCTAGAAAAGCTGAGGAAAAGCATAAAACAGCTTTAAAGAGTCCCAAAATGGGAAGCCTAGGCTAAACAGGAAGAAAAGCATCTTGCTATTCTGGACGCAGAATTAGAAACGTGCTTTGGGGAAACATGAGCTTAAATAAGCTACTCCTAAGCAGATCAGAGGTTGATCTGTGATGGAGGTGATCTCAGCTCGGGGGTGAGTTCTGGGAGACAAAGAGGACTCTAAGGTTGGGAGGTTGGTCATTTGCAATAGTGGTATGTTTTTGAAATTCTTGTTATTTTGATTTATTATGGTATGAATTGGCTACATATAAAATTAATTTGAATGGTATGATTGATTTTAGTACTACATTTAACAAAATCCATCTTAAGGCATTCACCTTCCAGATTCTGTTTAGTTGTAGACCAGTAATCCATAGAGTAGAAACCCACAGAAACTTTAAACCAAGGTCGGTTTAAATCTGAAGGTACTTAGTCTCCACAGATAATTAAATATTAACTTGTTTCATATATATACAAAGGTGAAATTATATGCTCATATGTATGCTAGAAAAATATTGTAGCAGAACTGAAATCTACATGGTACAATAAAAGAGAAGCAAAGACATTAGAATATGTATTTCGAATTTTTCTCTAGATCAAGGAGTAATTCTACACTATAGGAGTATTATAGCATTTATAGCATTTATAGTGCATATTGCATTCTTTGATCTACCTCTAACCCTTGAAATAAATATCGTAGCAATAGACTTAACCTATGCTTAAGGTACACTACCAAATGAACTACCAAATACATGTATATGCATTAAAAAAAAAAAGATAAGTACCGAGAGCTAAAACAATAGATCATTTTAACAACGATTATAAATGAGTAGTTGGCGGAAGAAATATATATACGAACCATATAGCTATTTGGAGTAATGCATGGTCAAGCTATATTAAATCATGGTTGTTATTTAATCTACTAGGCATTGGGCCTATGTCAAACACATTCCTCCGACTGTACAGACATTAATATTCCACGGCATTTTAGGTCCTTTTGAACATTAGAAGAAATGAACAGATGTAAAAATAAAACGATGATATAATGCGTAGATAACAGATGCAACAATAAAACTATGAAACAATGCATAGATAATAATGGCCGACTACATGACTTTACGCTGTAGATTGATCTCCATGCAACGTATTAGAATAATTTTTATATGCAGGAAGTTATTATATTAAAATACCAAAGGCAGCGTAACTTTACCTATGTTTGGGAGGAATGCTACCTTTATTAAAACAATAGGAATACAGAGTTGAATTTTCGTTAAGGGATGGGGATTACCGATGTGAGAGTTCGGTACCCTCCTTGGCAAGGATCATTAGTCATTATTGCCATTAAGTCGATACGAAGCCAATCGAAATAGTTTGAATCTGACTGGCCAAGATGCCTTTGACCATAGCCACGACTGAGACAGTTTAACAAAAACATATAAACGTAGCCATGAAATAGGTTTTGACAGTTAGCGATTGATTGCAAACGATATCAGATTTATGAAAGCACAGACCCACAAATTAGATGCATCAACCTCTGCAACCGTATGGAAGAACTAGGGATTTACCTGTGGATAGGGTTTTTCTTCCTACCCTTGCGTCGCATCGACGTTAACAACATTAAACACGAGAAATCCATACGCTGTTTAAAGAAATTAGAACGCCGGCCGTAGAGAGATTATCCAATCTGGATGCAGAGAAACCTAAGATCCCACACCATGACGTAGAAAAAAAAATAAGTTAACAAAGGCCTCGGTGTATAGTCATTAGGAAAGCCTGCTAATGGTTTCTGCACATGTGATGCGTGCTGAATGCAGCAGTGTTAGATCGGTGAAATAGAACTCTCACGAGAAAAACAACTAGGGTTTACATCAGAGAAGTCTAGCAAAACTATGATAAGAAAAAACTCGGTGTATGTATAAATCAAAAAGAGCGCAGCCAGGAAAATAAAACGAGGATTAACAAGTGCTAGAGAACAGGCTAGGTCTCCGCCCTCCAGTGAACAACCTGAGATGCTGACACTCTGCCCTCTCTATGAAAAACAATCAGTAGATGATGAGATACTGTATTACCTAACAAAAAGAAAAAAAAAGGGGGTCTCAGAACGTAAGGAACTATAAAAACAATGGGATTCAGAGATAACGTGAAATCTTACGCTGGATCTCTCCATGGTGTAGTAGTCCAACACCTTCACGATGACTTAGTGTCCCTGCACATGATTCACACAGAAAAGAACCGCGACTTAGGTGAAGAAGCCATGAATGGAGACAAGCACAAACCAAGAGAAAATAAATTGTAACCGCAACCTGATCCGGCTATACCATCAACAACAAGTGAGGGGAGCAGTGAATGGAAACGATTCTGTATCACATAAATAAATAGGAAGGGTCGGATGAACAAATCGGCACAAGAGCCCCCAATTAAAAGGAACCCTCGTAACCCTAATCCCACCGCCCCAGAAATTCAGAAAATCCCGATGTCGATTGAAAAAACTCAGCCACGTCGATAGGCGGGTACCAGGCGATATTAAGGAGCGCAGAGGAGGTACGGGGAGGAGCTACGCATCGTATGCACATAGATAGAGGGAAAACCCTAGAATTAATAACTTTCCGAGGCAGAAATCGGCGTGCACAGTACTTGGACCAGCCAGGAATATCAAATAGCAAAGCCACACGTCGAATTCTTGTTGGGCATGGGTCGATATACACCGGTAGCTAGTACTTCCCTCTCAAGGGCGAGACGCCGTCCCTGCAGGCAAAACCAGCGAAACCTCAAAACCAAACTCACACGTTAAAACAAGCCGAATAGAGCACAGTGCTATGCGGCTGTTACAAACCATAAACAGTATGCATGGTGAGTACTATACGTATGAAAACAAAACGTGTATGCGCTGGTTCAAAACCAAAATAATGATAAACCGCCGCAAGGTGAAACGAATTCAGATTTTATATTATTTCATCTACGCCAATACACAGACTGTTGACATTATTACATGTGATGCTATTCGTATAATTATAAACTGATAATGATACGCCATGCCACGACGAATCTGACGAAGAATTGAACATAAACAATACGAAAAGGTTTATGATTAAGGTTAGGTAGGTATCGGGTTAGGTAGGTCTCGAAAATTCATAATTAATAGGTGAAAGCACTGACATGTATATATATATCAATAATTCGAACGTCGTAATCTCTACGATGGTAAACTTACACGGCTATATAGATCTGTATATATATGGAGTTATTTGACTGTATATTATGTATTATATACATAATCGATATCCCAATATATTATCAAAGTATATTTATCCTATGTCTATTTTATGCTTGGAAGGATGCAATAGCATTTTCAAAGGGTATATATATATGTAATGAATATATATATTACATGCATATATATGTGAGTACCCAATGATGCTATCGAAGGGTATATTGGTACATGTGGGTATACATATATTATATACAGGAGGAGTACTCAATATTAATATAAAGGGGTACCGAAATTCTATATATATATATATAGTTATAATATATACATAGAGTGTATTCAATACTATTAGAAAGAGATAATGAAAAGGAAATCCTAAAGTTAGAATGAGACACTAGATTTGTAGAGGAAAATTTAAAAAGGGTGTAAATAAAACCCAATTCCGGAACATAATATCCAGGCAACCATGTAAATAAAAGTGCAACCCCAGTATATATGTGGAAAAAAAAAAAATTCTAAACTGGAGGTGTTACAAATGGTATCAGAGCCCAAGTTACAAAACTGGGCTGTTGTTACTGTGCTCACTGAATTTCGAATGCTAGTCTTATAAATGAATATTATAGAAATTGTTGTTACTTCTTTCAATTTCACTGACCAATATTATGAGTGTGTACAGTGGTGCTAAAATGGCTGAAGGTGGAGAAATTTATGTGGATCTGCGTGATGAGTTTGCCACACCAGATCCCAATGCCCCGGTAATGGCTATGTTGCACCGGTTGCAACGAGAATTGGCTGAACTAAGAAGCCAGAACGACATACTGTCATCAGCCAGTAAGGAGGAGGAAAAGCTCATCAGAGAACTCACTTCCCGGAACAGCCAAGAAGGCGAAGGTTCCGGAAAGAGGAAGATGGATGAGTCTGATGAGGATGAGGCTGCTAGACATCAATATAAACAGAAAAGAGAATTGCAGGGGGAATTCTGAAAGATCAAACCTCCCTCCTATGATGGGGAGAAGGAAGAATATGCTGAAGCTTGGTTGCTGAACATGATCAAGTATTTCCAAGTTTATGAATATGAGAGAAATCTGAAGGCCAGATTAGCTGTGTACTAGCTATAAGGAAAAGCTACACTGTGGTGGGAAGAGACAAAAATGGTGCATGCCATTGATGAAAAGATAGTTACTTGGGAAGATTTTCAGGCTAAGTTCAAAAATAGTTATTTGAACGAGCGTTATTATGATGATAAAGCAAAATAATTTCATGAACTTAGACTAGGACAACTCACTATCGATGAGTTTGTCACTAAGTTCACCAATTTATTGAGGTATGTCCCTTACATTAGGGAAGAAAAGGAAAAGGTCCAAAGGTTTTTAAATTGTTTGCCTACTGTGTACAAAGAGAAGATTGAGTTTGACAACCCGAAGACAATGGACGAAGCGGTTAGAAAAGCAAGATTATGCTATCAGCAGTTTAAAGGAAAGGCTGAATAAGGGAAGAGCTGGTTGAACAAGGGTGAGTTCAAGGGGAAAAGACAAAAACCAGCATATCTAAGGAATTTTGGTAGAGATCATCAGCGGAAAAAATTCAATAAACCAAAAGAAAGCCAAACTGCTTAGTCCCAAGTGGCTTCAAAACAAGTTGAAGGGAACAATAAAAAAGAAGGGACAGTCAGAATGAAGGAACCTTTGAAATGTTGGGGCTATGGAGAACCCCATATGATGAGGGACTGCCCCCATCGAAATATTCATATGATCAGCAGAGAGCGAGAGGCAACAACAGTCAATGACATAGCCAGAAATATACCAACTATCAGTGCAACATTGGAAAATCGGCAAGCAGAACATCAAGCAACCATGGTGGAAATGGAGGGTAAGATTTCTGACCTACCTGTTACTGTTTTGATTGATCCAGGTGCTTCTTTGAGTTACATTAGTCCTAGAATTGTAGAAAAATGTAAAATTAAACCTGAAAAATTTCAGCAGTCATGGTTGGTACAGCTGGCCACTGGAACTAAGAGAAAAGTCACACATAAATTGCCCAAAACAGCAATACAATTAAATGGCTTTCCAACAGAAGTAAATTTTAACATATTGCCATTAGGATCCTATGACTTGCTGATAGGAATGGATTGGCTGGAAAAGAAGAAAGCTCTGATGAACTACTAGGATAAAACCCTGCATTGTGTGGATGAAGAAGGGAAACCTTTTACACTAAAAGGGAAACCAAAATCCATTTCAGTAAGACAAATATCAGGCTTACAATTAAAAAGAACAGCTAGAAAAGGATACCAAGTTTATGCAGTACATGTGGAAGAAGTAGAACAGAGAACTGAAGAAAATCTGCTGAGTGAATTACTAGTGGTAAGGGAATTTAAAGAGGTTTTCCCAGAAGAGATTCCTCATCTTCCCCCCAAAAGAGAAATTGACTTTTCCATAGATCTGGTGCCAGGAGCCACACCTATTTCCCGAACCCCCTATCGAATGAGTCCGCCTAAACTTATGGAGCTGAAGATGCAGCTGCAAGAATTACTGGATAAAGGTTACATTAGACCAAGTGTGTCTCCGTGGGGAGCACTGGTCTTATTTGTGAAAAATAAGGATGGAACTTTTAGGATGTGCATTGATTATCGTCAATTGAACAAGTTGACCATAAAGAATAGATATCCACTTCCTAGAATTGATGATCTTTTTGATCAAGTGAGAGGGGCCTCAGTCTTTTCAAAGATTGACTTAAGGACTGGGTATCACCAGCTCAGAATCAAGGAAGAAGACATTAGCAAAACAGCCTTTCGAACCCGGTATGGACACTACGAATTTGTAGTCCTACCTTTTGGATTGACAAATGCCCCTGCCACCTTTATGTGCTTGATGAACAGTGTGTTAAATAAGTATTTGGATAAATTTGTTCTGGTGTTCATAGATGATATTTTGGTCTACTCCAAAAACAAAGAGGAACATAAAGAACATTTGCGGATAGTGTTACAAACTCTGAAAGAAAATCAACTATATGCTAAGTTCAGTAAATGTGAATTTTACAAGGATAAGATTCAATATTTGGGTCATATTATTTCTGAAAAAGGCCTTGCAGTTGACCCTGAAAAGATAAAATAAATTAAAGAATGGCCAGTCCCAACTGATGTTTCAGCAGTAAGGTCATTCATGGGGATGGCAGGCTACTATCGTACATTTGTGGAGAAATTTTCTGCCATAGCACATCCCATCACTTCATTGCAAAGAAAGGGTGTCAAGTTCGTGTGGACTAAGAAATGTCAAATCAGTTTCGAACAATTAAAACAGAAACTTATTTCAGCCCCTATATTAAAAATTGCTGATCCTGATAAAGAGTTTATTGTATGTACATATGCTTGCAGAGAAGGGTTGGGAGGAGTCCTATTGCAGGAAAATTCAGTTATTGCCTATGAATCTAGGAAACTGAAAATACATGAACAGAATTATAGTGCATATGATTTAGAATTTGCAGCTGTTATCCATGCTTTAAAAATGTGGCGGCACTATCTTCTTGGGAAAAAGTTCACATTGATGACTGATCATATTAGCCTCAAATATTTCTTTTCCCAAACTGACCTGAATGCAAGGCAATCCAGATGGCTATCCTTTTTAGGTGAATTTGATATGGAGATAAAACATATCAAGGGAAAAGAAAATAAAGTTGCTGATGCATTAAGTAGGAATGCTTGTCAAAAGCTAAACAGCATTGGGAGTAGTGCCCAGATGGAGGTGGAAGAATTGGTGAGAAAAGTAGCAAATCAAGATCCCCACTATGAAACACTCTTGGTGAAACTACAGAAAAGGGATAAAACTGATTTCACTCAAAACCAAAAAGGGCTACTCTATTACAAAAACAAGTTGTATATTCCAAATGTAGAGTCATTAAAAAGAGAAATTTTAGATGAATATCACAAACAGCCCTATGCAGGACATCCAGGATACCAAAAGATGTTAACAGCCTTGAAAAATAAGTTGTTCTGGCCAGGAATGAAGAGAGATGTGGCAGAATATTTAAGTAGGTGTATGGAATGTCAACTAGTCAAAGTTGAGCATCAACATCCAGCAGGTCTTTTAAACCCTTTGCCAATTGCAGAATGGAAATGGGACACAGTTTCCATGGACTTTATAACAGGGTTACCCAAAACCAAATATCAACATGATTCTGTAATGGTAGTAGTAGACACTCTCACAAAAGCTGCCCACTTTATACCAGTAAAGTCTACCTTTGGGACAGCTCAAGTAGCGAATGTATTCTTGAAGGAGGTAGTAAGGCTTCATGGGGTGCCAAAGGTAATTTTTTCAGACCGAGATGCTAAATTTACTGCAGCCTTTTGGAAGGGATTATTTGGAGGGATGGGTACTAAGTTGAATTTTAGTACTGCCTATCACCCTCAAACCGATGGGCAAACAAAAAATATTAATCAAGTATTGGAATATATGCTGAGAATGTATGTGATGGATAGACCATCAAAATGGGAAGAGTATTTGCATTTAGCTGAATTTGCCTATAATAACAACTACCAATCTTCTATCAAGATGAGCCCATTTGAAGCACTGTATGGAAGGAAGTGTCGTACTCCTTTGAGTTGGAGCCAACTAGAGGATAAATTAATGCTGGGACCTGATGCCTTACAGGAGATGGAAAGAATTGTTAAACAGATACAGGGAAATATCAAGACAACACAAGATCGCCAGAAACGCTATGCTGATAAGAAAAGAGTGCACCGAGAATTCAAAGTGGGGGATCATTTGTATTTGCGCATTAAACCAAAAAAGAGCACACTTTATGCTGGAAGTTGTGCAAAACTTGCTCCTAGATATTGTGGGCCTTTTGAAGTTTTAGAAAGGGTGGGACTAGTGGCTTACAAACTGGCCTTACCCCCCCATGTTAGAGTTCATAATGTGTTTCATGTTTCGTTATTAAAAAGATATGTACATGATGCTTCTCATATAATTGATTGGAATGTTGTACAGGTGGAACCAGAAGGGGAGTTTCTACCAGAGCCGCTTCAAATATTGGAGCGGGAAGAAATTGAATTGAGAAACAGAACAGTGGCCAGAGTAAAAGTGCAGTGGAAGCATTTTACTGTTGAAGAAGCTACTTGGGAAAGAGAGGCTGAAATGATAGAAAGATATCCATTTTTGTTTGAAAAATGAACTCTATTAGTAAAGTAATAACACCGAGGACGGTGTTTATTTTCAGAGGGGGAATATGTAACACCCCCAATTTCTGTGTTGAATTTGGAAAAGTTAGACATTTAAACTTTAATCCTAAGGGGAGTGGACCCCAAAGGATAAGTATGGTGTGAATGTACTTGAATATTTAATTTGAGGAAATAAATAAAATGATTGTGCATTTTGACCAAGATGAGAATTAGAGATCACTTTCCAAATCCATGAGGATGGATAAGGCAACAAATCCCCAAAATATTTCAAAAATCCTTGAAAGAAATTAATTTAGATTTGAGGAGGAATCTAAATTTCCCCAATGAAGAGGAAAGTAGTTGGGAAGAGGTGAGAAAAGTTGGAAAAGCTGAGGAAAAGCTTAAAACAACTTTAAAGAGTCCCAAAATGGGAAGCCTAGGCTAAACAGGAAAGAAAGCATCCTGCTATTCTGGACGCAGAATTAGAAACATGCTTTGGGGAAATATGAGCTTAAATAAGCTGCTCCTAAGCAGATCAGAGGTTGATCTGTGATGGAGGTGATCTTAGCTCGGGGGTGAGTTCTGGGAGACAAAGAGGACTCTAAGGTTGGGAGGTTGGTCATTTGCAGTAGTGGTATGTTTCTGAAATTCTTGTTATTTTGATTTATTATGGTATGAATTGGCTAAATATAAAATAAATTTGAATGGTATGAATTGGCTACATATAAAATAAATTTGAATGGTATGATTGATTGTAGTACTACATTTAATAGAATCCATCTTAAGGCCTTCACCTTCCAGATTCTGTTTAGTTGTAGACCAGTAATCTATAGAGTAGAAACCCACAGAAACTTTAAACCAAGGGTGGTTTAAATCTGAAGGTACTTAGTCTCCACAGATAATTAACCACTAACTTGTTTCTGATATACATAAAGGTGAAATTATATGCTCATAGGTATGCTAGAAAAATATTGTAGCAGAACTGAAGTCTACATGGTACAATAAAAGAGAAGCAATGACATTAGAATATGTACTTTGAGTTCTTTCTAAATCAAGAAGAAATCTTACTCTATAGAAGTGTTATAGAAGTGTTATAGCAATTTTAGTGCATATTACATTCTTTAATCTACCTCTAAACCTTGAAATAAATATCGTAGCAATAGCATTAACCTATATTTAAGGTACACTACCAAATTAACTACAGAATACATGTATATGCACTTAAAAACGCAAGTACCAAGAGCTAAAACAATAGATCATTTTTAACATCGATTGTAAAGAAGGTGTTAGACGGAAGATTATATACGAACCATATAGCTATTTGGAGTAATGCATGGTCAAACTATATTAAATCATGGTTTTTATTTAATCTACTAGGCATTGGGCCTATGTCAAACAAATTCCTCCGACTGTACAGACATTAATATTCCACGGCATTTTAGGTCCTTTTGAACATTAGAAGAAATGAACAGACGTAAAAAAAAAACGATGATATAATGCGTAGATAACAGATGCAACAATAAAACTATGAAACAACGCATAGATAATAATGGCCGACTACATGACTTTACGCTGTAGATTGATCTCCATGCAACGTATTTGAATAATTTTTATATGCAGGAAGTTATTATATTAAAATACCAAAGGCAACATAACTTTACCTATGTTCGGGAGGAATGCTACCATTATTAAAACAATAGGAATACAGAGTTGAATTTTCGTTAAGGGATGGGGATTACCGATGTGAGAGTTTGGTACCCTCCTTGGCAAGGATCATTAGTCATTATTGCCATTAAGTCGATACGAAGCCAATCGAAATAGTTTGAATCTGACTGGCCAAGACGCCTTTGACCATAGCCACGACTGAGACAGTTTAAAAAAAACATATAAACGTAGCCATGAAATAGGTTCTGACAGTTAGCGGTTGATTGCAAACGATATCAGATTTATGAAAGAACAGACCCAAAAATTAGATGCATCAACCTCTACAACCGTATGGAAGAACTAGGGATTTACCTATGGATAGGGTTTTTCTTCCTACCCTTGCATCGCATCGACGTTAACAACATTAAACACGAGAAATCCATACGTTGTTTAAATAAATTAGAATGCTAGCCGTAGAGAGATTATCCAATCTGGATGCAGAGAAACCTAAGATCCCGCACCATGACGTAGAAAAAAAAATAAGTTGACAAAGGCCTCGGTCTATAGTCATTAGGAAAGCCTGCTAATGGTTTCTGCACGTGTGATGCATGCTAAATGCAGCAGTGCTAGATCGGTGAAATAGAACTCTCACGAGAAAAACAACTAGGGTTTACATGAGAGCAGTCTAGCAAAACTATGATAAGAAAAAACTCGGTGTATGTATAAATCAAAAAGAGCGCAGCCAGGAAAATAAAACGAGGATTAACAAGTGCTAGAGAACAGACTAGGTCTCCGCCCTCCAGTGAACAGCCTGAGATGCTGACACTCTGCCCTCTCTGCGAAAAACAATCAGTAGATGATGAGATACTGTATTACCTAACAAAAAGAAAAAAAAAGGGGGTCTCAGAACGTAAGGAACTATAAAAACAATGGGATTCAGAGATAACGTGAAATCTTACGCTGGATCTCTCCATGGTGCAGTAGTTCGACACCTTCACGATGACTTAGTGTCCCTGCACATGATTCACACAGAAAAGAACCGCGACTTAGGTGAAGAAGCCATTAATGGAGACAAACACAAACCAAGAGAAAATAAATTGTAACCGCAACCTGATCCGGCTATACCATCAACAACAGGCGAGGGGAGCGGTGAATGGAAACGATTCTGTATCACATAAATAAATAGGAAGGGTCAGATGAACAAATCGGCACAAGAACCCCCAATTAAAAAGAACCCTCGTAACCCTAATCACACGGCCCCAGAAATTCAGAAAATCCCGATGTCGATTGAAAAAACTCAGCCACGTCGATAGGCGGGTACCAGGCGATATTAAGGAGTGCAGAGGAGGTACAGGGAGGAGCTACGCATCGTATGCACATAGATAGAGGGCAAACCCTAGAATTAATAACTTTCCGAGGCAGAAATCGGCGTGCACAGTACTTGGACCAACCAGGAATATCAAATAGCAAAGCCAAACGTCGAATTCCTGCTGGGCATGGGTCGATATACACCAACAGCTGGTACTTCCCTCTCAAGGGCGAGACGCCGTCCCTGCAGGCAAAACCAGCGAAACCTCAAAACCAAACTCACACATTAAAACAAGCCGAACAGAGCACAGTGCTATGCGGCTATTACAAACCATAAACAGTACGCATGGTGAGTACTATACGTATGAAAACAAAACGTGTATGCGCTGGTTCAAAACCAAAATAATGATAAACCGCTGCAAGGTGGAACGAATTCGGATTTTATATTATTTCATCTACGCCAATACGCAGACTGTTGACATTATTACATGTGATGCTATTTGTATAATTATAAACTGATAATGATAAGCCACGCCGCGACGAATCCGACGAAGAATTGAACATAAACAATGCCAAAAGGTTTATGATTAGGGTTAGGTAGGTATCGGGTTAGGTAGGTCTCGAAAATTCATAATTAATAGGTGAAAGCACTGACATGTATATATATATCAATAATTCGAATGCCGTAATCTCTACGATGGTAAACTTACACGGCTATATAGATCTATATATATATGTAGTTATTTGACTGTATATTATGTATTATATACATAATCGATATCCCAATATATTATCAAAGTATATTTATCCTATGTCTATTTTATGCTTGGAAGGATGCAATAGCATTTTCAAAGGGTATATATATATGTAATGAATATATATATTACATGCATATATATGTGAGTACCCAATGATGCTATCGAAGGGTATATTGGTACATGTGGGTATACATATATTATATACAGGAGGAGTACTCAATATTAATATAAAGGGGTACCGAAATTCTATATATATATATAGTTATAATATATACATAGAGTGTATTGAATACTATTAGAAAGAGATAATGAAAAGGAAATCCTAAAGTTAGAATGAGACACTAGATTTGTAGAGGAAAATTTGAAAAGGGTGGAAATAAAACCCAATTCCGGAACTTAATATCCAGGCAACCATGTAAATAAAAGTGCAACCCCAGTATATATGTGGAAATTTTTTTTTTTCTAAACTGGAGGTGTTACAAAAAGAAATTGATGAAAAAAAATCAGGAACAGTGATACACTGTGTAAAAGAAGTAAATAGAAGTTAAGTTAACTAAACATTAACTTATCTAAAACAGAAAGGTAGAGTGACAGTAGTTTCGGTAATTAACATTTAACTACATCAAATAAGGAGGGCGATAATCCACATTCCAGTGAAAATTTAAATAAATTCTGTCACTACGAATTATTACAACATTATTAAACCACGAGTTTCGACAATTATCATTAATAAAAATTGAACGAATAATGGAATATCGAGTTATTTCCATTTTATGGGAAATGCGATGATGTACCAACCTGTGCAATGGGAAAAAATCAAATTATAAGTCAATTAGGGTTAAATGAGTAGAAATTACACAAGTAAACATATTCTTTATTCGAGAATTCAAGAATTTTAACATTATATACAATTATCATTGATGATAAATTAGCAATCAAAGTAAAATCAGGGTTATTATTGAGGATAAGACATGATTACTACGAAAAAAATGATCTGGGTCTACCTCCAGAATTATGATTTGGCTTAAGATTGAGCCTACTGTAACCAAGACAAATTAATTATTAACTTAGGGAGGTTTTAAAACGAAAAATTTGGGGAATGCCTATAGAACCCAAGAGAAATAAAACAAGTTAGGAGACCAGGACACTCATCTTACCTGGTAAAGTCCTTAAGGACATCTTCCTTTATGGTGGTTGGGTCCAAACGTGAAAAACTTCAATGCAGCTAAAATGGGAAAAGTTCTCCTTGCTCTTCAAGAAAAAAATCATAAAAGAAATAGAGAATAACGTTATAGAAACTGGAAATGATTGGCACATATGCAAAAGAAAACAGTGAACCAAATTTGAGAAATTGGTGACAAAGTTTTACTCATGGAAGTAGATATGATTTAACAAGTTTCTTCCCTCATGTAGCACAGAAATCCTCATCGAAAGACTTAATTAAAAATGAAAAATAGAAATTGTTTCCATGTGCAATAAAGAAAACCTTACCTTTGTTACAAGAAATTGTCCGAGACATTTAGATTTGATTTGGGATAGAAAGCGATCCTCCATACTATGGGCGGGTGTGGTGAAGGTTTGTTTAAGTCTCTCACTGCGGAATAAAATGGAGTTACAGAGATGGACTCTGAAAACTATCAAAACCGAGATAAGAAATGGCATTGCCCATTAAGATCTCAGCTCATATACTATCCATAAAACCCTAAATTTCTGATAGTAATCATCGTCCATGTGGCAGAGGATGCCCAAATTTGGCTCGGTAAAAGTGCAAGAAGTATTGAAATTTCAACTACCGAATTCGTATATCACGCCAGCTATTCAATGATAAATGTAGAGTGTACAAAAACCCTAGATCAGTATACAACAATAAATGAATGGTATCGTGTATCAAGGCAACAAATATTGTATCTGGTGTAAAGATGTTGGGAACAAGAAACGAGATGGAAAGAAGTCCTTTACATTCATTGTCACCTTAAACTTTCACCAAACCCACATACGAATTGTGATGTACTTCTCAGCGAGGTTAATGAGTGCATAAATTAGTGCTCTTGTAATGTAAGAATGGTGCATTAGGTTAACCTTTGGTTATACTTACATCGGTGCCAACAAAAACTTTAAGCCAGAACCCACAATGAACATTAATGGAAATCGAATATGAAAACAACATAAGGACTATGTATTAGTCGATATTGAAATTCAAATTGGACAATAGCCTAAGGACTATGTATACGTTTGATATGGTGTCTCAATAACAATGTAAATTTAATTATAAGTGATAGGTGTTAAGCTAACATGAGATTGACTCTATTAGTTCACAAATTGGAGCATAGAAATTTATAAATTTTTCCTTGACATAAAGAAAGGGAAGTTAATTGTATGGTTAAGAAATTTAGACTTGGGTAAGTGAAAAGGAGATATAAAATATAGAAAAAAAAATACATTGGGGTAGGTGTATAATATATAGCAAACAAAAGATTTTCATAATATATTAAACTGTTAAAACTCCGAAAGAAGTATTTTCTTTATATAATAATTTAGTAGAGATGGTTACCATTAAGATAAGATAATGTAAATAAGGTAGAAGGATTTAAATTAAAGTGCTTTTGTTCACTTAACAAAGTTAGTGATAAGTATTCTTTTATGGAAAAATAACTTAAGGGTTAAGTTGGATTCACGTTAGGTGGATATGAAAATTTAACTTAGTAGTTAAATTAAGTTAAATTTTATCTCGGTAAATATTTAAATTAATGGTTAAAATAAGTGAGATTATATATATATATATATATATATATATATATATATATATATATATATATATACATATACACACCCACACTTCAGAAATATTGATTGGGAAAAAGACATGAACAGTGATATTTAACTTCAATATTAAGTTAGAAGTTATGTTATTATAGTATAACAATCTATCACCATGATGAGAAAAAAAATAAAAAAATTGAACATGAGAGGTATTCCTAATGGTATCAAAGCACTAATTGAAAAACTGGGCAGTTATATGCTGACACAGGAAAAATATGCTGCTAAATTTTTTATGAATGTCAAAAATATTACTGATGTTCTCTTATCGTAGAGTGAGAAGGTACTGAAAATAACAGCTGCAAAACCATGACTGAAGAGGATGAGCTTTATGTTGCTCTGGGTGGTGGAGAGAACACGCTAGATCCCAATGCTCCTTTGATGGCTATGTTGCACCGAATGCAACGAGATATGCCGCAACTTAAAAGCCATAATGATAGGCTATCTTTAGCCAGTGAGGAGTGGGGAAATCTCATAAGAGAATTGAATTTGCGGAACAGCCAAGAAGGGGAAGGTTCCGGAAGGAAGAGAAAAGGAACAATCAATTTATTAGATGATTCTGAGGAAGATGATACCACTAGACAACAGTCTAGACAGAAGAAGGAATTACAGGGTGAATTCCGGAAAATAAAACTTCCCTCCTGTGATGGAGAGAAGGAAGAAGATGTTGAGGCATGGCTTCTAAATATGATTAATTACTTTCAGGTTTACGAATATGAAAGTAACTTAAGTTCTAGGCTGGCTATTTATCAACTACAAGGTAAGGCTACCTTGTGGTGGGAGGAAATAGAGATGGTTCATGCCATTGATGAGAAAACAGTGACTTGGGAAGATTTTCAAGTCAAGTTCAAAAATATATATTAGAATGAATGCTACTATGACGATAAGGAAAAAGAGTTTCATGAACTCAAATTGGGACAACTCACCATAGATGAGTTTTTCACCATGTTCACAAACCTATTACGATATGTTCCTTATATCTGTGAAGAGAAAGCAAAGGTATAGAGATTTATGAATTGTTTGCCTACTATGTAAAAGGAGAAAATAGAGTTAGATAATCCAAAAAAAAGGAGGAAGTGGTGACGGAAGCCAGATTATGCTACCAACAGTTTAGGGGAAATATTGAGCAACGGAAGAGCTATACAAACAAGGGTGAATTCAAAGGAAAGAAACAAAAACCAACTTATTTGAAGAAATTTGGTAGGAACCATCAGTGAAATAAATTTAACAAAACAAATGAAATTCAAACTGCTCAATCTCAAATTGGTTCAAAACCAATAGATGGGAATAATAAGAAGGAAGGAACTGTTAAAATGCAGGAGCCTTTGAAGTGTTGGGGTTGTGGAGAGCCTCATTTATTGAGGGACTGTCCACATCAAAATATTTAGTCATTGCAAGTATTGCGAGAGGCCACTACAGTAAATGATGTAGCAAGGAAAATTCCCACTATCAGTGCAGCCTTAGAAAATCGGCAAGCAGAACATCAGTCTACAATGGTTGAGATGGAAGGTATGATCGCTGACCAATCTATTACATTTTTAATTGACTCGGGTGCTTCTTTGAGTTATATTAGTCCACAAGTTGTAGAAAAATTTGAACTTAGAACAGAAAAGTTTCAACAGTCTTGGTTGGTCCAGTTAGCCACTGGCACAAAACGCAAGGTAACTCATAAACTTCCTCCAACAGGCATTAAATTGAATGATTATCAGACAAAAGTAAATTTAAACATTTTACCATTAGGTTCGTATTATTTACTGATAGGAATGGACTGGTTAGAAAAGAGAAACGCCATGATGAATTGTTCGGATAAAACATTGCATTGCATAGATAAAGAGGGAAAAGCCTTTATACTCAAAGGAAAACTAAAACCCATCTATGTAAGGTAGATTTCAACCCTTCAATTAAAAATAACTGCTAGAAAGGGATATCAAGCGTATGTTTTACATGTTGAATAATTAGAAAAACAAGCAGAGAACAACTTATTAGACACGTTACCAGTGATCAGAGAATTTGAAGAAGTATTCCCGTATGAGATTCCTCATCTTCCCCCCAAGAGAGAAATCGATTTAACAATTGATTTAGTACCTGGGGCAAATCCAGTCTCTAGAGTCCCTTACAAAATGAGTCACCCTAAATTAATGGAGTTGAAAATGCAATTACAAGAATTGCTGGAGAAGCGTTACATCAGACCGAGTGTGTCTCCTTGGGGAGCACCGGTGCTGTTTGTAAAAAAGAAGAATGGTACCTAGAGAATGTGCATCGACTATTGTCAACTAAATAATTTTAATATTAAAAGCAAGTATCCATTACCCCAAATAGATGACCTGTTTGATCAAGTTAGGGGAGCCTTTGTGTTTTCTAAGATTGATTTAAGAATGTGTTATCACGAGTTAAGAATTAAAGATGAAGATATCAGAAAAACAACATTTTGAACCCAGTATGGACACTATGAATTTGTAGTCCTACCATTCGAGTTGACAATTGCACCTGCCACTTTTATGTGCTTAATGAATAGTGTCTTGAATAAATACTTAGATAAGTTTGTACTAGTATTTATTGACAACATTTTAATCTATTCAAAAAGTGAGGGAGAGCATAAGGAACACCCGAGAATTGTGTTGCGGATTCTTAAGGAGAATCAATTGTATTCCAAGTTTAGCAAATGTGAATTTTATAAGCATAAAATTCAATATTTCGGGCATATAATTTCCGAACAAAGATTGGCTATTGACCCTAAGAAGATAAAGGCTATTAGAGAATGTCCTGTACCTACTGATGTATCATCGGTAAGATAATTTATGGGAATTGCAGGGTACTACAGAAGGTTTGTGGAAATATTTTCTACTTTAGCCTATCCCATAACTTCATTGCAAAGGAAAGGTACAACATTTGAATGGACGGAAAAATGCCAGAATAGCTTTGAGCAACTAAAATTAAAGCTTTCTACAACACCTATTCTGAAGATCGCAGATCCTGAGAAGGAGTTTGCAGTATGTACATATGCGTGCGGAGAGGGATTAAAGGGAGTATTATTGCAAGAAAACTTTGTTATTTCTTATGAATCTAGAAAACTTAAGAAACATGAACAGAATTACAGTGTGTATGATCTCGAGTTAGCTGCTATAATTCATGCACTCAAGATGTGTCCACACTATCTTCTAGGGAAGAAATTTATTTTGATGACAGATCACATTAGCCTAAAGTACTCAAACAGATTTGAATGCTAGAAAAGCCAGATGGCTGTCTTTTTTGAGTGAATTTGTAATATTCCTAATTAGCGACAGCTAATTGGAATATTCTATTTTGTTTATTTTGTTGTCTATAGTTTGTAAATAAATAAAAAGTGAGTGAAGAGGGTCTAACTCACTTAATTGAAATAAGACATCCACCTAGTAGCACAACGTTGTGACTTAAGTGGGAGTCAAGGGGGGGACCCAACACCACATGGAGGAGGGGGCCTATGTACACTCTAGAAGCTTCTGCAAGCTTCTATGCAGATAAGGATGAGGATGTGGATAAGGATGAGGATGTGGAGGAGAGAGAGAGGCTACATTGGGTTTTGGAGGGAAATCAACGTTATATAAGATGGAGGAGTCTCCTCATTTCATTCATGCTTGAGTTATTGATTGTTGAGTGAGACATTTGTCTTCTTTAGCACGCTGGTTGTTTAGCCTGTCTGGAGCACTGTTTAGTGCAACCGAGTGTCTTCATACATAGATCTCACCCTTAGCCTCGGGGGACTTCAAGTGCCTGCTCGGGCAAGGTTAGTTTTTCAGCATCATCCTCCAGGACAACGTTATTGCTACAGGAGCATAATATTGTGTTGTAGGTTGTTGCCGTGGAGATTCCACAACACCTCTTCCTTCTCTGTTTTTTAGAGGGAGAGTCTTTCTTCCCTTTGGAGGATCAGATTGGAAGAAATTGGAGCTCATTTGAAGATCTTGGCACTTGGCCAAAGCATTCTATTCCACTCACTGCGCAGTCCCTCTTACTCACTGCGCTATTTTCATGGTGTATCTGCAGTGAGGGTTTTGCAGATTGATTTGAGGGTAAGATCTCAAGTGTAAGGATCCGCCTTCCACTTTGGAGATCCAATTGGAGGAGGTTTACTTCAGTTTGTTCATCAGCTTCAGGCTTCTCTATTATGTTCTAGATTTGAGTTGCACCAGCTGCCCAGCAACTCCGGCATTTTCATGTATTGCTGAAATCCCCAAGGGGAATGTAATAACGAGCCCTTTGGGAATTTTGTCTCATTATAGATCTATGTTTCTATTTATTTATCAGTTTCAAATATTTAATAAGCTTCAAACTCCTAGAAATAACGTTGAAGGGTTTCTAGATCATTCTCTTGTCTTGCAGCACCTCATTCTTGAGGGGTTTTCTATGTAAAATTGTTTTTTAATAGTTGAAATCCTATGCCATGTTCCTAAACTAATTATATGGTTTTTCATAGTGTTTTAAATCTTATAAATTCAGAAAATACACTTCCCTTTCTTCAGTAAATTTCTGCATACTCAAAGTCATGGGAAATCACGGTTTTTCTTGACTAGTCGGGAAGGAGGAACTGTTTAACATAGAAAAACACCTTTTTTTGAGCTTAAATTATACATGGAAGTCCCTATTAACCTAATATAACATATTCCAGAACCTTGACCCATAATTTTACACATATTTTCTTATACACACGCATTTTAGGGCCAAAATCCTCACTTTGCCCCACCTTTTTGCCCTTAAAAGCTGAGTAAAGGTTGATGCTGTTCTTTATTTTGGTTGCTAAGAATTTTTATACATATTATATGATATCTAAATCCATCATACTTGAAGAATGCGTTTTTCAGACATGATCTGCTGAAAAATCCATTTTTTGGGTATTACCGTCTGCTACACTATTATTGTTTGAGAGCTCTAGTTCTATACCGCTTGGTTTGTTTATATTTTTCTCATAGAAAAAGTCTGGAGAGGGCCAAATAGCCTCTGGATATTTTCCTCTTCTAGAGGCAACATATTCGGTAAATGCCCTCCTAGTCAATCTCTGGTTGGAGATTGCCATGTTTTAGAGATATCCCCAAAACTGGATATTACAGTGGTATCAGAGCATAGTTCTGGCTCAGCCTGTGGAGCTAGTTATCTAGTTATCAAAATTCCTACATTCTTACCTCCAGTACCGAGTGAGAGGCAGCATGATCATATACCCTTTGGAGACTATTTCCGAGAATGGTAGTCCAAGGGGGAAGACTTCAAAGTATATTTTCCCTTTAGAGATTACTATCAGCTCAGGCAGGATGAAAGAGGAAGGAACAATGGGGTTTCTAGCATGCAGAGCTCAAAGTTGCAGCATACCAATGGGAGGTCACCTTTTCCCATGTATGAGGGATCCATTGATTCCTGTGAGTCTAAGCCCAAGAAGAAGATGAGTTTATTCTCATCTATTTTCAGATCCAGAAGAAATGCAGCCACCATAGAGGAAGTCAAGAAGATTGAAGAAAAAGAAGAGAAAGTACCATGCGCTTCCTATTTTCATCAAGAAGAGATCACATCACCTCTCGAAGAGGCTTGTGATAACGCAGTCCCACTCATGGAGGAGCAGCCACATGCATCAACAGTTGGGGTAGCCAACACTTTGGAGGAAGGGACTCTTGTAGCCCTACAAGAATTTCCAAATGCACATCAAGAGCAGCTTAGTTTCACTGCGCTGTGCAACATGGAAACACTCAAGAAGGAATCAAACCATCATTCTCATGAGCCATTGTTGGATTGTACATCACATTGGAGGTTGGGGTTTGAAGCCTTGAAGTTTGATGGTAGACATCTTGGAGTAAGAAATCTTTTCTCCCTTCAAGATGAAACTTTCTCAATGAGCTCTTCTCAGCTCAAAGAGGAACTTCTACTTTTATATCCAAGAACTCATTGGTTTTGGAAGACTATGGATGAAAGGGAGGTCTCGAGGAGAGATCTAATTGGAGATGCACTTCGACACACCATGGAATGCAATGATTTTCTTCCCTTATCACAACAACAGATAGAATATGGAGGACATCTTAGGATGGATAACATCTCTCATGCTTGTGTTGGACATCGCTTGAGCCATACACATCATGATGGGAGGTTTTTTCCTACCACCTATTTGATTCTTGATAGGGTCTCATTGATCCTTGAGAAACCTGCATTTCAAAATCCCATGAAGTGCAAAGACAGGAATTTGATTTGGGAGGATGGTAGCCCTCATGGGAGGAGTACTAGGATGAGGAGAAGAAGGGGGCATCCACAGGTGATTGAGTGGATGTGGTTGATGAGAAAGGAACTAGGAGGCTACTTACAGATCTATGATACCGGGTAGCAGGAGGCTTGGTTGCGTTGGTTACTCTTAAAAGAATTTGGCCATCACTTGGAAAATACACTTCCTAAGAATGGGAGGATGGGGAAAATATGGCTGGATACTTGCATCATTGACCAGCATAGAGTATGGATACATGGCATTGATATGATACTCATATCATTCATTGTGTCTTCATCACATGATTGGTATGATGAAGGTATGGGGAGGCAGCAAAATGTCTTGTTGCTTTTCTTGAGAGAGCAAGGGCAGATTTTCTCTCACACTTTGTATGATGTTGTAGGAAGAGGGGATGGCACTATCTCCTTAGTCTTTGATGATGATTGGTAAGCACTTCCATCATGGGAAGTATTCCATATTTTTTGCAGCATTTTTAGAGGAATATTTGGCAAGGAGCATGTCAAAGAACAGAGTTTGGTATTGACAGGGGATTATTTGCATAAGCTCACAGTGCTGCCACTTTGGAGCAGAGCCGTATGGATGAAGTGTGTCGATCAGAAATGTGGATGATCCATAACCCATAGGTCCCAGGATCACTTCATATTTTTTGCACTTGATGAACAAAGAGGAGGTAATGATGATAGAGACATCTATGGCATGTTCTTCTTGACTTGGGTTTTCAAGCAGAAGGAGGATTATCTTTTTGCAGCACATGGTTCATTCTTCTTCATAGCATGCCAAAACAATATGGAAGACTCATGTATGGAACCATGTACCTTCTTACTTCCAGCATATGGTGATAATTTTGTACATACACTCATTTATTTGCACACTCTTGCCATTCCTATGCAGTGCATTGCTTCACAAGAGGGAAAGCTTGTCACATTGCTCCATGAGTTGTATTGGGCCAATCTACATGATGGAGGTAACCATCTCTTTTGTGGCCTTGGGAAAATGTTTTATCATCACTCATATGCTCATTTTATACAATCTAACATGTATCATATGGAGACATGCATGATTAACCATGTAAGAAGAAACATTTTTCCATGTAATCTTATCAAGCAACAAATTGTAAAACTGCGTTGTACTTGTTTGGGAAGTTGTTGGTACCTTCTTGCACCACATGAAACCTTCAACATTCTCTTCATATTATTGCTAATCATGTCTTCATTTTCTGATATATATCAGATTTTTATGAGGGAGACACATGAGCTAGATGTGTCTGTGAATGTGAAGAATTGTCACAATTTCTGCACTACATGTTCTAATGGGAGCATGAGGGGAGATATGGCCACCATAGCCAAATGTTTGTTCTCTTTTGAGGTGGGCCATAAGATTGATATTCATCCATTTTATAGCCATGGGAAAGTGCTTGATCATGTATTATTGTTGCTACATTCAACCATTTACTATCCTTTAGTAGATGTGATGAATCATGGATATTGCTTGCCATGTAACTTTCTGAAGTTGCAGTGGATGAGACTACGTTGTATCCTTCTGAGAAATTTTTTGCATCATGTATCATCATGTAAAACCTTCAGAAAACCTCTCATTAGGATGTTCCATGATTACCATGTCCTATTCTTCATGGATCAATTGTTTTGGGCCAGCTTGTTCTTCATTGTTGGAGGAGCCTTCTTTGGCGGATTGTTCTTCAATTTTCCATTGGAGGGCAATGATTTTGCAGCCCAGGATTAGCAGACACTCTACAATTTTCCTGAGTGGAGAGAAGGACAACATGGGGTAAGCTATGATGCTTGCCAAGTTTATATTTTCAGCCCACCTTCATTACCGGAGCTTGAGGTGGAAGGAAATTTTCAGGAGTTTCCTTGTTGGGAGGTGGCTCATTTTGTTTGGATGATTGCTTGGGGATTCAGGATCCACATGAGGGAGATATTCCTCATTATATTTCTGACTCCCTGCCTTGAGTGGAGAGAGGTGATGAATTGCTACACAGTCGATGGGACAGCTTACACCGTGATAGATACAACACAACAGGAGTCATGGTCTTCGCCTCTTAGAGAAACAATCATAGCCAGAGGCAGTGCGCAGTCCAAGCCGTGGGACTTGGGCTACTATTGGCCATGCTGGCCATGGGATCTGGAAGGATTATTGGTTGGATGGTACCGTGAGAGATCAGTTTGGAATCCTGGAATTGAGATATCCCTTCATATCAGGGTGATGCAGAGGACAGCAAAGATTCAGTGGTGCATCTGGGACCCAGGCACATTTTGCAGTATCGGTGGAGAGCATCAGATATGAAGGAGACTTTTTCAGGAAGTTGCTTCAGGGAAAGAAACATTTTTCCAGGGGGAATATAATATTCCTAATTAGCGACAGCTAATTGGAAAATTCTGTTTTTTCTTATTTTTCCATCTATAGTTTGTAAATAAATAAAAAGTGAGTGAAGAGGGTCTAACTCACTTAAGTGAAATAAGACATCCACCTAGTAGCACAATGTTGTGACTTAAGTGGGAGTCAAGGGGGGGATCCAACACCACGTGGAGGAGGGGGCTCATGTACACTCTAGAAGCTTCTGCAAGCTTCTGCGCAGATAAGGATGAGGATGTGGATAAGGATGAGGATGTGGAGGAGAGAGAGAGAGGCTACATTTGGTTTTGGAGGGAAACCAACATTATAAAATATGGAGGAGCCTCCTCATTCCATTCATGCTTGAGTTATTTATTATTGAGTGAGACATTTGTCTTCTTTAACATGCTGGCTATTTAGCCTATCTGCAACACTGTTTAGTGCAACCAAGTGTCTCTGTGCGGAGATCTCACCCTTAGCCCTGGGGGACTTCGAGTGCCTGCTCGAGAAAGTTTATTTTTTCAGTATCATCCTCGAGGACAACGTTATTGCTGCAACAACATAATACTGTGTTGTAGGTTGTTTCCATGGAGATTCCACAACACCTCTTCCTTCTATTGCTTTTCAGAGGGAGAGTCTTTCTTCCCTTTGGAGGATCAGATTGGAGGACATTGGAGCTGATTTGTAGATCTTGGTACTTGGCCAAAGAATTCTATTCCACTCACTGTGCAGTCCCTCTTAGTGACTTCATTATTTTCATGGTGTATCTGCAATGAGGGTTTTGCAGATTGATTTGAGGGTAAGATCTCAAGTGTAAGGATCAACCTTCCACTTTGGAGATCTAGTTGGAGGAGGTTTAATTCAGTTTTTTCATCAGCTTCATCCTTCTCTATTATGTTCCAAATTTGAGTTGTAGCAGCTGCCCAACAACTCCGGCATTTTCATGTATTGCTGAAATCCCCAAGGGAAATGTAATAATGAGCCCTTTGGGAATTTTGTCTCATTATATATCTATGTTTCTATGTATTTATCAGTTTCATATCTTTAATAAGCTTCATCCTCCTAGAAATAACGCTGAAGGGTTTCTCGATCATTCTCTTGTCTTGCGGCACCTCATTCTTGAGGGGTTTTCTATGTAAAACTGTTGTTTAACTTTGGTGAAAGCCTATGCCATGTTACTAAAATTGTTATATATTTTTTCATAGTGTTTTAAATATTATACCTTCAGAAAATATGATGCCCTTGCTTCAGTAAATTTCTTCATACTCAAAGTCATGGGAAATCAGGGTTTTTCTTGACTAATCAGGAAGGAGGAACTGTTTAACATAGAAAAACACCTTTTTTTGAGCATAAAATTGACATGGAATTCCCTCTTGACCTAATACAACATATTCCAGAACCTTGACCCGTGATTTTACGCATATTTTCTTATACACTCATTTTAGGGCCAAAATCCTCACTTTTCCCCACCTTTTTGCCCTTAAAAGCTTAGTAAAGGTTGCTGCTGTTGTTTATTTTGGTTGCTAAGAATTTTCAGACATATTATATGATATCTGAAGCCATTATACCTAAATAATTTTTTTTTCAGGTATGATCTGCTGAAAAATCCATTTTTGGGATATTACCGTCTGCTGCACTATTATTGTTTGAGTGCTCTAGTTCTATAATGCTTGGTGTGTTTATATTTTTCTCCTATATATATTCTAGAAAGGGCCATATAGCCTCTGGATCTCATCCTCTTCTAGAGGCGACATATACGGTAAATGCCCTCCTAGTCAATCTCTCGTTGGAGATTGTCATGTTTTAGAGATATCCCCGAAACAAGATATTACAGAATTTGATATGGAAATAAAACATATCAAAGGAAAATAAAACAAAATTTCTGATGCCCTAAGCAAAAATGCTTGCCAAAATATAAGCAACATAGGTGGTATTGCTAACTTTGACTTAGAAGGATTAGTCAAAAAGGTAGCAGATCAAGATCCAAGATATGAAAAACTACAAATTCAAATGCTGAAAAAAGGAAATGAAAGGGTATACACAAAATCAGAAAGGACTGATTTCTTATAGAGAAATATTGTACATCCCCAATGTAGATTCTTTGAAAAAGGAAATTCTAGAAGAATATCATAAGCAACCTTACTCTGGACATCCTAGATATCAGAAACTACTCATAGCTTTGGAAAAGAAGTTATTTTGGCTAGGAATGAAAAAGGATGTAGCAAGATATATAGCCAGATGCATGGAGTGTCAACTGGTAAAAGTTGAACATCAACATCCAGCTGGACTGGTAAATCCTTTACCAATTGCAGAATGGAAATGATAAACTATTTCTATGGAATTTATAATCGGGTTACCAAGAACCAAATATCAGCATGACTCAGTGATGGTAGTGGTAGACACTTTGATGAAGGTTGCACATTTCATACCTATTAAATCTACTTTTGGAATAGCCCAAGTAGCAAATGTGTTCATGAAAGAGATAGTAAGGCTACATGGGGTCCCTAAAATGATTATTTCTAATAGAGATGCGAAGTTCATGATAGCCTTTTGGAAATTTTTTTTTGGGGGCATGGGTACTAAATTAAACTTCAATACTGTCTATCACCCTCAAACGGATGGTCAAACTGAGAGAACAAATCAAATTTTGGAGGATATGCTGAGAATGTATGTGATGGATAGGCCAACTAAATGGAAAGGCTATATACATTTAGTAGAATTTTCCTATAATAACATCTATCAAAATTCCATAAAAATGAGTCCATTTGAAGCACTCTATGGAAGGAAATGTCACACTCCCTTAAGCTGGAGCCAACCTAAAGATAAATTAGTGCTTGGGCCATACACTTTGCAAGAAATTGAAAGAATTGTCAAACAAATTCAGAAAAATACCAACAAAGATCAAGATAGGCAGAAAATTTATGTAGACAAGAAGAGAATACACTGAGAGCTTAGTGTGGGTGATCATGTATAACTGCAGATTAAGCCCAAGAAGAGTACTTTGTACACTGGTCGTTGTGCAAAATTAGCTCCTAGATATTGTGGACCGTTTGAAATATTGGAAAGGGTGGGACCAGTGGCTTATAAACTGGCCTTACCTATGCATATTAAGGTTCATGATGTGTTTCATGTTTCTTTATTGAAAAAAGATGTACATGATTCTGCTCACATTATTGATTGGAATGTGATTCGAGTGGAACCAGAAGGGGAATTCCTTCTCGAGCCGCTTCAAATCTTGGAGCGAGAAGAAATTGAATTGCAGAATCAAATAGTAGCTAAAGTAAAAGTGCAATGGAAGCACTTTACTATTGAAGAAGCTACATGCGAAAGAGAAATTGAGATGATGGAAAAGCACCCATCACTTCTTTCATAATGAACTGTTTAAATTTATTTTGTCAACGCTGAGGGCAATGTTTTTTTTAGAGGGGGAATGTGTAACACCCCAAATTTATATGCTTTTTAATTTGACATTTGAACAAATCCAAAGGGGAAGTGGAACCCAATGGAGAAACAATGTGTGGATTTATTTAAATATTTATAAATAAATAAAAAAGAAATAATTATGTGTGCACTATGACTAGAATGAGATTGGAGATCCTAAAAACCTTGATCCATGAGGATATGGATAAGGTTAGACTTTCGCAAAAACATTTCAGAAAACCATGAAAGGAATTTTACTAAATTAGATTGGGAGAGAAAAATCCAATTTCCCCAATGAAGAGGAAAGTAATTGGGAAGAGGTGGAAAAGCTGGAAAAGTGCAAAAGACAGCTTTAAAGTACCTCATTGAGGGAAGCCTAGGCAAAAACAGGAAGAAAGCATCCTGGAAATTCTTGATGCAGAATTTAGAAACAAGCTTGGGGAAAGCATGGTTTAAGTAAGTTGCTCCATGACAGACAAAGGGTTGTCTTCCACTGCGAGAAATTGATCTCCGCTCGGGGGTGAGTTAAGGAGATAATAAATCTATGGTTGGGAGGAACTAGTGTCGGGAAGTGGTATGAACACAGAACTAAGATATTCCTTGTTCATGTATAATTGTATTCTGATATTGATTAACATGTTAACAAAGTGAAACTTTAATAGGGTTTAATAAATGGATATGTTGTTTTTTGGAATGTCATACATTTAACAGATATTAATTGACGAGTAATTACTTCAAAATATTTAGTGTTGTATGAAACCAATTACTAAGGACTATCAACTAGAATCTCTAAACCTATAAAAATGTTTGAATATGGAGATATGTTACTCTTAGATAAAGTATATGTTGACAAAATAAAACTTCAATATACTTCTACTGTTATACCTGAGGAAATAAATGTATGAAAAGACAAAAAGTAACTATATTCAATTACCATAAATAAATATACACAAATCTGTAGGTTCGAAAATAAAGTTATAAGAACAAAAGGATACAGAAATGCACTACTACAGTAAGATGATCATTTATTTTAATACTATTGAACAGAACTGAAATAAAACCGTATAACAGTAACTGTGATTTTAGCAACCTACCTAGATAAAATAAATCTCGATAATCGAACTTCAGAAAAGATCCCTGGTTGTAGAAAGGATCAGATAAATATGACTGTTTAATGCATCTTATTTTTTTTTTAGGAAAGTTAAACTATGATTGCATAAGTGGAACTCTAATTTGATTTTAAATTTTTTTTTTTCAACCGAGAATTAAAATGATAGTGAATGAGAATAAATCCTTAAACTCTTGAGTTTAAATATTAAAAAACAAATTGAGTATAAATGAAGTGTTCCTTTTTATAGAGAATAAATTTGAAAATTTCGGACAACATATACAAATGCTGGAAATATACTTCTGCACCTGAAAGTTGGTTTTTTTGAAGCTATACAGTTAAAATGCATAATAGCCTACATTTCCAGGCAGATTATTCTACTTAGTGTAGTTGATGAAAAAGGAAAATTATTAATTTGGTTAGCACAAAAATTTCCTCTTGAACAAATGATATATGTATGCTTAATTAAGCGGAAACTCACATTTTGTTAGGAGATGTAACATCCCTCTTTTCTCTAAAAAAAAGTTTTTTTTTTTATACCTAGTTTATTTGCTGTCTTCCTGTCACCTGAGTGGGTTTCTACACTTCAAGGTAGTTATATATTTTATTCAACCTTCCTGGTCCCACTAAGATGTATATGTTATCAATAATAGTGCTAATAATAACCCTTGTTATTCATTAACACCCTATCACATTGATACCTAAGTATTAATAATATATATAACTCATTTATCAACACAATATCACATCGATACATAAGTATCAATAACGTATATAATTCATATATAATTTATATATGTGTAATGACAACATATGTAATAATTGCTTACTATACGCTATGTTTGTTCCATCTCTGATTTTATTGATAGCGCCAGATCATTTAGTTCGTACTGACAATAATATCTTTCGTTACCCCGTCGTATGGTTACTCATATCATAGATATATCATTGGTCGGCGTTTCATGTAATATGGCGGTGTTAACCACATCAACACACAGTTGCTGGCTATTTGACCGGAGTATGATAATCTCCTATGTTACGGTAACCATTATCATAGCTTGCCACGGAACCTAGTGTATCATTCGTCGGCCTGCGTTCGCTCTGACGTGGCCTAACAAGAGGGTTCCTCTGCTCTGTACTCGATTCAGAGATATTTACATATTTCGAACTTAGCCTATTGACAATTTAATTTTTATGATGGCGTCCATCCCTATTCCCGTCGCAAGAGATCTCAATTTAGGTTCAATCCTGGTACGATGACGTCCAGTGGAAAGCCACGTAACATAATTGGCTGAAGGAAACCTGATAAGGGTCACTTCTGTCGGAAGAAAATCAGGTCTTGATCGAAATCTGATTTGGGCGGTACTTGACTCTGATTAATTTACAATTAAATAACATAAACCTGGTACGGTTACCTATTCGCATTGAATCCCATAATCAATCTCGGGATTTCGTGGAGCCTCTGTCATTATGGCACAGGTTTCTGCATTTTGCTATTCCTGCCCTTGACCTAATCTTGAAATGCGCTATTATAGTTCTCAGTTCGGCATTAGGGTTTCAGTTCTGATGTGTAAACATGTTATTCCCTTTTTCTTTCGACAGTTTACCAGGTTACACCTATTCATATCGGCCTCGTGTTTTCCTCAGTGCTGGAGAAAGCAGCCATTTAGTAGAAGGCATATTGGCGCATGCATGTCATTTCCAGCAATTAAGTATGCGTTCTTCCCTACTCATATCCTTTTGGTGTTCATTTCCTTATGGGGAAATCTGAAATGGGGATTTTGTTCTACATTCATTAATTCTCAGAGGCTGTAGTTCGTTTTTCATTTGTTTTATTATGGTCAGTAGGACGTTTCCCTTATCAGAATATCCTCTAAGTATTATATTTCTCCTGTTCCTATCTGCAGTTCGAAGTTCATAGGTTTTTTGTAGATTTAGTCTGCAATAACCTTTCCCCTCGTAATTACAAGAATTTGTCTCGTATGCGAGCCAGCGTCCTCGACTCCACAGAGCGGGCAACTAATTCCTGTCTCTTGGTTTTTCTTACGGTGAAAATTTCAGGTATCCTTTCCAGGTTATGTTAAAATCCTCTTCCGGTTTTATTATTATGACCTCCTCCTATTTCCTATGATTTACGTGTTATCCTTTTTACAGGTCAAAGGATTTCAGTTTACTCGTTTTGCTTGTCCCAATCTCTTATTGCGGATAGTTGGACATGTCTCGTCTAATGTCCAAGTTTCCTTACTCTTCTTCCATGGTGCGTTCGGGACATCACTGTGTTTCCCAAGGGTTTAGTTATTTAATGTTTTTATAATTGTGTTCGGCTCGGTGTAAAATTGTTCTATTTATGTATTGATTGAAATGCGTAGTTCAATCCCCTATAACAACTTCAGCTCGCCGTATGATCTGGGTTGTTGCAGACAAGTCTGCGTTTAGATACTCAAGGCGGCATACTCCATATCTATTGGTTTTTTTCTTCGGTTTAGAAGTGATATCGTTTCCTTTCATATAAATCAATTTTAATAACTACTCTATCACTGTTAATATTAGAAGCACTATATAATTATGTTTGTTTTTTTTCAATTAAATAATTGCATAGCACGATGTATATCCTACAGGAATGAATCGTCTCATCGAATCCAGCTATGCCACAACCTTGCCCAAATTATATAGCAATATGTATGATAATTAAAATAATGAAGTTCGAATTATTATAATAATAGGTGTAATTCATACGCATTTTCATTATTATGCGTAAATCTTGGCTTTGTAAAGTTATACATAACCTCGTCTCATTTTATACATCAGAGATTGTAATTATAGATCGTACTCATGTGAGCATAGTTTCCCTTTGTAAAGATATTTAATATGTTTCCATTTGTGTTAAGTTGCGTACGTAGCCACTCATCATAATAAATTTATTTTGAAAATAATCATTTAATATATGAGAACAGGGGATGCCCTGACCGCAAGCAATGCAAATGTTTTCTCTAGTATAGTATGGTAACAATAATTTTAATACATTAAAATTTCAATGATCATCATATGTAATAAGATGGTTTCGTATGGTTTCATTTCCAGATAATGTAGACACATAATTTTACCCTGTAGTTTAATTTTCTTAGTACAATAAGCGATTAAGCAATTGCCGACATTGTCGAGTTCCCTCTTATCTGATTGCATTAATTTAGAAACATTATATTGCAGTATTTTCTAATGTAGAACAATTTTCAGTCGAATTTGACTCTTCCAGTTTCTACTGCTTTCGTATATAGATTGTTTCCTATAAAATTTTGTTTATACTAGTTCAAATTCTGGTTAACTCTAATTTTGCTTAAGACTTCTTCTAATTAATATTCAGAAGTAGATTAGAATTCTTCTGGACTGTAATAGGACATTAGATACACATTCTGATTTAGAAAAATTATTATTTGTGTACTATTCTTTACATATGAACAATGTACTTATACTAAAGGAAATATGTACCATTTTTTCTTTCTGGTTACTTATACAGTTAAATTTCAGTTTACTATGACAACTTAAAAGTTGGACAGTGGCTCTCACACTACTGTACCCATTCATGTACACAATTTATATTAATGAATTAGGAGCAGATTAAAGTTAAATCACCATATTTCCTGTGGAGAAATATGTATCCTCAAATTTAAACCAATACTGGTTTAGAGATTCTGTTGGATTCTACTTCACAGATTTATTTTCTACAAATATGCAGAATTTCAAAGGTGACAACCTTATGATTAATTCTGTGGAATGTAGAAATTTTAATTCTAACATGTGTCATCATTTTTTTTTTATATGTAGCCAATTCATACTATCTGAAGTAAACACATCAAAAAATTTAGAGACATACCAGTCATGCAATTGACCAACCTCCCAACCTTAGAGTCCTTCTGTCTCCCAGAACTCACCCCGAGCTGAGATCATCCCCCTAGAACAGATCAACCTCAATCTAGATTATTTAAGCTATTGTTCCCCAAAGCCTGTTTCTAATTCTGCGTCCAGAATATCAGGATGCTTTTCTTCCTGTTTGCCTAGGCTTCCCATTTCAGGTACTCTTTAAAGTTGTTTTATGCTTTTCCTCAGCTTCTCCAGCTTTTTACCGCCTCCCAACTACTTTCCTCATCATTGGGAAAATTTAGATTCTTCCTCAAAATCTAAATTAGAAATAATTCCTTTCAAGGATTTTTTTGAAATATTGTGGGGAATAGCTGCCTTATCCATCCTCATGGATTTAGCAAGTGATCTCATAATCTCATTTTGGTCAATATGCACACAATCATTTTATTCATTTCCTCAACTTAAATATTAATTTACATTCACAAAATACTTATCCTTTGGGGTCCACTCCCCTTAGGATTAAATTTCAAATGTCTAGCTTTGAAATTCAAACACATAAATTGGGGGTGTTACATATTCCCCCTCTGAAAATAAACACCATCCTCGGTGTTGTTATTCAACTACTAGAGTTCATTTTTCAAACAAAAATGGATATCTTTCCATCATTTCAGCTTCTCTTTCCTAGGTAGCTTCTTCAGCAGTAAATTGCTTCCAGTGCACCTTTACTCTTGCTACAGTTCTGTTTCTCAATTCAATTTCTTCTCGCTCCAATATTTGAAGCGGTTCTGGCAGAAACTCCCCTTATGGTTCCACCTGTACAACAGTCCAATCAACTATGTGAGAAGCATCATGCACATATCTTTCTAATAATGAAACATGAAACACATCATGCACTTTAACATGGGGTGTTAAGGCTAGCTTGTAAGCCACTGGTCCCACCCTTTCTAATACTTCAAAAGGACCACAATATCTAGGAGCTAGTTTTGCACAACTTCTAGCGTAAAGAGTGCTCTTTTTGGGTTTAATACGCAAGTACACATGTTCTCCCACTTTGAATTATCGGTGTACCATTTTCTTATCAGCATAGTTTTTCTGGCGATCTTGTGCTGTCTTGATGTTTATTTGTATCTATTTAACTATTCTTTCCATTTCCTGTAAAGCATCGGGTCCCAATATTAATTTATCTTCTGGCTGGCTCCAGCTCAAAGGAGTACGACACTTTCTTCCATATAGTGCCTCAAACAGACTCATCTTGATGGAGGATTGATAGTTGTTATTATAGGCAAATTCCACTAAATGCAAGTAATCTTCCCATTTTGATGGCCTATCCATCACATACATTCTCAGCATATCTTCCAAAATCTGATTAGTTCTCTCAGTCTGTCCGTCAGTTTGAGGGTGATAGGCAGTACTAAAATTCAACTTAGTGCCCATCCTGCTAAATAGACATTTCCGAAAGGCTGCTGTAAATTTAACATCTCAGTCAGAAACAATCACCTTCGGCACTCCATGGAGTCTTATTATCTCTTTTAGGAACACATTCGCTACTTGAGCTGTCCCATAGGTAGATTTTACTGGTATAAAATGTGCAGCTTTTGTTAAAGTGTCTACTACTACCATTACTGAATCATGCTGGTATTTGGTTTTGGGTAATCCTGTTATAAAATCCATGGAAACTGTGTCCCATTTCCATTTTGCAACCGGCAAAGGGTTTAAAAGACCAGCAGGATGTTGATGCTCAACTTTGACTAGTTGACATTCCATACATCTAGTTAAATATTTTGCTACATCTCTCTTCATTCTGGGCCAAAACAACTTATTTTTCAAAGCTGTTAAAATTTTCTGATATCCTGGATGTCCGGCATATGGCTTTTTGTGATATTCATCTAGGATCTCTTTTTTCAAGGTCTCCACATTTGGAACATATAATCTGTTTTTATAACAGATCAGCCCTTTTTGGTTTTGAGTGAAATTAGTTTTCTCTTTTTTCTATAGTTTCACCAAGAGTATTTCATAATTTGGATCTTGGGTTGCTGCTTTTCTCACCCACTCTTCTACTTCAAACTGTGCACTACTTCCAATGCTATTTATCTTCTGACAAGCATTTCTTCTCAATGCATCAGCAACTTTATTTTCTTTCCCTTTGATATGTTTTATATCCATATCAAATTCACTTAAAAAAGACAGCCATCTGGCCTGTCTTGCATTCAGATCAGTTTGGGAAAAGAAATACTTAAGACTAATATGATCAGTCATCAATGTAAATTTTTTTCCAAGGAGATAGTGTCGCCAGATTTTTAAGGCATGTATTACAGCAGCCAACTCTAAATCATAGACACTATAGTTCTGTTCATGTATCTTCAATTTCCTAGACTCATAGGCAATAACTGAATTTTCCTGCAGAAGAACTCCTCCCAATCCCTCTCTACAGGCATCTTTACATACTACAAATTCTTTACCCGGATCTGCAATCTTCAGTATAGGGGCTGTAGTGAGTTTAGCTTTAATTGATCAAAGCTGTTTTGGCATTTTTCAATCCACTCAAATTTGACACCTTTTCTTTGTAGTGAGGTTATGGGATGTGCTATGGCAGAAAATCTCTCCACAAATCTGCGATAGTAGCCTGCAATCCCCATGAATGATCTTACTGCTGAAACATCAGTTGGTACAGACCATTCTTTTATAGCCTTTATTTTTGCAGGGTCAACAACAAGGCCTTGTTCAGAAATAATATGGCCCAAGTATTGAATCTTATCTTTATAAAATTCACATTTGCTGAACTTGGCGTATAGTTGGTTTTCTTTCAGAGTTTGCAACACTATCCTCAAATGCTCTCTATGTTCATCCTCATTTTTAGAGTAGACTAAAATATCATCTATGAACACAAGAAAAAATTTATCCAAGTACTTATTTAGCACACTGTTCATCCGACACATAAATGTGGCAGGGGCATTTGTCAAACCAAAAGGTAAGACTACAAATTCCTAGTGTCCACACCGGGTTCGGAAAGCTATTTTGTTGATGTATTCTTCCTTGATTCTGAGCTGGTGATAACCAGTTCTTAAGTCAATCTTCAAAAATACTGAAGCTCCTCTCACTTGATCAAAAAGATCATCGATTCTAGGTAAAGGGTATCTATTCTTAATGGTCAACTTGTTCAGTTGGCGATAATCAATGCACATCCTAAAAGTTCCATCTTTCTTCTTCACAAATAGGACCGGTGCTCCCCAAGGAGACACACTTGGTCTGATATAACCCTTATCTAGCAATTCTTGTAATTGCATTTTCAGTTCCATAAGTTCAGGGGGACTCATTCGATAAGGGGCTCGGGAAACAGGTGTTGCTCCCGGCACCAAATCGATTGTAAAATAAATTTCTTTGTTGGGGGGAAGATGAGGAATCTCATCTGGAAAAAATTCCTTAAATTTCCTCACTACCGGTAAATCATTTAGCAGATTTTATTCAGTTTTTTGTTCTATGTCCTCCACATGTACTGCATAAACTTGGTATCCCTTTCTAGCTGTTCGTTTTAATTGCAGTGTTGATATTTGTCTGACAGAAATGGATTTTGGTTTTCCTTGAGTATAAAAGGTTTCATTTCCTCATCCACACAATGTAGGGTCTTATCCCAGCAGTTCATCAAGGCTTTTTTCTTTTCCAACCAGTCCATTCCTATCAGCAAGTCATAGGAACCTAAAGGCAGAATGTTCAGATTTACTTCTGTTTGAAAATCATTTAATTTCATTTCTGTTAGGGGCAATTTATGTGTTACTTTCCTCTTGGTACCAGTGGCCAGTTGAACCAACCATGACTGCTGAAATTTTTCAGGTTTAAGATTACATTTTTCAACAATTTTTGGACTAATGTAGCTTAAAGAAGCACCCGGATCAATCAAAACAGTAACAAATTGGCCAGAAATCTTACCCTCCATTTCCACCATGGTAGCTTGATGTTCTGCTTGCCGGTTCTCCAAGGCTGCACTGATAGTGGGTATGCTTCGTGCTATGTCATTTACTGTGGTTTCTTCTCGATCTCTCATAATCATATGAATATTTTTTTGGGGGCAATCCCTCAACAGATGGGGTTCTCCGCATCCCCACCATTTCAAAGGTTCCTTCATTTCGACTGTTCCCTTTTTTTTACTGTCTCCATCCATTTGTTTTGAAGCCACCTGCGACTGAGCAGTTTGACTTTCTCTAGGTTTATTAAATTTCTTTTGCTGATGATCTCTGCCAAAATTCTTCAAATATGATAGTTTTTGTTTCCTCCCTTTGAAATCACCTTTGTTTAGCCAGCCTTTTCCTTGTTCAGCCTTTCCTTTAAACTACTGGTAGCATAATCTTGCCTTTCTTACTGCCTCGTCCATGGTTTTTGGATTATCAAACTCGATTTTCTCTTTGTACACGAGTGGCAAATAGTTCAGAAACCTTTGTACCTTTGCCTTCTCTTCCCTAATATAAGGGACATATCTCAACAGATTTGTAAACTTAGTGACAAACTCATCGATAGTGAGTTGTCCCAGTCTAATTTCATGAAATTCCTTGGCTTTATCATCATAGTAACGTTCATTTAGATAGCGGTTTTTAAACTTAACTTGGAAGTCCTCCCAAGTCACTATTTTTTCGTCAATAGCATGAACCATTTTCGTCTCCTCCCACCACAAGGTAGCTTTACCTTGTAGATGGTAAACAGCTAATCTGGCCTTCAGATTGCTCTCATATTCATAAACTTGGAAATACTTAATCATGTTCAGCAACCAGGCTTCAGCATCTTCCTCCTTCTCTCCATCATAGGAGGGAGGTTTGATCTTTCGGAATTCTCCCTGTAATTCCCTTTTCTGCTTATACTGATGCCTACCAGCATCATCATCCTCAGATTCATCAATCTTCCTCTTTCCGGAACCTTCGCCTTCTTGGCTGTTCCGTGAGGTTAGCTCTCTAATGAGTTTTTCCTGCTCCCTACTGGCTGATGACAACTTGTCATTCTGGCTTTTCAGCTCAGCCAATTCTTGCAACAACCTGTGCAAGATAGCCATAACCGGAGTGTTGGGATCTGGTTTACTAAACTCATCCTGCAGATCCACATAAATTTCTTCACCTTCAGCCATTCCAGCAACACTGTATAAAAAACATAGTTACCGATGAAATAGGTAACCTGACCTCAAAACGGGAACTCTAGCCCAAAAACTCTCAAAAAACATCAAAAAACACCCCCAAAAAAAAAAGTGTGTCTTCCAGAACGCACTTGTTCTTTTTTGAAGGTCAAATTTCAACATTTTCTAAAATTATGCTAAAAAAAAAATTGTTTGTTGAAAAAAGGATTGAAAAAACACCCCCCAAAAAAAAAGTGTGTCTTCCAGAACGCACTTCGTTTTTTTTTAAGGTGAAATTTCAACATTTTATAAAATTATGGTAAAAACAAAATTGTTTCTTGAAAAAAGGATTGAAAAAACACCCTCAAAACAAAACCAGTTGATGCTGGAATAACAAAAAAAAAATTGTGTCGTACTTTTGGCATTTTTAAAAATAGAAGTAACATTTTTTAATTTTTAAAATTCAAACATTAAAAAAAAAACTAAAATTTAAGAAAAAAAATAAATTAAAAAAATAAAAACATTTAAAAGCTTAAAATTTAAAAATATATGAAGATAAAAAAAATAAAAATAAAAACAAAGTAAAAATTTTAATTCAATCATTAAAAAAAAACCTAAAATTTAAGGAAAAAAAAATAAAAAATAAACCAAAAAAAAATTATAATTAAAATTTAAAAAAATATAGAAATTAAAAAATAAAAATAAAAACAAAATAAAAATATTAAATAAAAAAAAAAACCAAGTAAAAAAAGGAAGGAAATTAAAAAAATAAAATATAGAAATTAAATTTAAAAAAAGAAAAAGAAAATGCTTATTAAATTTTAAAAAAGAAAAAAAATAAATTTAAAACAAATAATTAAATTTAAGGAAATATATTAAATTTTAATAAATTTAAAAATTCAAAATTAAAAAAAAAAACACTATTCAAATTAAAAGGAAAAAAAAAAAATTAATTAAAAATAAAAAATAAAAATAAAATACAATAAAAATATCAAATTTAAAACAATATATATTAAAAAAACAAATAAACTATAAAAAATAAATTAAATTTAAATTATAAAAATAAAATATATATATGAACTTAAATTAAAATAGGTATATACATCAAATTTTATTAAATTAAAAAAAAGAGAGGTTAATATTAAAATAACAAATTAAATTTAAAAACAAAAATATTAAATTTTAATAAATAAATGAATAAACAAATAAATTTTGAAAGAAAAAATAAATTTTAAATATAAAAGAAAAAAATATATATATTGTTAAACGAAAACTTTAAAAACTTTAAAAATCAATTAAAAAATCTAATTTTAAATACACAATTTTAATTGAAATAAAAAAATATAAAAAATTTACATAATTAACAAAAAAAAAAAAAAAAAAGAGTAAAACATTTAAAAAACATATTAAATCGAAATAAATTAAAAAAAAATATAAAAAATTTATTGAATTTTATAAAATTATATTAAAAAACTAAAAGTAAAAGTTAATAACAATGAAAAATTATGAAATTAAAAAAAAAAAAAAATCAATTAAATAAAAAAATGGGCGAAATTTAATAAAAATTATTAAAAATAATAATAATAATAATAAATTTAAAACAAAAAATAAAAAAATTTAAAAAAAAAATCAATTAAAAAAAAATTTAAAAAAAAAAACAATTAAAAAAAAAAATTTAAAAAAAAAAATCAATTAAAAAAAAAAATTTAAAAAAAAACATTTAAAAAAAATATTTAAAAAAAAAATCAATAAAAAAAAGTTATTTATGGGGGCGGCCCGCCCGCTGGGCGGCGGTGGCCGGCCGGGCGGCGCCCCGGGGGCGGCCCAGCCGGCCTCCCGGGCCCCCGCGGGCGGAGGGCCGATTCCCCAGCGGGCGGGCCGCCCCATAAAATACATTTCGTTATTGATTTTTTTTTTAATTTTTTTTTTTAAATGTTTTTTTTTTAATTTATTTTTTTTAATTGATTTTTTTTTTAATTTTTTTTTTTAATTGTTTTTTTTTTAAATTGATTTTTTTTTAAATTTTTTTTTTAATTGTTTTTTTTAATTGTTTCTTTTTAATTTTTTTTTTTTTTAATTTGAAAAAATAAATTTTTTTTTTTCAAAAAATAAATTTTTTTTTTAATTTAATATTTTTATTTGAAGTAAAATTCGTTTTTTTTTTTTTTTTTTTTTAATATATACTTACATCTATTTTTTATTTGATTTTATTTTTATTTTTTTATTTTTTTTTTAATTTTTAATATTTTTATTTTAATTTGATTTAAAAAAAAAAAATTGAATTTCAAAAAATTTAAAATTATTTTTTTAATTCAATTTTTTTATTTTAAATTCAATTTGTTTAATTTTTTTTATATTTAATATTATAGAATAATTTTTTTTTTTTTAAATTTAAAATTTAAAATTTATTTATTAAAATTTTTAAATTTTAATTTAATTTAATTGTTTTTCTTATTTTTTTCGTTTATTTAGTTTTTCATTTTTAAAATCTATAAATGGTTTCACTAAAAAAAAAAAAAAAAAACACTAAATTTATGTATATTTGTTTTTTAATTATTTGCACGTGGTTTTTTTCATTTTTTTTGTTTTTTAATGATAGGTTTTTTTTTTTTTTTTTTAATTTTTATTTTCTTTTTCTTTTTCAATTTTAATTGTTTTTTTTTAATTTGTTTTTTTTGTAAATTTTAAAAGTTGTACTTTTTTCCTTATTATTATTATTATTTTTTAATTTATATTTTTAAATTTAAATTTTTTTTTTTAAATTTTTTTTTCCTAAATTTTAATTTTGTAATTTTAATTATTTTAAAATTTTTTTAAATATATATATATTTTTAAATATATTGTTTTTTTTAATAAGTTCGAAAAAAATGTTTTTGATTTTTTTTTTTTTTAATTTTTTGGTGAATTTTTGTTTTTTTTCTTTAAATTATGTGTTTTTTTTCTTCAAATTTTGTCATTTCCTTTGATATAATTTTCAAATATTTTTGTTTTTTTTATTTATTTTTGTTTAAATTTTTTCTTTTTATGAGCTATTTTTGTTTTTTTTAACATTTTTATTGGTTTTTTTAACTGTTTTTATATATTTTTTTTAATCTAAGTTTGTGTTTTATTACATACATGAAAATCACCACTCTTAAAAAAAAAGGTTGATGCAGCATCAATACGTTTCAAAATTAGCATGAAAATCACTGCTCTAGAAAAAAAAGGTTGATGCAGCATCAATACGTTTCAAAATTAGCATGAAAATCACTGCTCTAAAAAAAAAGGTTGATGCAGCATCAATACGTTTCAAAATTAGCATGAAAATCACCACTCTAAAAAAAAAAAAAAAAAAAAATTTGATGCTGCATCAATACATTTCAAAATTAGCATGAAAATCACTAACATTTTAAAACAAATATTCATACTTCATAAATAAAAATTTTAGAGTGTCAAAAATGTGCACCAAAAAAAAAATTGGTGATTCTGCATCACCACTTTTCAAAATCGGGTGCTTTTTATGCTACCAAAAAAAAGTAGGTAACATTGCGGTTACCTATTTCATCGGTAACATTGTTAAAACACAGATCAGTAAAAATAACAATAAAAAAAAAATTCCACAATACTTATTTTTACCAGAATACATAGCAATATTGAGCACAATGTCAATAGCCCAGTTTGATAACTTAGGCTCCGATACCATTTGTAACATCCCTCTTTTCTCTAAAAAAAAGTGTTTTTTTTTTATACCTAGTTTATTTGTTGTCTTCCTGTCACCTGAGTGGGTTTCTACACTTCAAGGTAGTTATATATTTTATTCAACCTTCCTGGTCCCACTAAGATGTATATGTTATCAATAATAGTGCTAATAATAACCCTTGCTATTCATTAACACCCTATCACATTGATACCTAAGTATTAATAATATATATAACTCATTTATCAACACAATATCACATCGATACATAAGTATCAATAACGTATATAATTCATATATAATTTATATATGTGTAATGACAACATATGTAATAATTGCTTACTATACGCTATGTTTGTTCCATCTCCGATTTTATTGATAGCGCCAGATCATTTAGTTCGTACTGACAATAATCTCTTTCGTTACCCCATCGTATGGGTACTCATATCATAGATATATCATTCGTTGGTGTTTCATGTAATATGGAGGTGTTAACCACATCACCACGCAGTTGCTGGCTATTTGACTGGAGTATGATAATATCCTATGTTACGGTAACCATTATCATAGCTTGCCACGGAACCTGGTGTATCATTCGTCGGCCTGCGTTCGCTCTGACATGGCCTAGCAAGAGGGTTACTCTGCTCTTTACTCGATTCAGAGATATTTACATATTTCGAACTTAGCGTATTGACAATTTAATTTTTATGATGGCATCCGTCCCTATTCCCGTCGCAAGAGATCTCGATTTAGGTTCAATCCTGGTATGACGACGTCCAGTGGAAAGCCACGTAACATAATTGGCTGAAGGAAACCCGATAAGGGTCACTTCTGTCGGAAGAAAATCAGGTCTTGATCAAAATCTGATTTGGGCGGTACTTGACTCTGATTAATTTACAATTAAATAACATAAACCTGGTACGAGTTACCTATTCGCATTGAATCCCATAATCAATCTCGGGATTTCGTGGAGCCTCTGTCATTATGGCACAGGTTTCCGCGTTTTGTTATTCCCGCCCTTGACCTAATCCTGAAATGCGCTATTATAGTTCTCATTTCGGCATTAGGGTTTCAGTTCCGATGTGTAAACATGTTCTTCCCTTTTCCTTTCGACAGTTTACCAGTTTACACCTATTCATATGGGCCTCCCATTTTCCTCAGTGCTGGAGAGAGCGGCCATTCAGCAGAAGGCATATTGGCGCATGCATGTCATTTCCAGCAATTAAGTATGCGTTCTTCCCTACTCATATCCTTCTGGTGTTCATTTCTTTATGGGGAAATCTGAAATGGGGATTTTGTTCTGCGTTCATTAATTCTCAGAGGCTGTAGTTCGTTTTTCATTTGTTTTATTATGGTCAGTAGGATGTTTCCCTTATCAGAATATCCTCTAAGTATTATATTTCTCCTGTTCCTATCTGTAGTTCGAAGTTCATAGGTTTTTTGTAGATTTAGTCTGCAATACCCTTTCCCCTCGTAATTATAAGAATTTGTCTTGTATGCGAGCCAGCTTCCTCGACTGCACAGAGCGGGCAGCTAATTCCTGTGTCTTGGTTTTTCTTACGGTGAAAATTTCAAGTATCCTTTCCAGGTTATGTTAAAATCCTCTTCTAGTTTTATTATTATGACCTCCTCCTATTTCCTATGATTTACATGTTATCCTTTTTACAGGTCAAAGGATTTCAGTTTACTCGTTTTGCTTGTGCCAATCTCTTATTGCGGATAGTTGGACATGTCTCATCCAATGTCCAAGTTTCCTTACTCTTCTTCCATGGTGCGTTCAGGACATCACTGTGTTTCCCAAGGGTTTAGTTATTTAATGTTTTTATAATTGCGTTCGGCTTGGTGTAAAATTGTTCTATTTATGTATCGATTGAAATGCGTAGTTCAATCCCCTATAACAACTTCAACTCGCCCTATGATCTGGGTTGTTGCATACAAGTCTGCCTTTAGATACTCAAGGCGGCATACTCCATATCTATTGGTTTTTTTCTTCGGTTTAGAAGTGATATCGTTTCCTTTCATATACATCAATTTTAATAACTACTCTATCACTGTTAATATTAGAAGCACTATATAATTATGTTTGTTTTTTTTCAATTAAATAATTGCATAGCACGATGTATATCCTACAAGAACGAATCGTCTCATCGAATCCAGCTATGCCGCAACCTTGCCCAATTATATAGCAATATGTATGATAATTAAAATAATGAAGTTCGAATTATTATAATAATAGGTGTAATTCATATGCATTATCATTATTATGCGTAAATCTTGGCTTTGTAAATTTATAATAACCTCGTCTCATTTTATACATCAGAGATTGTAATTATAGATCGTACTCATGTGAGCATACTTGCCCTTTGTAAATATATTTAATATGTTTCCATTTTTGTTAAGTTGCGTACGTAGCCACTCATCATAATAAATTTATTTTGAAAATAATCATTTAATATATGAGAACAAGCGATGCCTTGACCGCAAGCAACGCAAATTTTTTCTCTAGTACAGTATGGTAACAATAATTTTAATACATTAAAATTTCAATGATCATCATATGTAATACGATGGTTTCGTATGGTTTCATTTCCAGATAATGTAGACATATAATTTTACCCTGTAGTTTAATTTGCTTAGTACAATAAGCGATTAAGAAATTGTGGAGATTGCCGAGTTCCCTCTTATCTTATTGCATTAATTTAGAAACATTATATTGTAGTAGTTTCTAATGGAGAACAATTTTCAGTCGAATTTGACTCTTCTAGTTTCTACTGCTTTCGTATATAGATTGTTTCCTATAAAAAAAAATTTATACTAGTTCGAATTCTGGTTAACTCTAATTTTGCTTAAGACTTCTTCTAATTAATATTCAGAAGTAGATTAGAATTCTTTTGGACTGTACTAGGACATTAGATACACATTCTGATGTAGAAAAATTAGTATTTGTGTACTATTCTTTACATATGAACAATGTATTTATACTGAAGGAAATCTGTACCATTTTTTCTTTCTGGTTACTTGTACAGTTAAATTCCAGTTTACTATGACAACTTAAAAGTTAGACAGTGGCTCTCACACTGTTTTACCCATTCATGTACACAAGTTATATTAATGAATCAGGAGCAGATTAAAGTTAAATCACCATATTTCCTGTGGAGAAATATGTATCCTCAGATTTAAACCAATACTGGTTTAGAGATTCTGTTGGATTCTACTTCACGTATTTATTTTCTACAAATATGCAGAATTTCAAAGGTGACAGCCTTATGATTAATTATGTGGAATGTAGAAATTTTAATTCTAACATGTGTCATCATTTTCTTTTCTTTTTTTTTTTTCTTTTTTTTTTTTTATGTAGGCAATTCATAGTATCTGAAGCAAACACATCAAGAAATTTAGAGACATACCAATCATGCAATTGACCAACCTCCCAACCTTAGAGGCCTTCTATCTCCCAGAACTCACCCCCGAGCTGAGATCATCCCCCTAGAACATATCAACCTCAATGTGTTTAGGAGCAGCTTATTTAAGCTATTGTTCCCCAAAGCCTGTTTCTAATTCTGTGTCTAGAATATTAGGATGCTTTTCTTCCTGTTTGCCTAGGCTTCCAATTTTAGGGACTCTTTAAAGATGTTTTATGCTTTTCCTCAACTTTTCCATCTTTTTACCTCCTCCCAACTACTTTCCTCATCATTTGGGGAAATTTGAATTCTTCCTCAAAATCTACATTAGAAATAATTCCTTTCAAGGATATTTTTGAAAGATTGTGGGGAATAGCTACCTTATCCATCCTCATGGATTTAGCAAGTGATCTCATAATCTCATTTTGGTCAATATGCACACAATCATTTTAGTCATTTCCTCAACTTAAATATTAATTTACATTCACAAAATACTTATCCTTTGGGGTCCACTCCCCTTAGGATTAAAGTTCAAATGTCTAGCTTTGAAATTCAAACACATAAATTGGGGGTGTTACAGGAGAAGACCCATACATATACATAGGCATGAAAAGAAATTTATGAAAAAAAATCAAGAACAGTGATACACTGTGTAAAAGAAGTAAATGGAAGTTAAGTTAACTAAACGTTAACTTCTCTAAACCAGAAAGGTAGACCGAGAGTAGTTTCGCTAATTAACATTTAACTACATCAAATAAGGAGGGAGATAATCCACAATCTAGTGAAAATTTAAATAAATTCCATCAGTACGAGTTATTACAACATTATTAAACCACGAGTTTCAACAGTTATCATTAATAAAAATTCAACGGATAATGGAATATTGAGTTATTTCCATTTTCTGGGAAATGCAATGATGTACCGACCTCTGCAATGGGAACAAATCGAATTATAATTTCATTAGGGTTGACCGAGTAGAAATTACACAATTAAACATATTCTTCATTCGAGAATTCCAGAATTTTCAATTATCATTCAGGATAAATTAGCAATCAAAGTAAAATATAGGTTATTAATGACGATAAGATATGATTATTATGAAAAAAAATGATCTGGGTTTACCTCCAGAAATACGATTTGGCTTAAGAACGAGCCTACTATAACCAAGACAAATTAATTATTAATTTAGGGAGGTTTTAAAACGAAAAATTTGGGAAATGCCTGTAGAACCCAAGAGAAATAAAACAAGTCAGGAGACCAGTACACTTGTCTTTCTTGGTAAAGTCTTTAAGGACGTCTTCCTCAACGGTGGTTGGATCGAAACGTGAAAACCTTCAATACAGCTAAAATGGGAAAAATTCTCCTTTCTCTTCAAGAAAACAATCATAAAAGAAACAAAGAATAACATTATAGAAACTGGAAAAGATTGGCTTATATGAAAAAGACAATAGTGAACCAAATTTGAGAAACTAGTGACAAATTTTTACTCATAGAAGTCGATATGATTTAACAATTTTCTTCCCTCACTTAGCACAGAAATCCTCATCGAAAAATTGAATGAAAACTGAAAAATAGAAATTGTTTCCATGTACAATAAAGAAAACCTTACCTTCGTTACAAGAAATTGTCTGAGACATTTAGATTTGAGTTGGCATAGACAACGATCCTCCATACTGTGGGCGGGCATGGTGAAGGTTTGTTTAAGTCTCTCGCTGCGAAATAAAATGGAGTTACAGAGATGGACTCTGAAAACAATAAAAAATGAGATAAGAAATGTAACACCCCCAAGTTATATGCTTTTCAAATGAGACAATTGAACATAAATCCAAAGGGGAGTGGACCCGAGTGGATGATTATTGTGTGGATGTGGTTAATTATTTAATTATGAAAAATAAATAAAATATTATGTATGCACTATGACCAGATGAGAAAATGAGATCATATGCCTAATCCATGAGGTGATGGAAAAGGTAAGACTTTCCAAATTTTTCAAAACTTTGAAAGAATTACTTAATTAGATGAGAAAATCACCACCAGTTTGGAGTAGCTAAAGAGGGAGAAAATCACAGAAAATGTAGGAAAGCTTGTAAAGCAGCCTTTTAAAGAGTCCTGCAATGGGAAGCTAAGTTTAAACAGTGAATAGTATGATCACCAATTCTCTGACTTAATTGAAACAAGCTAGGGAAAGCACAAACTAAATATGCCGTCGAGAAATGTGTATTGAGGCCAGTCCTGTTCTTGGAGGATCTCTGCTCGGGGGTGAATCCTGGGAGATAAAGAGGATTCTAAGGTTGGAAGGACTGGTCATAGTAGAGGGGTGCATGCATAAATTTGGAGATATCTGTAAGTCTGTGTTAAACATATCCCTGTTTTATGAAATTGTGATGTTATATTCCTTTATGCACAATTTATGAAATTGTGATGTTATAGTACATTATGGAATGTATGAATTGTTATGTTATGTTGCATTATGCAACTGTTAGATGGATTAATGGTTCAGTAACTTATGTAATTGCAACTACAGCTATTGACAGTAGAGACAAATGGTTGGGTGTAGAGATGAGTACATTGAAATAATGAGGTTTGAGATGATAGATCAATTGAGCAGCCAATATACTAACTGTGTATAGGTATAGATGGCTATCTTTTAAAGGATTATTTAATTTCTGTGTGTATAAACAGAAGATGTTAACAAACCAGTAACCATGAAAATTAAGTTCCAAACAACTAAATCTATCATAACAATACTGATGGCACAAAATTCACTGTGATCAATAGCAGAAAGTAGGGAACAACAACCCTCAGCTGTGTTACAATGGAAAGAATTGTAAAAATTAGAATTTACAGTATTCTATTAAATGTAAAGGGTACACATATGGAGGTAGTAGTTGAATCCTAACTAAGTACGAGGATCTAACACTAGGGATTCTAAACTATCCAGTTCAGTATTCTCTCCCTCCATTGGAGTGAAGCAAGAGGAGTTGTTTCCTAGTTTTCCCATGGAACAGTTGAATCTGTACCATAGTGTCACACATGTTGAATGGTTATAACAGACAAATAAGGGGGGAAAAGCCTATTGAAAAATCTATTGTGTAATAAAAGTTTGTGTGAGGGAAGATTGTAAGCATGTGTAAAATACCATGAACAGAGCATCTGGTTACCATCCATAGAAACTACTGGGAAAGTAGTGGAGCAATGGTGGTTAACTGCGTAGAGATAGATGTATGAGAGGAGGCATACATCTATACCTCGATGCTGAAACTTTAACATATTGAAAATGTTAGCAGGCCAGCAAACTGAGAAGTTTGATTAAGGGCCTAGTGATCATCCTGAACAGAAAAGCTGAGAAATACAAAGTAAAATATATAGATATATAAGTCTACTATATGAACTGAGAAGAGGGGAGGTCAAGCCCAAAAATCCTCATGGAAATGTTTGTATTCCATGGCTGTCTGTAAGTACTGAAAAGGATCTAAACCCCAGATAACAGTCTGCATTGTAGGTGATTCAGTATAAAAACTATAATTGTTATCGACGCATAAAGCAGAGAATATTGAGTTATGTTATATGGGTAGCACTCATCACAGGGGTGATGAATATAGACCTATTATGAATATAGACCTTAAGAGAGACATGTTGAACCTTATTCGGAGTAAAATGAACCACTTATAGAAGAGGAGTTAAGAAATTTAGGAGGAGTAACCATGAGGTATATTGGATGTTACTAAATAATAGCAGAATCCCATGATATAGAAAAAAAAAAAATGGGTTTGGGAGACGTGACAAGAAATGACATTGTCCATTGAGAACCAGGCTCATATACTGTCCATAAAACCCTAAATTTTTTACAGTAATAATCGTCCACGTGGCATAGGATGCCCAACTTTGGCTTGGTAAAAGTGCAGGAAGTATCGAAATTTCAACTACTAAATTCGTAGATCAGGCTAGCTATTCAATGATAACTGCGGAGTGTACAAAAACCCTAGATTAGTAAAGAACAATAAATGAATGGTATCGTGTATCAAGGCAATGGATATCATATCTGGTGTAAAGATGTTGGGAACAAGAAACGAGATGGAAAGAAGTCCTTTAGATTCATTGTCACCTTAAACTTTCACCAAACCCACATACAAATTGTGATGTAATTCTTAGCGAGGTTAATGAGTGCATCAATAAGTGCTCTTGTAATGTAAGAATGGTGCATTAAGTTAACCTTTGGTTATATTTACATCGGTTCCAACAAAAACTTTAAACTAGAACCCACATCGAACATTAATGGAAATCGAATATGAAAAGAACATAAGGACTATGTATTAGTCGATATTGAAATTCGAATTGGGCAATAACCTAAGTACTATGTATTTGTTTGATATGGTGTCTCAATAACAATGTGAATTTAATTATAAGTGATAGGCGTTAAGCTAACATGAGATTATTAGTTCACAAATTGGAGCGTAGAAATTTATAACTTTTTCCTTGATATAAAGAAAGGGAAGTTAATTGTATGGTTAAGAAAGTTAGACTTGGGTAAGTGAAAAGGAGATATAAAGTATAGAAAAAAAAATACATTGGGGTAGGTGAATAATATATAGGAAACAAAATATTTTCATAGTATATTAAACCATTAAAACTCTGAAAGAAGTATTTTCTTTATATAAGAATTTAGTAGAGATGGTTACCATTAAGATAAGATAATGTAAATAAGGTAGAAGGATTTCAATTAAAGTGATTTGGTTCACTTAACAAATTTAGTGATAAGTATTCTTTTATGGAAAAATAACTTAAGGGTTGAGTTGGATTCACGTTACATGGATATGAAAATTTATCTTAGTAGTTAAATTAAGTTAAATTTTATCTCGGTAAAGATTTAACTTAATGGTTAAAATAAGTGAGATTATATATATATATATATATATATATATATATATATATATACTTGACAAATATTGACTGGGAAAAAGACATGAACAGTGATATTTAACTTCAATATTAAGTTAGAAGTTATGTTATTATAGTATAACAATCTATCGCCATGATGTGAAAAAAAAAGAAAAAATTGAACAAGAGAGGTATCACAATATTACGCCATAATGTAAATAATAATATTAAAACTCAAAACATTAATAAACCCAAGGGATTATTAATATTATAAACCAAAAGAACTAATAAGTTCAAGGCTTTAATATTATAAACCAAAGGAATCGGTGAACCGAGGGGATAAATATTAAAAACCCACACGATCAATAAGGCCAAGGGATCAATTTTTAAAACCACTAAAGAGTAATAAAACCTAAGAATACATCTTTTAAACTCAACAACCTAAGAAATTAATAAACCCTAATAATTAATATTTTAAATTAAATATATTAACAAACTCAAGTCATTATTAATATTATAAACCAAAATAAATAATAAACCCAAGGGTTTAATATTATAAACCAAAGTAATTGGTGAACCCAAGGGATAAATATTAACATTAAAAACCATGAAATTAATAAACCCTAATAATAAATATTTTAAACTCAATATATTAAGAAAACCAAGGGGTTATTAATATTATAAACATAAAAAACTAATAACACCAAGGGTTTGATAGTAGAAACCAAAGGAATTGGTGAACCAAAGGGATAAATATTAAGAAACTAAGGGATTAATAACGCCAAGGGATCAATATTAAAACCATAAGGGATCAATAAAGCCTATGAATTAATATTATTATCTCAAAAACCTAAGAAATTAATAAACCCTAAGAATTAATATTTTTAACTCAAGAGATTCTAAGACCCAAGGGTGGTTTAATATTATAAATGAAAAGAGCTAATAAGCCTAAGGGTTTTATATTATAAACCCAAGGAATTGGTGAACCCAAGGGATAAATATTGAAAACCTAATGGATCAATAAGGTGAAGGGATCAATATGAAAAGAAAAAGAGAATAATAAAGGCTAAAAATTAATATCTTAAACAAAAAGGTTTGATAAACTCACATGATTATTAATATGATAAACTCAAGAAAATAATATTAAACATAAGATACTAATATCATAAACCTCAAGTGAGTAAAAACATTTAGATAAATATTATAAACCTCAAGTATATAAAAATCTTTATATAAATACTATAAACCTTAAAATAAACATGGTTGAGCATGCTTGATTTAAACATTGTGAAAATTGTTGCCACAATGCGACATTGGATGAAGAATGACCATGGTTTTCCATGGTTGATTTTCATATTAAGACAATATTTGTCACAATGTGACATTCGACCATGGAAGACCTTGATTGACTAAGACTAACTATGATTAACAACGATAACATATGGTTTATTTTCATATTCAGACAATGTTTTTCATAACGTGACATTGGACCATGCATTAATATTAAAGTGTATGACTAATATTCAACACCTAATATTACCAATCCAAAGAATTAGAGAACTCAAGGGATTAATAAACCCTAAAAATTAATATCTTAAACTCAAAACCTAAGAAATTAATAAACCCTACAAATTAATAATTTAAACTGAAGAGATTAATAAACCGAAGAGATTATTAATATTATAAACCAAAGGAACTAATAAACCCAAGGGTTTAATATTATAGACCAAAGGAATTGGTGAACCTAAGGGATAAATATTAATATTATAAACCAACAAATTAATAAAGCATATGAATTAGTATTTCAAACTCAAGAGATTCACAAACCATAAGATTTAATATTTTAAACTCAATAGATTAATAAACCCAAGGGGTTATTAATATTATAAACCAAAAGAACTAATACACCCAATGATTTAATATTACAAACCAAAGGAACTCGTGAACCCAATGGATAAATATTAAATACCTAAGGGGTCAATAAGACCAATGGATCAATATTAAAAACACAAGAGATCAATAAACCCTAAGAATCAATATTATGAACCAAAATATTACAATCCCAATGTTATAAAATATGAATATTAAACACAATATTATAAACCCTAATATTAAACCCAATATTAAACCCTAATTATAAACCCTCTATATTACAATATATATTATAACCCAACATATTACTCCATAATGTAAATCATAAGATTAAAACCAAATATTATAAGCCCTATATATATTAAGCACTCAATATTAAAACAAATATTACAAGCATTATTATTAAACCCAATAATATAACCTTAATAGTATGTCCAAATATTACAAACCCTCATCTTATAAACCAAAAATATTATGGACCCAAATGTTATAAACATTAGAACACCCACTTTAGTAAATGTGTTTCATACATGTTGATTAGTGTATAGTAAGCACACTCATAACCACAATAGTCAATGTTCTTGCATAATTTATACTAAATATTATATTATAGGCTATACTATATTATAAATCTAATAACCCAAACAATTGGTAAACCTAAGAGATGATATATTAAACACTAATAATATTGACATATTGATATTATAAAACCAAGACATTAATAAACTGAAGACATTAACATTATAAACTCAAGGTATTATTTTTATAAATGAAGGGATTAACAAACCCAAGAGATTATATGTACTAGAAACCCAAGTGACTAATGAACCCAATGAAATAATATTATAAACCCAAGGGATTAATAAACAGAGGGGGTACTATAAACAAAAGGGAGATTAAAAAACTCAAGAGATATTATAATATTAAAAGCACATTACAACATTAAAAAAAAAATCATGTTTATTATGGTTGATCATTTAAAATAATTAATGTTAATGTTTTAATTAATTAATATTAATTTTAATTATTGCTTTAATTATTTAATTAATTAATTTTATTAAACATTTTTAAATAAATGTTTTAATTAATATATTGTCAAAATTTTTAATTGATATTTTGAAGTTAAAAACATTTAAATACAATTCCAACATATTATTATTATTATCATTAACCAAATCAAAAAATCTAAATATATTCATGTTTAGATGTATTTGAATAATGTAGTTAAGTATAATAATTATATATTAATGAATTAATTAATATGTCAATGTAATAATGGAAATATGATAATTATTTCGCTCTATTATTAATTGATATTAATATATTTTTTAACAGATTTTTAATGTTTAATGTTATCAAACATTTTTTATATAAAAGTTTTAATTACATATTGTAAAATGTTTTAATTAATACTATTAATTAATGTTTTAATTAATAATTTTTAACGCTCCAATTTATTAATATTTAAATGTTTTAATTAATTAATTAATGTATATTAATTAGAGATTGTATTAAAATACAATTTACTCATAATGATCAAGTAGATTTTTTTATGCTTACAAGGTTAAAATATTATTAAAATAAATTTTAAATTTACAATAATTTATTATTATTATTATTATTTTATATAATAATAATAATTTAATAATATGATATTATAATATAATTGTGTTAAAATAATTAATATAATTTAATGTTACAATTTATTATTGCATCAAAATAATTTTATTATAATTTAGTCTTAGAGTTTATTCCTTATATAGCAATTATGAGATAATGAAACCTTATTATTAACAAAAATTTTTAATACACCAAAATTTAACACGAATATTGAATAACAATAAATATAATTGCATTAGTTAAGTACTAGCAATTGCACCACATGTTGCAAAGGAAACGCCTTAAAGCATAACCTTAAGATGAATTATGGCATATAAAAATTTATTCAAGGTAAAAATTAATAAACAAAATTTCATTCAAAGCTAGAAGATAATAAATCACTTAAACTATTTCAAATTGAAAAATTTTGTAACATTTACAATGGAGATTGTGTCACAATCTTCAAAGATGGTCCTTCAAGTTCTAATACCTCTTAATCTTCAAATATGGTCCTTCAAGTTCCAATAAAAAATATTTGATATATTTTAAAAAATACTAGGAGATGACATCAAATAAGCTAAATAAAATAATATTAATTCATAAACAATGTGATGGCTATCTTTCCAAATATAAATTTGCATCAAAACCTCACAAAACTATGATGGGAAACTCTAGTGCAATGTAGTTGATGATGTTCAATATTTCCAATGTTTCCTTGAGAACATCATATCTAAAATTGTAAAGAAACTTCATCAATTGCAAAATAATATAGAATTTATATTTTAACATAGGGTGTGTTTTATTATTTTATTGATCACTTCTCATTGATTTTGAATTTATGAAATAATGCCATTTTTTATGAAAAATGTGTTTATTTCTGACAAATAGTTCTCATTCTTTTATGATGACGGGGAGAGTACTTCCATCAATCTAACATTCTCAAGTCTTCGATTTTAAACATGATTTTGATCCAATTGCATCAAAACATTACTAATGTGATCAAATTTTGTGCTTTGTTTATTTCTATGTTTTGTTGATTGATAGTTGGTTTTATAAGATAACATTGTCAAACATAGGCTGGGGAAAAACAACCTTGTCACTTACCATAAATCTAACATTCACAACCCTTCGATTTTAAACATGATTTTGATCCAATTGCATCACAACATTACTAATGTGATCAAATTTTGTGCTTTTTTTTTATTTGTATGTTTTGTTGATTCAGAGTTGGTTTTATACGATAACATTGCCAAACATAGGGTAGTGAAAAACAACCTTGTCACTTAGTTCTCATTATTTTATGATGACGAGGAGAGTACTTCCACCAATCTAACATTCACAAGAATTCGATTTTAAACATGATTTTGATCCAATCGCATCAAAACATTATTAATGTGATAAAATTTTGTGCTTTTATTTATTTCTATGTTTTTTTTATCCATAGTTGGTTTTATAAGATAACATTGTGAAACATAGGGTGGGGAAAAACAACCTTGTTACTTACCATCAATCTAACATTCACAACCCTTCGATTTTAAACGTGATTTTAATCCAATTTCATCACAACATTACTAATGTGATCAAATTTTGTGCTTTTGTTTATTTCTATGTTTTGTTGATTCAGAGTTGGTTTTATATCATAACATTGCCAAACATAGGGTAGGGAAAAACAACCTTGTCACTTAATGTACCATCACACATCCAATCACATTAGATTAGAAATCAACATCTACACTAAAATCAATGCATCTAATGCAAAAAATCAAATAATATTATAAAACAAAATCTACACTGAAATCAATGCATGTGATGCAAGTACTCAAATAGGATTATAAATCAACATCTACACTCAAATCAACGAATCTAGTGCAAGTAAGCAAATAAGATTAGAAACCAACATATACACTAAAATCAATGCATCTAGTGCAAGCAATCAAATAGGATTATAAACCACCATCTACACTAAAATCAATGCATTTAGTGAAAGCAATAAAATAGGATTAGAAATCATATATATTGAAATCAAGGCATCTAGTGTAAGCAATCAAATATATTTAGAAATCAACATCTACATTGAAATTAATGCATCTAGTGCAAACAATAAAATAATATTAAAAATAACCGTCTACACTGAAATCAATGCATTTAGTGCAAGAAATCAAATAAGATTAGAAATCATGTACATTGAAATCAATACATCTAGTGCAAGTAACCAAATATCATTAGAAATCAAAATCTACACTAAAATCAATGCATCTAGTTCAAGAAATCAAATAGGATTAGAAATCACCCTCTTAATCAATGCATCTATTGCAATAAGTATTCTTCCCTCTCTCCCCATTCCATACATAATCTATATGTCCCTCCATATCTCCTTCTTTGTCTCTTTATTTCACCCCCAAAAACACACACTCTCTCTCACTCCATATTTATCAATCTCTTTGTCCCTCCCTCCCTGTCTCCATCTATCTCTTCCTTCTCTTCACCTTCCATCTATATCTCTATCTCCCTTTGTCTCTCTATATAAACCCAAAAACATACACTCCCATTCTCCAATATATCTATCTATCACTCCCTCCTCCTCTCCCTGCCTCTCTCTATCTTCCTCTTCTCTCCCTCTCCCCCGCTTATATCTCTCTTCCCTCCTACTATCCTCTCTCCCTCTCTCTCCATATTCCTTATCTCTCTCTCTCTCCAAGTTTCATTCTCTCTATATTTCTTCTTACCTCCCTCTCTCTCCCCCTCCATCTCCATCATTATTTCCCTACCTCTCTCCACTCTCTCTCTTCCTTTCTCTCCCACCTCTCTCTCTCTCTATCTTCACCTTCCAAATTTGTTAATATATGAGTCTCTCTCTCTCTCCTTCTCTCCTCCCTTCTCTCCATCTCTCCTTTATCTATTTATCTCACCCCCAAACATACACACTTTCTCTCCATCTCTCCCTTGTCACTCCCTCTCTCTCTCCATTTTTCACTCTCTATGCATTTCCTATTCCCTCCCTCTCTCCTCCTCTCTCCCAAGTCCCATCTCCTTTCCTTCCTCGCTCTCCCTTTCTCTCCTACCTCCCTCTATCTTCCTACATCACTCATTCTCTCTCTCTCTCTCTCTCTCTCTCTCTCTCTCTCTCTCTCTCTCTCTCTCGTTCCCATACAATCCTCTCACTCCCCACTCACTCTCTTCCTCTCTCTCGTCCTTCATCTCTCTCCCTTTCTCATCTTCCTCTCTCTCTCTCTCTCTCTCCCTCTCTCTCTCAGATCCTCTCTCTTCCTCCATCACTCTATATCTCTCTCCAACTATGTTACTATATCCCTCACTTTCTTCTTCTATCTCCTTATCTCCCCCCTTGTCTCAATCACTCCTCCTATGTCTCTTTATCTCACCCTAAACATACATACTCTCTCACAATCTCTCCATTGTCACTCCCTCTCTCTCCACTTCTCACCCTCTATGTATTTCTTCTTGTCTCTCTCTCCCCCCCACCCTCTCTCTCTCTGCCCCCCCACCCTCTCTCTCTCTCTACCCTCCAATCCTCTCTCCTTATCTCTCTCTCCCACCTCCACCTTTATGTCTCCCTCTCCCTCTCCCTCTCTTACCCTTCTCTACCTCTCTCTCTTCATTACTCCTCTCCCCTCTCCATTTATCGCCATATCTCCTTTGTTACTCTGGCTATTTCTCGACCTCTATCATATGTCTTTGTTCTTCCTTATATATATATATATATATATATATATATATATATATATATATATATATATATATATATATATATATATATATATATATCAAATTTAATATTTTATTAATATAAAGTTATTAAATTTAATAATATTAATATGAATATTAGATTTAATAATAATAATATTAATATTCTAATATTAATGTTAGGGTTAATAATATTTTTATTGTGTGCTATTATTAATTATTTGGTCCATAGGCTTCATATATAATTAGATGTTGATTTCTACTCCTATTTGATATATCTTTATTTATTTACCTTACCTTTTTATACCTCTTTTATAAATATAGTATTGGGCCTGTGGCATTTGACCCATGGTATTAATAATAATTTGTCCCGTGGTATTTGTCCCATAAGAAAAAAGGTTTTATTTTTCTACCATATTTATTTATTTATTTATTTAAAGCTCTTCATATTTTAAATTTGGTATTAATAATAATTTGTCCCGTGGTATTTGGCCCATGGTATTAATAATAATTTGTCCGGTGGTATTTGGCCTATAAGAAAAAAGGTTTTATTTAGTGTTCTTAAAACTCTCCATATTGCCTATAAGAAAAAATGTTTTATTTAGTGTTCTTAGAACTCTTCATATTTTAAATTTATATCGTTTAAATTTATTTTTAATTTATTTTTAATTGTTTATTTATATGGTTACACTTCAGGGTCAAATGGACTGTAGGGTTAATAATGTTTTTTTTTGCATGCTATTAATAATAATTTACTCCATGGTATTTGGGCCATAGACTTCATATATAATTAGATGTTGATTTCTAATCCTATTTGATATATTTTTATTTATTTTCCGTACCTATTTATACCTCTTTTATGTTTATTTATTTACCATACCTCTTTTATAAATATGGTATTTGGCCCATGGTATTTGGCCCATAGGCTTCACCTAAATAAAACCTCTTTTTTGAGTTTTGTAAATATAGAGGTTTATGGAGTAAATATATATAAAAAAATTATTTATTTATTTATTTATTTACCATACCTTTAGTTTATTTCCCATACCTCTAGTTTATTTATATTTTTATTGATTTACCAGCTTCACCTAAATAAAACCTCTTTTTTGAGTTTTGTAAATATAGAGGTTTATGGAGTAAATATATAAAACATTTTATTTATTTATTTACCATACCTTTAGTTTATTTCCCATACCTCTATTTTATTTATATTTTTTTTTATTTACCATATTTTTTTTAGTGTTTGTAAAATCTCTTCATATTTTGATAAATTTATTTTTTTTAATGAATTTTTAATTATTTATTTATATGGTTTTCTAAATTATTGTTTAAGCCGACATTATTGAAATTTTCTTTTCAAAATTTTCTTTATTTTTATTATTTACGTCAGGGTAATACTAGGCCATATTAATAATGAGTTAAATCAAAATATTTTATTAATATAGAAAAACTAATAGAAGTTTACTAACTAATGACTATTCTAGCATATATTAACTTTTGCACAAAATTGATAATCTCTAAAATTATCCCTCATTTATTTCATAAAGCTTTTGTATTTGTATTTATGTTTGCTCTATTTGATAACATATTAATCCCTTTGATTTTCTCTTCGGATGCTGAGATGAAATATCATGAGGACCCATAGTCGTGTTACCACTTATTTTACAATCCCATGGTCTTCAATATGAGAGTGGTGTTATGCACAAAGAATATTCAATTAAAGACAATTAATTATAAAATGAGTGTTAAGACCCTACTTTGTTTGATATTTTAAGATGCTTAAACAATTTGAAATTATGAAGATGTTAATAAACATTTTAGTTTATTATTTTATGTGAATGGTGGATTTTTATTTTGGACCACAAGTAGGTATGGAGCAAAGAGAAAAATTAACTATTAACTTTTCTAGTGTAAAATTTAAAACACAAACATTGCAATTAAGAAGCTTCTATGTTCCAACCACAATTTTGACACAAAATTAACAATTGACTATAAACTTTAGTGTAAAATTTAATACGAAAACATTGCAATTAAGATGCTTCCAAGTTCAAACCATTGTTTTGACATTTTAACATGATTTGAAAATAAACGATAGAAAAATTTTAAATATATGACACAAGAGAAATCATATATACTGGGGAAGATTTAAGATGGCTGAGGATGTTGAAGAGATTTAAGATTGATTTCTATAAAAAATAAATTAGTAAATTAAAATTTTATTTTAATTTCTTATTATTAATTATAAAATTAATTAACATATTAGTTTAACATCTATATATTTTCAAAAAAAAATATATATATTATCTAAGGAAATTTAACCTACTTTATTATAGTGATTGTTAATATATAAATAGTATTTTGTTACAATATCATGAGCCAATACTATGGCTTATTGATACCATATGCCAAAAAAATGACAAACTCATTTTATATGACATTAGTTCTGTCACAATCATTAACAACAACCTACTCAAAAATTACAAAAAAAATTACCAAGAACACTAACCAGTAATATATATTTAACTTGGTGTATATGTCATCATAATTATGTATACATATATACAGCGATAACATACATATGTCAGCCTTGTATATAATTCGGATTATATCATTACTCAATATATATAAAATCATACACGGTGCTAACATACGTAGGTCGCACTTAATTAGAAATAAATACATATGACAGATTCCATCTTATGCAAACTCTATAATTTTACATGGTGTACATACTGTACTAACACAGAATCGAACTCCAAAGAAAAGATTACAATTTCTGAATGCATGTTATCGTTTCCACGGATAAGGTTATGTAATAAGAGTAAGGGTTCACATGTCAGTACGACACATGCCGGCATGTCACACTATAGAGTAAATGTGGTTTATCAGAATTCATACTCCAGTGTCCAGGGTGGCAAGGTATCGATAGTTGATTCTTTCCGTATCTGCAACAATGGTTATAGGATTAATTATCAGTACCGATCCGGCTTTTTGGCACGGGATTCCCTCTGAACGAGGCACAGGTGTCATAACCTGCAGAGTCTACTGCCCTTCCGCATTAACGCTCATGACAAATGTATCCGATCTCGATTTGCTGAAGATTTTTGCGAGGGAAACAGGGTTATTCCTCCTGGTTTGCTCGGCAGGCTTTCGGCTTGGCGCTTGGAGTTCCTCCATGGCACTCGGAAGTAATTTGCGCTTCTCCTCGGCGTTTCCGTCTTAAACCAAACTATAAACAGAGGAAGGTATGCAGTGCATTCCCTGCAATACCTGGCTTCGTCTGGTTCACTCTACTTGCATTGCTAACATGCATTTCCTGCGAATTTTCTTTCATTCCCAAGTCTTTATGTTATTTGCGTTGTGGTTTCCTTTGGTTTGTTTACAGTGAGATCGAGGATGAAATTCCGAATATCTGGAGATGAGAATAGGCTTTCTGGTTGCCGAACAATGGTAAGGATTCCACCCTTCAGTTATTTGGTCTCTTGCCTTAGGGTTAAACTCACCTCAGTCCTAATATTGTGTCCACTCTCTCATGTCTAACTAACCATGTTTACCTCCTACAGGTTTAACAACGCAAGCCTACAGGTAAAACAATTATTCTCGGTATTTCATATGCCTTACTCTTTTTAACCAGTTATTAAGTGTCTTGCTGAATGAGTTCTTGATCTATGGTGCTCACAGGTAAATATGGAATTCCTGCTTCCTCCTACAGCTATCATTTCCTTGGCAGCTACGGCTGAAATCTCATTCCTTGCTACAGGTACCCCAGTTCAACCCGAGGGTTCGGCTGCAAACTTATCGACTTAATACTGTTTCCTTCTCTAAATTGTCTAGGCATGGCACTCGGTTATTTATCAATTCCAAGTTAGGGTTTTCAGTTTGTAGAGCTGCCGTTTAATGTCTTGTAATTATGTCAGGGTTCTTGCCCTAAGTATATGACGATACTCTGGTTATTTGGTTGTCCCGTGGTGTGTGTTCTTCGGAACACTGCATGGATACCGCGAGTGTAATGATTCCTCTATTTTCAGTACTTTTATAATGTCTGTCTCTATTTTTAATTCACCAACCTCGCGGTTAAACTTGACCTCTATGTTTCATGATTTTAAAGTGAACTTTCTTTCGCTGAAGTCGTTGTTTTACCATTTAATAATTTCCGAATACCGTATGAAATCATTTTTACAGACTTTACTTTATGTCTCTATTACGATTTCTTTCCACAGTTTGCATTTGGACTAAATTTGAACTTCTAAATTCCAGTTTAGATAAGAGCTAGCTATTTGCGTTTTCTTCCTAAACAGCTCTAGGGTGACCGGTCCACCATCCCGACCATGAATAGGTAAACTCTGTCAGGGTTACCTGGGAAAGGGTTCGATAGAATTTCGGTACCCTTCTCTACCCTAAAAACCCCACATATGTTTTCTTCTATAATATTCTACTGATAAATTTACCTCGGAACCAGTAATGAGAAAAGAACTAGATAGCTATTACACGATAGATTTGTACATGCAACTTGACTACCGCTTCTTATTCTAGCTCTTATGCATACATTTTTTCCACAGAAGGTGAACATAAATAAAAGACTTATATTAAATCCAAAGGTAGATGAACTCGAGCACATACTTATTAATACACAGTTAAATCTTTTTCCTTCTTCCTTTTCCGTAAAGAACTAATAGTTTTCCTTCTATACTGTATAAACACATTCCTGGCAAAAATAAAGATTATACTAACCTATTTTTATAGAAACTAGGATAGTAATACTCAAAGGTCATTTAACCTGTGTTCCAAATAAATTGTTCACGTTTGTGTACTTATCTGGAACTGAGAATTCGATTCCCAAAGCTGTGGTCCTCCCTACCAACCAAGTGAGGTCATTACGTCCTTCACTTGCCCCCTAGCTTCAGAACTCTGGGTTTAGCGTCACGGAGTTTTACAGTGGAGTCCGCACTGCTGTGACCTCTATAATTTCCTTCCAGCAGGATGTCAGGCCAACTCAAGGGTTTCTTGAAAGGTACTTCCACTAGGGTTTCCAGCTCAAGACAGTACTTTCCCCTTTCTTGCCTACACCTTCAGAACCCTTCCTCCTCCCTTGGATTTGCACTTTATCCATTCAGGAGAGGGTAACCGTTTTTCCCCCAACTCTCTCCAACCACTTCCCATTCTGAGAAACTATCACAAACAGCTTTTTGAGATTCTCTTTTCCTTCATTGTTTTTTCCTCTCATTATTTCAGAATAATAAAAATAAAAATAATAATCTAAAAATAGTGATTGTCTCAAAATCTCCTAATAGAGTCTTGTTTGTTTAGAAAATAAAATTAAATAACATTAAATAAAATAGACCAATTGTTTTGTTTTTCTTTTAATTATTAACTACTAGTTACTTCGTTTATGAGGCTGTCACATCTCCCCCCTCTGGGAGTAACACCATCCTCGGTGTTTTCAACCCATCTCTGCAAAGAGTTCTGGGTAAGCTTCTTTCACAAATTTTTCATCCTCCCAAGTAGCCTCGTTCGGTCCAAAGTGCTTCCACTGCACTTTCACCTGGAAAACTACTCTTTTACAGAGCTCAATCTCCCTGCGATCAAGTATGCGTAGTGGCTCTACCAGAAATTCTCCGTCCGGTTCTACCTGGATGGAAAGAACAAGTTTTATCAGTCAGTAGAGTTAAACTTGATTCGACTTTAGTTAGGATTTATTTGTTTATTTATTTATTTATATATATATTTTTTTTCATTTACATCCTACCTGAATGTTTTGCCAATGAATTACATGTTTCTCATCATGCACGTATCGCTTTAACAGCGATACATGGAACACATTATGCACTTTAATATGACTAGGCAGCGCCAGTCTATAAGCTACTGGCCCCACCCTTTCCAGAATTTGGAAGGGCCCGCAGTAACTAGGGGCTAACTTGGCGCAAGAAGTCCACCTCAAGGTACTTCTCTTTGGTTTAATCCTGACATACACATGGTCACCCACTCCGAATTCGCGATAAGATCTCTTCTTATCTGCAAAAAAATTTTGTCGGTCCTGCGTGGCCTTCAAATTCTGCCTTATTCGTTTTACTTCAGCCTCTAGCTCTGCCAACATTTCGGGTCCCAACATTAATTTTGCCTCCAGACTGCTCCAGTTAATTGGTGTACGACACTGTCGCCCATATAACGCCTCAAAAGGACTCATTTTTAGTGATTCCTGATATCCGTTGTTATATGAAAATTCCACTAGGTGCAGGTAATTTTCCCATTTAGCCGGCTGCCGCATTACATACATGCGCAACATATCTTCCAAAACCTGGTTTACCCGTTCTGTCTGCCCATCCGTTTGAGGATGGTAGGCAGTGCTGAAGTGTATTTGAGTTCCTAAACCTGAAAACAAGGTTTTCCAAAATGCGGAGGTAAACTTAACATCCCGATCTGAAATCACGGTCTTTGGTATGCCATGCAACCTAAAGATTTCCCTCATAAATATGTCTTTGATCTGCACTATCTTGTAAGTAGACTGCACAGGTATGAAGTGGGCAGATTTACTTAATCTGTCCACCACTACCATGATTGAGTCATTTCGCTTCCTTGTTCGAGGTAAGCCGGTGATGAAATCTAAAGAGATCACTTCCCATTTCCATTCAGGAATGGGTATGGGCTGTAGTAGTCCTGCTCGGTGCCGATGCTCCACTTTAACCTGCTGGAACTCTAACCACTTACTCAGATATTCTGCAATGTCTCTGCGCATACCGGGCCAATAATATATCTTTCTAATTGCCGAAAGCATCTTCTGGTAACCCGGATGACCAGCGTAGTTGCTGCGATGGTACTCGTCCAGGATTAACCCCTTGAGACTTGCACGATTAGGAACATAGGTCCTTCCGCGAAACATTAACATTTGCTCCTCATTTCTTCCATACTAGGATGGCCTACCTTGCTTCTGATATTCTTCCATTTGTCGCCACAAAAACGGGTATTCTGGGTCTTTTTGGGCCTCTTCCCTTATTTGTTCTAATAGCTGGCTTACAGGTTGGCTATAATACATTGCATAGATCCCATGCAATTTCCTACTCAAGGCGTCTGCAACTCGGTTTTCTTTTCCTTTAACATGTTGTATGTCCATGTCAAATTCGCTCAGAAAAGCGTTCCACCTTGCTTACCTAGAGTTTAAATCTGCATGCTTGAAGTAGTTAGTCAAACTGCTGTGGTCTATTTTGAGTATGAACCTTTTGCCCAGTAGGTAATGCCTCCACACTCGGAGAGCATGCACTACCGCGGTGAGTTCTAGATCATAGGCAGAGTACTTTTGTTCATGTTCTCTCAACTTCTTGGACTCATAGGCTATTACCTTGCCTTCTTGCATTAATACTGCACCCACTCCCTCCTTGCTGGCATCAGTACACACCACATAATATTTGTTGGGATCAGCAACTTTCAGAACTGGTGCTGTGGTTAAGAGTTGTTTCAGCTTCTCGAAGCTGTTCTGACATTCATTCGTCCACTTGAAGGATCTACCTTTCTTTTGTAAGGATGTAATAGGATAGGAAATCTTAGAAAACCCTTCGATGAACCGCCTGTAATACCCTGCCAGACCCATGAATGATCTGATATCTTTCACATTCTGTGGTACTTGCCATTCCATGATGGTTTTAATATTTTCGGGATCCACCGCTATTCCTTCAGTTGTTACAACATGACCCAAATACTAGATTTCTGATTTAAAGAAATCGCACCTGCTGAATTTAGCGTACAGCTGGTGTTTCCTTAGTATCTCTAACACTATTCTCAAATGATCCTTATGTTCTTCCTCGCTCTTGGAGTAGATCAGTATGTCGTCTATGAAGACCAATACAAAACGATCCAAAAACTGATGAAAAATGCTATTCATCAACCTCATAAAGGTTGCTGGCGCATTTGTCAACCCGAAAGGTAATACTACAAACTCATAATGTCCATATCTGGTGCGGAATGTTGTCTTGCAAACATCTTCATCCTTGATTCGAATCTGGTGATATCCAGACCGCAAATCTATTTTAGAAAACACTTTGGCACCTCTCACCTGATCGAATAAATCATCGATTCTGGGTAGAGGATATTTATTCTTAACTGTCAGTTTGTTGAGTTGTCGGTAGTCCATACACATGCATAAAGTTCCATCCTTATTTTTAACAAAGAGGACGGGTGCTCCCCAAGGTGACACGCTTGGGTGGATATATCCTTTATCTAACAATTCCTGCAACTGCATCTTTAACTCTGTTAATTCTGGTATACTCATTTTGTAAGGTTCTCTAGACACAGGAGAGGCTCCGGGTAGTAGTTCAATAGTGAAATCAATATCCCTTTTAGGTGGCAATCCTGGAATGTTTTCTGGAAACACATCCAGGAATTCCTGTACCACAGGAATGTCTTTTATATCTGCCACTTTTCCGTTAGATTCAGCATACCCTACTTGAATTTCGTACAACTGACATCCCTTTCTGATACACTTTCTCATCTGAGATGATGTTATGGGGCGCAGTTGTACAGGCTTTTAAATTCCTTTGATTTCCTTACGCGTACCATCCTGCGCTCTATAATAAATTGTCTTTTCCTTACAGTCCACTAAGGGCCAGTGTTTCTCCAACCAGTCCATTCCTAATAATACATCATACGATCCCAATGGTAGAATATTTAAGCCTACCTGCAGCTGCTGTTTTGCAACTTCCAAAGTGCAATTCGCAATTTTCGCAGTCACTTTGCGTTTAGCTCCGGTGGCTAGTTGAACTAACCAGGGGTTTTTAAATTTGTGCTCTTTTAAATTTCACATTTCCACTAGTTTAGGACTTACATAACTTAAACTAGCACCAGGATCTATTAAAATCGAGATAGGTTTAGATAACATAGTACCTTCCAGTTCAATCATTGTGGGCTAGAAATCAGCCTGTTGATCCTCCAAAGCTGCGTTTATACGTGGTATGTTTCGCGCCACGTCCCCCACGGTTGATGCCTCCTGCAAGTTTGCCACATTTTCATTTTTTCTTCGTTGTGGGCAGTTCTTATAGTAGTGTGCTTCCCCACAGCCCCAACACTGTAAGGGAGGTTTAGAATTCTGCCCTTGTTCTGGTTTGCTTGACATTTCTGTGGGTTTTTCTTCAACTAGCCACTTGATCCTTTGATGGTTCCTGTTAAACTGTTTGTTGCCAACGTTCCGTCCTACCCCTTTAAAGTGGCTGCTTTTGCTGATTTTAAAAGTAGAGGAATTCCTCTGACTTTTCTTGGGCTGCCAACCCTTTCCACCATCCCCTTTGGTCTTATACTGCTGGTAACACATGCGTGCTTTCCGGATAGCTTCATCCATCGTTTGGGGGTTAACAAACTCTATTCTTTCCCTCATGGGAGCAGGCAAGCTACTCAGAAATCTCTGTACCTTGGCTTTTTCCTCTCTGAGGTAAGGTACATAACGTAGCAGGGAAGTAAATTTCGTGACATACTCATCCATAGTCATTTGGCCCAGCTGAAGATCGTGGAACTCCTTGGCTTTATCGTCATAAAATCTTTCTGTTAGATATTTATCCTTGAAGTACTGCTGGAATGATTCCCAGGTAATGTCTCGCTCATCAATACTGCGAACATTCTTTACCTCCTCCCACCACAGGGTGGCTTTCTCTCGTAGCTGGTATATAGCCAATCTGGCCTTCAGATTGCTGCTATACTCATATACCTGAAAGTATTTATTAATGTTAATCAACCAGGCTTCAGCTGCTTCCTCTGCCTCGCCATCAAACATTGGTGGCTTAATCTTGCGGAATTCCCCCTGCAGTTCAACTTTCTGCTTCTTATGATCCTGCTGATCAGACAGATTTTCTGATTCTGCCTCATTATTATTACGGTTTCTGCTCCTATGAGAGTAACTCTTTTCAGTCCTCCTAGTGGTGTTGTTTCTAGTTTGCTGATCTTCTACTTCCGTTGAGAATTCTTTTTCTGCACTAGGTTGTCACATCTCCTAATTTTGCTTATCAGATATACTTTTCAGAATCCTTTCCTGGTCTTGTAACAACTTTTCATTATCCTTTCGGACTCTCATCATCTCTTCCTGTAACTACTGTACAATTTTTAGCAGAAAACCAGTTTGTTGCTGCTCTTCTTCCAGCAATTTACTTGTTTTTTGATGCTGCTCCAATGTGAGTTGAACCCACATTTCTGGATTCATGATCGTCTGACCTTGAGTCTCTTCTGGTGGCGTTTGAGATGTCCTTTCTGCCATATCTTTCTACTTTTGCTCAGTGCACTAATACATACACAGCTCTGTTAGTAGACCCTTAGGTTACCAGTGTAGCAACCGGCTCTGATACCACTTGTCACAATCATTAACAACAACCTACTCAAAAATTAAAAAAAAAATTACCAAGAACACTAACCAGTGATATATATTTAACTTGTTGTATATGTCATCATCATTATGTATAAATATATACAGCGATAACATACATATGTCAGCCTTGTATATAATTCGGATTATATCATTACTCAATATATATAAAATCATACACGGTGCTAACATATGTAGGTCGCACTTAATTAGAAATAAATACATATGACAGATTCCATCTTATGCAAACTCTATAAGTTTACATGGTGTACATACTGTACTAACACACAATCGAACTACAAAGAAAAGATTACAATTTCTGAATGCATGTTATCATTTCCACGGATAAGGTTATGTAATAAGAGTAAGGGTTCACACGTCAATACGACACATGCTGGCACGTCACACTATAGAGTAAATGTGGTTTATCGGAATTCATACTCCAGTGTCCAGGGTGGCAAGGTATCGATGGTTGATCCTTTCCGTATCTGCAACAATGGTTATAGGATTAATTATCAGTACCGATCCGGATTTTTGGCACGAGATTCCCTCTGAACGAGGCACAGGTGTCATAACCTGCAGAGTCTACCACCCTTCCGCATTAACGCTCACGACAGATGTATCCGGTCTCGATTTCCTGAAGATTTTTTCGAGGGAAACAGGGTTATTCCTCCTGGTTTGCTCGGCAGGCTTTCGGCTTGGCGCTTGGAGTTCCTCCATGGCGCTCGGAAGGAATTTGTGCTCCTCCTCGGTGTTTCCGTCTTAAACCAAACTATAAATAGAGGAAGGTATGCGGTGCATTCCATGCAATACCTAGCTTTGTCTGGTTCACTCTACTTGCATTGCTAACATGCATTTCTTGCGAATTTTCTTTCATTCCCAAGTCTTTATGTTATTTGCGTTGTGGTTTCCTTTGGTTTTTTTACAGTGAGATCGAGGATGAAATTCCGAATATCTGGAGATGAGAACAGGCTTTCTGGTTGCCGAACAATGGTAAGGATTCCGCCCTTTAGTTATTTGGTCTCTTGCCTTGGGGTTTAACTCACCTCAGTCCTAATATTGTGTCCACTCTCTCGTGTCTAACTAACCATGTTTACCTCCTACAGGTTTAACAACGCAAGCCTACAGGTAAAACAATTATTCTCGGTATTTCATATGCCTTAGTCTTTTTAACCAGTTATTAAGTGTCTTGCTGAATGAGTTCTTGATCTATGGTGCTCGCAGGTAAATATGGAATTCCTGCTTCCTCCTATAGCCATCATTTCCTTGGCAGCTACGGCTAAAATCTCATTCCTTGCTAGAGGTACCCCAGTTCAACCCGAGGGTTCGGCTGCAAACTTATCGACTTAATACTGTTTCCTTCTCTAAATTGTCTAGGCATGGCACTCGGTTATTTATCAATTCCAAGTTAGGGTTTTCAGTTTGCAGAGCTGCCGTTTAATGTCTTGTAATTATGTCAGGGTTCTTGCCCTAAGTATATGACGATACTCTGGTTATTGGGTTGTCCCGTGGTGTGTGTTCTTCAGAACACTGCATGGATACCGCGAGTGTAATGATTCCTCTATTTTCAGTACTTTTATAATGTATGTCTCTATTTTTAATTCACCAACCTCGCGGTTAAACTTGACCTCTATGTTTCATGATTTTAAAGTGAACTTTCCTTCGTTGAAGTCGTTGTTTTACCATTTAATAATTTCCGAATACCGTATGAAATCATTTTTACAGACTTTACTTTATGTCTCTGTTACGATTTCTTTCCACAGTTTACATTTGTACTAAATTTGAACTTCTAAATTTCAGTTTAGATAAGAGCTAGCTATTTGCGTTTTCTTCCTAAACAGCTCTAGGGTGACCGGTCCAGCATCCCGACCGTGAATAGGTAAACTCTGTCAGGGTTACCTGGGCAAGGGTTCGATAGAATTTCGGTACCCTTCTCTACCCTAAAAACCCCACATATGTTTTCTTCTATAATATTCTACTGATAAATTTACCTCGGAACCAGTAATGAGAAAAGAACTAGATAGCTATTACACGGTAGATTTGTACATGCAACTTGACTACCGCTTCTTATTCTAGCTCCTATGCATACATGTTTTCCACATAAGGTGAACATAAATAAAAGACTTATATTAAATCCAAAGGTAGATGAACTCGAGCACATACTTATTAATACACAGTTAAATCTTTTTCCTTCTTCCTTTTCCGTAAAGAACTAATAGTTTTCCTTCTATACTGTATAAACACATTCCTGGCAAAAATAAAGATTATACTAACCTATTTTTACAGAAACTAGGATAGTAATACTCAAAGGTCATTTAACCTGTGTTCCAAATAAATTGTTCACGTTTGTGTACTTATCTGGAACTGAGAATTCGATTCCCAAAGCTATGGTCCTCCCTACCAACCAAGTGAGGCCATTACGTCCTTCACTTGCCCCCTAGCTTCAGAACTCTGGGTTTAGCGTCACGGAGTTTTACAGTGGAGTCCGCACTACTGTGACCTCTAGAATTTCCTTCCAACCACAAGCAGGATGTCAGGCCAACTCAAGGGTTTCTTGAAAGGTACTTCCACTGGGGTTTCCAGCTGAAGACAGTACTTTCCCCTTTCTTGCCTACACCTTCAGAACCCTTCCTCCTCCCTTGGATTTGCACTTTATCCATTCAGGAGAGGGTAATTGTTTTTCCCCCAACTGTCTCCAACCACTTCCCATTCTGAGAAACTATCACCAACAGCTTTTTGAGATTCTATTTTCCTTCATTGGTTTTTCCTCTCATTATTTCAAAATAATAAAAATAAAAATAATAATCTAAAAATATTGATTGTCTCAAAATCTCCTAATAGAGTCTTGTTTGTTCAGAAAATAAAATTAAATAACATTAAATAAAATAGACCAACTGTTTTGTTTTTCTTTTAACTAGTAACTACTAGTTACTTCCTTTATGAGGCTGTCACAAGTTCATATGAAAATTTCTTTTTAAGTAATCAACTTAATTAAAAGAGAAAATTAAACATAACTAATTTTGTAGATAATTATTAACCTTTGGTATAGGTATATTTTTAAAAAAAATTTAAAATATTCCACTAAAGTTACATTCCTACCATCAATTTAATAAATAATTAAATTAAAATTACAAAAACCCTATTCTAAAATACACAGACTTACCCCTGAACACCATAACTTAATTATTTATAAAATATTAAATAAAACCTTAGTTATAATTCCCATATGATTAAATATTACTTCTCATAAATATCACTAAGTATTAATGGAAGCCAAATAACTTAATTTTCTATGACATATAATTTAAAATTTCAGTCACCCAAAAATAAAAGCAATTCCATTAGTTACAATGAAATTTACTATGAAATTCACTGTGGAGGTAATTGTTTTCCTTAGCTAAGTATTTGTTCTTTAGTTGTTTTCCTTAAAGATTTCCATATGGTAAGAGATGAATAGAACAAATGAAAAAAAAACGGAGTTTCCCATGGAAAATGAAAAAGAAACGAAAGAGTTTCCATAACCTCCATAGATCTTTGAATTAGATCTCCGAACTAGATCTCCGAAATGGCAGCTTTATTTTACTAATTTAGTGAATAGCCACAGATTGGTTTTGGCATTGGACGAGACCCTTGCCTCGCAAGTTTTTTCTTTCATCACCTATATATCCTCCCAAGAAAATTCATAATTCATTAATAATTAGAAGCCAGCGTAAAACTCTCTATTTTGTAAAGTTCTCAGATTCCTTACACGAAAAGAAAAGTAAAAGCCGCCTTCTGATAGCCTCAAAATATCTTAAAAATCACTTAAACATTTTATTTCATAACCTTGCACCCATGCAATGGATTATGAACTCTAACAATATTGGCTTTCAGAAACAAAATGAAATTATTCATAAAATTCAAATAAATAAATTACAATCAAATCTAATTCTTACCCTGCCAGACAGAGAATTCTGAATAGAACTCCATCTAAGCCAATGGTTTCTATGAGAAACTTGGATGTTTGGGTGGTGCTCAAAAGCCTCAAGTGCGAACCTCTGTCAACTGTTACTTTTTCAAATATCTTGAACGGTTTCAACTACCTTCACCTTATCCAATGGCTGCACTTTCAAATATCGTGAACGGTTTCAACTACTTTCACCTTATCGAATGGCTGTAAATTCTCCAATCATCTAACATAATAATCGAAAGGCACATAATGATGACAGGTGGATTGGAGGAAAGTTGTTCTCAAATAGAAACGCCTTAAGGCGTAAATATATGATCGCATGATAGTCACAATTTTTTTTTACAACTAATTTATTAAACTAAAATTATATTATAATTTAAACCTACAATTTATTAGTTATTCATTATATTTTTTAAATAAAATGAAACACCATACATCATGTCAACCCTTTAATCATTGTAGATTTGTTTGTGCATGTAGATAAATTAAGGAATGAAGTCTACATTAAGAAATTCCAAATGGGTAGTATGGAGAGTTGAATAAAGGAGAAACAACATTTTTTTGAATTAATAAAATATAAATCCATAATTTAATAAAAATATTATTTTTTTCTTTATAGTTAATTGTGAGTGGGCACACATTTGAATGGCATGCATCGGAGACCACTACTCCATAAACCTTATAATAATTTATTAAAATAATATTATAATATAATTGTATTAAAATAATTATTGTAATTTAATCTTACAATTTATTAATAATATAATTGTATTAAAATAATTATTACAATTTAATCTTAATTTATTTATTTATTTATTTTTTCTGAATAAGACTAATTCTATTAAGTAAAGATATGGTACAAATTGAAGTTACAATCAAGAGAAGAAAGAGAGCGGGGAAGTCAGAAATGATAAACTATCAGCCTCGGTCCCGAAAGAAAACAGGTGATAAGCAGAAGAACTAGAAGTGTGACAAGAGAGCGAAAAGAGAAAGTAAATGGAATCTACCAAGAATGGGTTGACTCCTCCATGCGACATTTTATTCCTTTTTTTTTGTTAACTTTGACCCAATCTGTCTAGTGCTGATGGGCGAGAACCATCTGAATGCTTTTACTCACGGAAGGGAGAACCTCCTTATCCGAATCGGAGGAGGAGGATTCATGAGTACGTTTCTGTGTAATCAGGGAAGTAGTATGTCCTTCAGGGACAACCGAGGGCGAATCCTTCATCAGTGTTGCTGCCGAGGGTGAGTCTTTCATTTGCATTGCAACCTCCACTTCTGCCTCAGTCTCCTCCTCATCCGAGCTGAAGGAATCAATGTCATCCATGGGGGCAGATCACATGGTTTCTAGCTTTTAGATTTTGATCTGGGATTACTTTTCTTCTTTTGGGCGAGGAACGTAGAACAAGAATTCTGTAGGTGCCCTGTTGGATGGCAGTGGCGGCAGCAGAAGGTGGTATTCTCATAATCCAGAGTTTACGTCCAAAGGAAATCCCCAATTTTGAGATTGATTTGATCAGGGAGACCTTTGCTCATGTCTATTTTAGCATAGATTCTGTCGTAGGTGTATATTCCTTTCTCCCCCTTTAATGTATCTATTGCCAGATAGTGACCCAGAGACTTTCCAATTCCTTGAAAGATAGAGTAGTGCTATAGGTGTGCTAGTAAATTAGGAAGTCGAACCCATATAGGTAGCTTGGTGATGACAGCCGTTGAGGGGTCAAATTCTGGGAACCAGTGGGTGAGAAATAGCCCTGTTGTTCCCCAGAACCATGGGCCTTCTGTCAAGGCTTTCTGGTAGTCTTCGCTGAAGGCAAATACCACTATGAAGAAACCCTTCGAGAAGAAGACAACTTTGCATTTGTTGGTCCAATTGGTGAGGATCCATTGGTAGAGATATGCTGTGCGGGGCCAGAGTCCATTGAAGCGACAGATGATGGCTGATTCAGAAATTTTTTGAAGTTGATCTTCAAGATGTAGATTGAAGATTTCTATGGAGGGGACTTCCTCCAGTTTATCAACCAAAAAGGTCTTGGGAGCCTCAGAGAGTTGAGCAGCTTTCTTGGGAGGCTGTGCATGGATAGCATCCTTATACGAGAAAGCTAGAGTCAAAGAAGGTTGTCCAGCTGCTCCCCCTGGAGCAAAAGAAGGCTGCCCGACTGCTCCCCCTCACAGACAGAAGGTTAAAACTATAGAAGCATCTCTTTCAATGTTATAAAAAGTGAGGGGAAGAGAAACCTCAATATTTTTACCTCTGCAGTGAAGTCGCTGAAGAGTTGAGGGAATCCTTAGCTTGTGTTCGAGTGCATGCGCAAGGCTCTAGACCAGATCGGTTGAGCGCACCCAATGCAGAATATTTTTTCCAGAGGATATTGAGATCTGAATCTGAAGAAAAAGAGATGAGAGGTCTAGGTAGCCATGGCGATTGGGGCTGAGCTCGAATGCCATATTGACAATCCTATTCAACACGCTGCAGTCCAAGATAGCCTCTGTTCTTTTTCCTATTTCCCTAATGCGAAGGGTGCTCTAACTGGAGATCTCCGAGGTGACCTGCACGAGAGGTGTATTCATGGGACGCAGGGGAATGCTGGAGCAAATGTAGTCCTACATGCTGCCAGAAAAGGCGCAGAGGCTGCAAGAAATCTTGGAAGTTTCCCCGGGAGTGGGTACTATTTCCTTCAAGCCTACATAGCTAGCCAGCGCCGGGATAGACACCGCAGCCTGGTGTGTTTCAATGAGTTGCTCTGATAAGAATGTTGCCTTCTGGTCAGTTGCAGAGGGGGTTGGGTAGGCTGAGAGGAGATTCTGCAAGTCTTCCTCCGCGAAGCATCGAGAGTTGCAAGGCTTAACGTGAATCTGAAGCACATGCTGTCTTCCGAGGTCTGCAGAGCCGAGAATGGTCTTGGCGGCGGTTGAGAGAAGGTCAAAGGCACAGGAAAAATTAGGGTTTTCCATCGCCTGTTTTCTCTCTGCATCAAACATATGTAATCTCAAAATTTATTATTGTATTAAAGTAATTTTATTATAATTTAATATTAGGGTTTATCCTTTATATGGAAATTTTGTCAATTGTGTTATAATGAAACCTTATTATTAATCAAAGCTTTCAAAGGTTAACATAAATGCTGAATACAAGAAGAATTATACTTGCATTAGTTAACTATATTATAATTTAAACCTACAATTTATTATTTATTCATTATATTATTTAAATAATGTGAAACAGTAATTATTTTTTATTATCATACCTCATCTCAACCGCAACAAGAATAATCTAATAAAATAATATTTTTTTCTTTATAGTAACCTGTGACCGGGCATACATACGCAACCACTATGGTAATGGACTGGAGGAAAAGTTTTTAAATGCACATAATTATAAGTTTCAAAATTAATCCACGTTGCAATGCATCTCTTATAAGTTTTTTTTTTAAATTCCATTTCTAAATAATTAGCATACATGGTTATCAACAATAGGCACAACAATCTTTTAATCATGTTTTGTAAAAAAATAATTTAAGTATGGTTTAAGCATGTGATTTAGATATGCAAGGAATTTATCGCTTTTAATTCCATTCATTGATGGAGTCGCAACCACGAGAATATATCGGCATCATCCAATTCACACCATCTGATCAAAAAGATTAATTAGAAAAATGATTAAAGTAGCCACTCCCAACAGGGTGACGACTACTGGCGTAATTATCGGCAACACTTCCCTTAATTAAGACCCACAACTTAACTTGAATCAATATAACTTAAACATGTATGCTCGTCAAAGTCTCAACTAGGCTTATAATGACTCAAAAACTTTTACATCCACCCTTTAGCTGGATTTCTTTTTCCTTTTCTTACAAATCATGTGTTCTGTTAATGCTTCATCTTTTCCTTTTTGTTGTAGGTTCCAAATTTCAGTTTCTTCATTTGATTTTGCAACTCTTCCATCGCAATATATTTGTTTATCATAAAAACATAAAAAATATTTTTAGTATCTCCATGGATGTCCTCTACTTCTTTAAAAATCTGGTCATATGTAGACTGCTGCCACTTGTCATCTTCTATAGTTTTCTCATCATCAATCTTTTCATTATCAATTTGCTGCAACATAAGTTCATAATAGAATTTTATCTCTTCAGGGCTATAATACATGAAAATTTCATTGACATTTTCATTTTCAATATCATCCATGTTGTCTGCAACATCCATTGTTGCATCTTTTATACATACATCATCAACACATGGTGTTTCAAGAGATGCTTGATGGAAATTTAATTCTTTATCATAATTTGTTGCTTCTTCTCGGTTGTTTCTAACATCTGCACACACAAAATCAATGTTAAGTTTATATGAGGAAAGATCTTTAGAACCATTTTGGTTTTATTCATTTTTCTCTCCATTGACAACTTTTTTCTCTTCTTCCTTCTTTCACTTTGTCAGTGCCTCATAATTTTGATTTTCCACCTTGGCTTCTGCAAACAAGTTTTCATCCAATTGGTTTCCAAACACAAATGGGCTTCTACTACCGAATAACAATGTATCAATAAGGTGTTTTTGTTGCATCATCTTCAGCAACTCATCACTAGTTAATTATTCTTCATCAAATTTAATATCAATAATTTAAATTGATGGATCTAGTTAATTAGTTGTTTCTCTAGTGGCAACATTATCTATGCCAAAATTAGTGCTTGCTACTAACACATCATCAATAGTGTGATCAGATTCACCAAACTCTTCATCTCTTTGTAGATTCACTGCTACATACCCATCTTCATTTTCATCTTCAAACATTGCTACAACAGGTTGTACGAAACTACTATCTTCGACTTGATTACTCCCCCTTACGCAAAAAATCCTCTCAAGCATATCTCAATCCTCCTTTGTTGTCTTTGCATTTGCAATAAGGGGAAGAATGTTGTCATCTAAGCATTCTTGTATGCAGTTGAATGCCAAGGCATTTTTCTACCTTATGACTTCCAACTCTTTAAAATACACCTCAAACAACGTTGGTTGCTGACTTCCTCATCCTTTCGACTTTTCCCATTTACTTAATGAGAACACTACAGGTCCCATGCTCTTTACTACTTCAATTATTTCCCAATGACATCGACACTACTATTAAGAAATCAAGGGATAATGCTCCATGTCCGCTGATGCTCAAGTTACATTCTCACAAACAGACGTCATTCTTGGAATAAAAAGTTCAAAACCTTGGACAATATGACTACGCCTTTTAGTTCACCATATTTATATCCAGTTTTTGCTTGAATAATTCAAAACTTTAACATTTATCTTGTCAACCTGTCAGTGTTGCAGAAAGCATAATTCGAATGAAATGGCTTCAGTAGAACCCACAGAGCATGCCACTCGGTCCAGTACGTGCTATGTCACTGTGGGCCTAGTAGGCACTGAATCAAGAAACTTATGTACTATAATGAACATGGTATCCAACAAATCAAGTCTTGCAAATATCAGATGAAAGTATCAACTAGAGTGACCAAAGATAAGTCACCCTCTATTCTCTTCTAGACTCACATCATTCGGCAAGCTCTAGATAACACAGTTCACTATTCGACACCTCAATTTTCAGCATATACAACAATCTTCCACTCTTAAGCAGCTCGTGCACTTATACAACAACTCACACAAGTTAAAATAGCAAAGAATATGGCTCAACAATTTCTCTCCTTGATACAGACAAAGCTCTATAGGTGGCTCAAGGAAATACACAACGATTTTGTCTTACGATAGCAACTAATCTCGAGTTTCATCTAGTCTCTTCTGCCCAGTTACTAATTGATTTTCCTTGCTCTCGATGGGATCAATGATAAGTCCACTGACTACGCTAAGAGAATATAAATCATCGCTAATGGATCCTTTGAACTATCAGCTCTCGCAAAGAGGCTATTGAACTTAGGCCACTCATTTTCGTCATTCGCAATGCTAGATAGCCTTGATCCTGGATCAGATAATCGAAAATCCTCTACAAGAAGTTGAGATTCATTTTAATTTCTCTCGGGACAGTTGAGAAACGATTATTAGAGACCCTTTAGCTTCTACCCGAAGTTACCAAATATTCCAAGTCAATGATGGAGGATTTGGAATGAGGAAAAGAAAGACATGATAAAGACTCTGGTGTCTCCGACCGTGTCTACTTCAACTTTTACTATGATTATAGGAAAGACTCATGCTACCACTTCAGCTTCATCTTTAATGATGATAATCACGCTCTTCAACTTCAGTTTCAACAATGATAATATCTCTTCAGCTTCGGCTTCAACTCTGCCTGCTATAATCTCTAGGACTATAATTACCAAAGGCCCTTCCACACTTACGTCAAGGACTGCGATTTCTATGAGGGAGTGTGAGGATGAGAAGGATTCTAAGGAGGCGGTGATAGGGTATGGACGCATGTATAAGAAAAGTAATATGAATTTCTACGCAATCGACAAAGGAAGGACCTCGCATGGGTCATTGGAGAGAAAACATGTAAGTCTTTCCTCCACCTCCAATAGAGCTTGTCGAGGCAGATATCTTCATTAAAGGTCATAAATATTTTTTCGATAAGATCTGATACGAAATGGAAGATAGAGCACACCGCTTTGATACCAATTGAAAGATTCAGATAGTACAAAATGGAGAAAACGTGAAGTTACAACTACGCATAACAGAGAAACGGAAAAGCCTGAGAAGAGTTACTACTCGTAAATCATTGATAAGACTACATCGATGAAACAGCAAAGCAGCTTCAGCTGCATTACAACCCCTACAATGCATCTGGACTGCGCATCTTCTTTTATCCCACATCAACTACATTTCTACAAAACAATTAAGTCGTTTATTTCCCCTTCGATGTTGAAAAGGTTAAGACAGTGATGGCCTTTTGAAGTTGAATAGGTTAAGGCAGTTGCACCCATTCGAAGATCAATAGCGTGAAGCAGTGTTGGATGAGGCGGTGTGTAGTGCAACTTAATCTTGACTCAACATAACTTCAACATGTCTCTTGGTCTAAGTCTCTTCTAGGCTTACAATGACTCAAAAAATTTGACATCAACCCTTTAGCTGGATTTTCTTCCAAATCATGTATCCTCTGAAATGCTTCATCTTTGCCTTTTTGTTGTAGGTTCCAAATTTTAGTTTTTTCATTTGACCAAATTTTAGCTTTATCACAAAAACATAAAAAATATTTTCAAGATGTCCATGGATGTCCTCTACTTTTTCTTTTAACAAGTCAAAATCCATTACAAGCCACTTTTGCTTTGGGAAACAACACATTACAACCTCTAAGCTCTATCAATTTAGAATTTTCATTTCTCTATTTCTCTAACACTTCTCTTTAATGTAGAGTTATTTACTACACCTAACTAAACTTATCTCTTCCTATGGGCTTAGTAAATATGTCTCCCATTTTATCCTTTGTCCTTTGTATTACAATAGGTCAAAACAATGAGTCTTTGTCTACAATTTATCTGTACAAAATGATGTTATGTTTTAATCTGTTTTGATGTTGAATGGTAGATTGCGTTGTTGGATAGCGTGATAGAGCTTTTATTGTCACATTTAATTGTTTTTGGTCCTTCCTTTTTTTCTCTCATGTCTTCAAGAATCCTTCATAGTTTGCACTTCATAATGCCTTGTACTCAACTTGAATAGAAAAAATAGAAACACTTCATAAGGCCTTTTACTGGGCTTGAATGGAAAATAAGGAAACACTTTATAAGACCTTGTACTTGGCTTGAATGAAAAACAAATAAGCATGTGGTTGTTTTAACTTTCCCATGGTTGTTTCTTTTCTTCCATGAGAAGATACTAGTGTCACAAAATCAACCACCTAATCCTTTATTATCATTGGGGAGCATCACATTTACTTAGAAAATGTAATTCCTACTTGTTTGATTTGTGACTTTCTATGTAAAGGAGTTTGTTCCTATTCTATAGGAGTTGGCTATATCTATATGTTCCAATTTTTTTGTGTGGTTGTGATATTATCTCAACCAACTAATTGTGTGTCCAATATAGTTTCCCTATCTTGAGACAACACTTCTTGTATATATGTAATATCATAATTTATCAATAAAATTAGTGTGTAGTATGAAAATTTAGCCCGTTTGGGCCTGGGTCTTGGTCCCTCATAGGCCGAGGGAAATAAATTTTTTTTGTAAATGTTTGTTTGTGTGTCATCATCCATTGACCGTGTGGGTGGCTGATTGAGGACTATGTATGGCGACCGAGAGGGGAGCCAAAATCAGTGGGAGCATCATTTTTAGAAGATGGATTCAAAATTGGAGGGCTTGTTGACTTGTTTCTGATGTACGTGGGCTCGTTAATATTGGTGGTGAGTCTGTCTTGTAGTAGACGCCTTGTGAGGCTTCCCAGCCTATGTTGTTTTTCGACGATCTCGTGTGCTTTCTGTGGTGAGTTAGGAAGATCGTCGAAATAGTTATGCCACATCAGAATCATGGTGAGTCTTGGCACTTGAGCACGTGAGAAACTAAGAAGGAGCCCTCTCTCTATATTTTGGATCAGATTAAACACAACCTCTTGGTGTAAAATTGATTGCTCGTTGGTGGATGCAAAATTTATATGGAACTAAATTGTATTGGAATCGAATAGGGAAGTTATGGTGGATATTATAATGGATGTCTTCCGGGCACTGTTGAGTCTGAATCTGGATGTACAAAGGAATATGCTCAATATAGCACTAGAATTGATCACCCCTAAGAATATCGATGAGGTTTTCATGATGCTAAAGAGGGAGCTCATAAAAACCCATAGCAGTGAAATGGAGAAGAACAAAGAGTACATGCAAATTCTAGTGCAGGTGATCCACTCGTGCACTACGTTTGGAAGAATTTGGCTTATTTTTTTCTATTTGGGCAAAAGAAACATGGTAATCATAGACACCGATGCTTTGTTATTTTGCAAGCCACTCTTCAAGCCTAGGACGCAGCCGACCAAGAGTGCTTCACAAATATGACCTCAAGAAATTACAGAGGAGTAGTGGGAGTGATTTCCATGTATGACATCAATCGGTGCCAGAATCTGCCTCTGCTCGAGTGTTGTTGCCATTGGTAGGGAGTGCCAATGCCAGTACCAGGTTCTGGCGTGTCTTCTCCAGTGCATGTGATGCCTCATGTAAAATAGATTTAACACCATTTTCATGTTTCAAGTTTGAATCGCATGATGGAAAACAACAAGGGGGATTTGTGAATTTTTTTTCTATTTGGTATTTGGTTCGTTGTATATGAGAAAGAGATGGTTCTTTCTATTTTTTTAATGGCGACCTGTGTGAGATATGTATCGACTGAATCATACGACGAAAAACCACCATTTATGTCAGTGCAAATTTCTGAGAAGGAACTGTTGTGCCTGTGGCCAAGTGTGAGCCACTATTATTTGCATTCGTTCAATGAGGGCTTTGTTGACTCATGACATCACTAGACCATAGAAACTTTTTCTAACTGTTTTTTCAGCCATTTATTTTGCTACTTGGAAAATGTAATTCCTACTTGTCTCAATTGTGACTTTCTATGTAAATGAGTTTGTTCCTATTCTATAGGAGTTGGCTATATCTATATGTTCCTAGTTTGGTGTGTGGTTGAGTTATTCTCTCAACCAACTGATTGTGTGTGCAAGATAGTTTCCCTATCTTTAGACAACACTTCTTGTCTATATGTAATATCATAATTGATCAATAAACTTAATGTGGACTATCAAAATTTATAAAATACCTTTCAAAATTAAGTGTGCTTTAGATCAAATTCTTTATAAAATACCTCTGAAATGATAATGAACCAAAATTTGAAACGGTTTGTATAAAAATGCAATTAAATACTTATTTATCCATTATTAATATTTATTACATATTTGTTTGTATAAAAATATAATTAAATATCTATTTATCTGATTGCAGAATCCAGATTATCCACAACATCATAAAATGATTGTCAACGTTTCGAATCCCAATGGGGATCCATGTTCAGGATTTCTCGTCATGAAGATGGATCCCCGTTGGGATTCGAAACATCCACAAATGTTTTATGATACTGTGGATAATCCAGATTTTGCAATAAAAAAAAATCACAAAAGTTTGAAAACCATAATCTATTTATCTATTTTCAATATTTATTAATAATTATAAAATAAAATAAAATAATTAATAATACTTGTAAAATTATATATATATATATATATATATATATATATATATATATATATATATATTTTTATTTATTTATATTAGGTGTTGATCACTTTTCATCATCCCTAAATGTGACACTCTTTATTAGTCCCAGCCTTTCGGCAGTGCAGGGAATCTAGTGATCACTAGAGCGTTGACAAACGATTAATTGATATATTGAATAAAAATTCATCAGCTCTACCTAAATTTACCTAAAATTTCAAGTTTCACTTTCTCGTCACCAAAATTTTATCGAAAGTTTTAATTTTGACCTCTTATTGGAGCCTTCACCTATCCCGAGGCCACCTTAGATATGCATCAACTTTTATCCAAAGCTTCAAATTAGTTTTAGACTCCCACACATGCACGTTTTATCCAAAGTTTGAAATTACCTAAATCTCCCCAAAATTTGAAACTGCATATATATCAGAAGTTTTTTAAACTTCCTACATGTTCAGGTCAAACTTCTTTAGAAGCCAGCTCTCTCCACATGTCGTCAACTCCCCTTCATATGTCTTGGCACTACGACTTAACCATTAGTCACTCCTTACGATCTTCCATAAACATTTGAGCTTCTTTCTTGGGCGGTTTACCCCTATTTTTCTTGTTCATGTAGCCCTTTTGGTTTACCCCATGTTTTCTTGTTCATGCAACCCTTATTTCTTAGGTGGTTTATCCCCTTTTGCTTGTTCATGCAGCCCATGTTTTCTTGTTGGGTTTGCTTGTTCATGCAACCCATGTTTCGTTGTTCGTGCAACCCAAACAAGCCCGATGAAGCAACTTATTTTACCAAATCCTTTCTAAGATCTTTCTCAGGCACTCTACACTGAGGATTTTCTTTCCAACCCACCTTTGGACACCTTCGCTGCCTTTACACAAGCAACCTTCTACTTTTTCTTTCCACCTACAAAATCAAATCAACAAATGAATCCAAGTAAATGAATAAATTCCGAGATAGATAGTGTTATTGTGCACAAAATTTCTTTTATTCAATTGCACATAGTGAATATTGATTCAATCGCAAACATTGCATAGTGAAGGAACTAACAACAATGGAACTGGAGCACAAAAATGTTCTAGTTTGGGCGTTTGGTTGCAAGAGTCAATTAATTTCTAAATGGTATGCACCTATTTTTTTTTCAAATAGTCAATCATGATTCAATTGTGGACACTGGGTAGCGAAGCAACTAATCGCAATGGAACTAGAGCACAAAAAAGTTATTGTGAGTATCTACACATCTTAACAATGTGAGTATCTTATGTCATTACATTTACTGTTTCAAGGAAACAATTTTAGGCACCATTCTCTCGGAAACTTTGAATTATTATAAATTATTATTTCATGAGTAGTGTTATATGTAAAATTTATATTTCCTTTCGAATATCTCTCGAACCTTCCTTATTTCCCTTTTGTTTGTGTATGTTGCTTCCATTTTTTATCTGTCACTCATTATTTTCTAGGTTTTTGTTTGTTTTTTTGTTTGTTTCTTACATGTATGCTGCTACCAATGTAATTAGCATATTTAGCTTTTCCATCCTGTATTTGTAAATATTAAATCAATTTTTATGTAATACAAAAATAAACAGGTCTTACTTATAATCCAATTCCATCGTATAAGTCTTGACTCCAATTTTTTTTAAAATTTAAATAAACTTTTAGAAATATAAGAATGAATTTTATCACACAATTATGACAAAAAAAATAATTACACACCATCCAGCAAAGACGTATGAAGAATGATTTTTATCAAACAATTATGACCAAAAAAAAAATTTGTACACCATCCTACAAAGACGTATGGGGTAAGCCCTCACATATTTGAGGTTTTGTGAGAGCTACTTTGGTTAGTCTACCATGAAAATCCTTTGAGGTTTTTCCTTTGAGGTTTTGTGAGAGTTACTTTGGTTAGTCTCCCACAACAAGCCCTCGTATATTTTAGGATATTTGAAGTTATGTAAGAAGCACTTTGATTCATCTCCTGTCCTATATTAGCTATCATTTATTAACTATGATTATCAAATATCTTGGTAGATTATTTGCTTTCTTTTATATAAATTCCAAGTGAAGTAATCTGAAATTCAGTAATAAATAGTAAATAACTGACCAAAATCTCAACTGTTTTCCTTTCTCCCTCTGATTTTGCATATTCAACTCAAAAAATGCACTGCCTACGAACCTTGTGTTTTCCCTTCTCCCTGTGATCATCTAGATTCCAACTCAAACAATGTGATTGTGCAAATTCCAACTCAAGCAATGTACTGACATTGATGCCATTATTGGCAAAACCAGTGAAAATGGAAATGTAAAAGGAAATTGTCTTTCAATTATTGACATGTGGATAAAAAATGTAGCCTACAGATACTCTGATACTTTGAGAGCCCTTTCTATTTGATTTTACTTTTACTGCAATAAAAGTGACCAGATTCAATTTTGAGTACCTTTAGATAGTCGCTTCGCTTCGATCCTCCTTCTATTGTCTACTTATTGTATACCTACAACTCTATTGTCTACTTATTTTCTACTTACAACTCTTTTGGGTTTAATTTAGCTTGAAAGAACTAAAAATGTAGCACCTACTTTAGCTTCATTTTGTAAGGTCTCTCGTCTAATTATTTTTTTTTTCATTTTACTGAGCTATAGTTGGCGTAATTAACCGTAACATTTGGTCAATATTCTAAGTATACTTTCAATTTACTGTTAAAATTTTGACAGTATCTAATTTTTAAATCCCAAAACTTTTCATCTCTTCCCATTTCGTCGAAAAGCGAATGAAACTTCACTTTTAATAAGGAATTGTTATAATTCCTCTTCTACTTCATCCTTATGTCCTTATGGTTGTATTCCTTAAATCAATGCACAAACATCTAATTATGTTTTAGGCCTCATATCATGTTTCCCTTTGCACTATTACCACTAAGGAAAAAGATGTCTATCCTATTTGTAATATACTTTCGTTTTTATGAATTTCTTTAGTGCTTATCCCCATTGCATATTATATATCATTTCCCATACCTCAATTATACCATTAGCTTAAATTGCATTTTTCTATAATTGTACTGAAATATATTATGCGCAAAATTTTTCCACTAGAAAATTTCGAATTTGTACTTATATATATATTTTATCCTTCTTAAAATATACTATATCTAAGGTCTCATTTTACAATCTTCGTATTACCAAAGTTCAACATATTTCCACATAAATATTACACTATATACTTGTAAAGTGATTGCTATACATAAACTCTTATCAACCCAGGTGCGTTAAGTTTCATCTACTCACTATTGAAAATTGAGGAGGCCTGCTCATAATATGCTTTCTTGATTTCTAACCTTATTCTTTTAAATAAATTTTCCTTTGCAATTATGATTTTCATCATAGAAGAATTAAACCCTGGATCTTTGTGTAAACGAGTTGTATGAGGTTTCTCCATTGTTGGAACATGTTATTGTCACAGTTTGTAATTACACTATAGTGATTTATAACAATTTATTTATATTTATGTTATAATACTTTCATAGTTCCAACCGTATACGTGCTTAGCCCGATGTATGAGCTTCTCTTGCATTATATTCTTTTCTTACCCCTAGGTATAAATTTTTCTAATAGGACTTCAACCTAACATCTACGTGATAGAAGAGTGATGTCTCCCTTTTGACGCATTGGAACACTCGAACATTAATACTATTTATGATAGTCGTATAACTACGATACTTGGCATTTATATGATAAGGAATGAACACTGAAGTGGTAATATTTAATAGTTCTCTTGTTGCAACCCCATGTGACCAAGTACCAATATATTAAATTCTGAAATCTTTTCCATTCAATTCATCAGATTTTTCGACAAGCATGAATGGAGACGTTACCCATTACTCGAGGCCATCACACCGATCCACACCTCTCTTCGCATCTACTGCCACCTGTACGATGAGGATGCTACAAGCATTAGGGTTTCTTTATGGGTCTATTAAAAGGTCAATTCAATATTTACTTCTTCTTTCCAGGTATCATGTTCATCGTTCCCTCCATAGAAATGCAACAGAGAGGCATGACACCCCTTCTGTTCGAGGCACGGCTCGTTCCACGTAATACTATTTTCGTCTTAACTTTAGAATAGCACTTGTTGTTTCTAATTTTCCAAAACACTGGAATGGTCCAACAACATAACTGTTTCGAGTAAAATCTTGGTTCCACTTTGAATCTTCTTTATTTTGGATCAAATCGAGTTTCGAATTGCAGTTTTTTTTTCTTATTAACTATCTAAGATAAATATGATTTATTATTACTACTTTCTTGTGCATCTTCCCTTTTCTTTGTTTCTATTGATTTACGCATAATGGTTATTTTTTTGTTTGTAGAGAAGTCATTGCCAAGGGAATTTGGTCCCAATGTCAATTCTGTGCAGTCATAAATGAGCTTGGAATTGACTCTCATTTAGCAATGATGTTTTGTTCTTCTTACCCTATTCTAGTTAGTTTCTGCTCAGAGAACTTTACTAGGTAATTTCTCTAATATTGTCTTGAAAGTTTATCTTCCCACTTCCATTAACTAAATCATTGAAATCTATTTCCATGCTAATTCCCTTCTCATTCCTCCAAGAAACTTCCAAACTTGCAGGATTATATATGGGGTACGTCTATTCCCATCTCTTCACAGTTTATTGATTTTCGATTTCACCTTGTTTATTTCTCGGTTAGTTGTAAAACATTTCGTTTGTATATATATAGGAGTGCTAATTGTGCATTCATTTTGTTTGTAGGTAAAATACTCCACCTCTATGGTTTTTGAGTTGTGGGAAATTGTATTTATCCCTTACTCGAAACTACTACTAATAATACATATCGTTTTGACATAGGTCGGTATATATGTTTCATTATATTTCGATTTTGGGGATAGAATTGCCAAAGTCTCTGTGTTTTGGTTTTGAATTATTTTAACTAGGGATCCCAACCATTTTTAAGGGAAATGCCAAATTTAATTGTAATTAATTTAAAACTCTGGAGGTTGATACAGTTACTCTCCAAACTGTATATATTTATTTGTAAACTTTTATGTGGCTTCTTCTGTATAGCTTTTTATTCTGTTCAAGTTCTTCCCTTTGCTGCATCCAAAATAAATTAATGTCTGCATAATCTCTTTCAGATATTTATATGTAAATACGAGAATTATAAGTATACTCATTTTTGTTTTATTTATAGTGATCATCTCTTGTAACATACTAGTTCCCATTTGATTGAGAGTTGTTAATTGCAATATTAAAACTAGCAATATATTCGTCTTCCAAGTGCTAACTGTAGGTTTCGTTCTGCTTATAAGCTATTATTCCCTTTATTCTTGTTCTCTTGAGATTTCTTAATAAATTGTAAATAAATGAACTGCAACTTTTTCAGTAAGCACCAACTGGATATGTTGTCTAATAATTACTTTATTATTTTTCCCAATAATTAATAAAACAAAATCTCAAATACCATTTCAAATTATTTTTGTACAGTAAGGTGATATTTAGGAACAGATTTCTATGGCAGTGCTATAACTCAAAATAGAATGTAATTATAGTAGTTACGATGTAGCCATATGTAATATTTATCTGTTTGTACTACTTATATTTTCTATTCCACATATATGTTTAATTTATACATGTTCAATACAGTACTGGTTTTGTTTTACTTTTCTATCTTACATCACAAATTCTTTTCTACTGTATTAAATTTTCTTATTTTAAGTCAATTTTCCTGACACTATATTTCCTGCTAATAATTATCACATCAGAACAATAATTAGAATAGATCGTCATTCTCTTGCAAGTAAAATCTTCTATTCTGCATATTAATGTAGCTTTCTCATGAATATATACATATCTAAGCACAGTGATAATATTATTCTCTTTCACTACATATAAGTAATATCTTCTGTGAGAGATATCGATCTCCAGATTTAAACCGATTATTGGTTTAGACATTCTGGTAGATGGATCTCATCAAACTAAACCCATACAACCATATAGATCTAAAGTATCTCTACTTCATTTAAGTCTGTTAAATGTATGGGTATCAATAATTTCATCATACCAGAATTTTATTCACCATTAAAGAAACACTGTAATTAACCATGAGCAACTTAATGTAACTATCAATTAGTTTAGTTCTGAGTGCATACCAATTCAGATGACTAGTCCACCGAATGGTAGATTTATATCTCTTTAACTCACCCCCGAGCTGAGATCCCTGCTTCCAATGATAGACAACCCTTTGTCTATCCTGGAGCATCTCATTTAAGTAGTGCTTTCCCAAGCCTATTTCCATTTTTTGCGTCTAGAAATTCCAGGATGTTTTTTCCTATTTTTGCCTAGGCTTCCCTCAATGAGGTACTTTAAAGCTATCTTTTCTTCTTCTCGATATTTTCTTCCTCTTCCCAATTACATTCCTCTTCATTGGGGAAATTAGATTTTTATCTCCCAATCTAATTTAGTAATATTCCTTTGAAGGTTTTTCTGAATGGTTTTGGGAAAGTCTAACCTTATCCATATCCTCATGGATCAAGGTTTAGGATCTCAGATCTTCATATAGTCATAGTGCACATATAATCATTTTATTTATTTTTATAATTAATTAATTAAATAAATCCACACATTGTTTCTCCATTGGGGTCCACTTCCCCTTTGGATCTTGTTCAAATATAAAATTAAAAAACATAGAAATTTGGGGTGTTACACATTCCCCCTCTAAAAAAAAACACCGTCCTCGGTGTTTACAAAATAAAATTCAACAGTTCACTCTAAAAAAAACGATGGATACATTTACATCATCTCAATTTCCTTTTCCCAAGTATTTTCTTCAGTAGTAAAGTGCTTCCATTGCACTTTTAATCTGGCTACTATCCGATTCCGCAGTTCAATTTCTTCCTGCTCTAATATTTGAAGCGGCTCTCGAAGGAATTCCCCTTCTGGTTCCACCTGAATCACATTCCAATCAATAACATGAGCAGAATCATGTACATATTTTTTCAATAAAGAAACATAAAACACATAATGAACCTTAACATGCATGGGTAAAGCCAGCTTATAAGCCACTGGTCCCACCCTTTCCAGTACTTCAAAAGGTCCACAATATCTAGGAGCTAATTTTGCACAACTACTAGTGTGCAAAGTTCTCCTCTTAGTTTTAATCCGCAAATATACATGATCCCCCACACTGAACTCTCGGTGAACTCTCTTCTTGTCTGCATAACTTTTCTGTCGATCATGAGCTGTCTTGATTTTTTTCTGAATTTGTTTTACAATTCTTTCCATTTCTTGCAAAGTGTCTAGCCCAAGTACTAATTTATCCTCAGGTTGGCTCCAACTTAAAAAAGTATGTAATTTTCTTCCATAGACTACTTCGAATTGACTCATCTTTATGGAAGTTTGATAGCTATTTTTATAGGCAAATTCTGCTAAGTATATATAGTCTTCCCATTTAGTTGGCCTATCCATCACATACATCCTCAGCATATCCTCAAGAATTTTATTTGTTCTCTCAATTTGACCATCCGTTTGAGGGTGACATGTAGTACTAAAGTTCAATTTAGTACCCATGCCCCCAAACAAACTCTTCCAAAAGGCTGCAGTGAACTTGGCATCTCTATCAGAAATAATCATTCTAGGGACCCCATGTAGCCTTACGATCTCTTTCATGAACACATTTTCTACTTCTGTTGTTCCAAAGGAAGATTGAATAGGTATGAAATGTGCAGCCTTCATCAAAGTGTCTACCACTACCATCACAGAGTCAAAGTGTCTACCATAAATTCCATAGAAACAGTTTCCCATTTCCATTCTACAATTGGTAAAGGATTTAGCAGTCTAGCTGGATGCTGATGTTCAACTTTTACCAGTTGAAATTCCATGCATCTGGCTAGGTAGCTTACTACATCCTTTTTCATTCCTGGCCAAAATAACTTCTTTTTCAAATCTGTGAGTAGTTTCTGATATCGAGGATGTCCAGAATAAGGTTTTTTATGATATTCATCTAGAATTTCCTTTTTCAACGAGTCTACATTGGGGATGTACAATATCTTTCTATAACAAATCAATCCTTTCCGATTTTGTGTATACCCTTTTATTTCCTTTTTCAGCATTTGATTTTGTAGTTTTTCATAACTTGGGTCTTGATCCACTACCTTTTGAACTAATCCTTCTAAGTCAAATTTGCCACTACTCCCAATGTTTCTTCTGTGTTGGCAAGAATTTCTGCTTAGTGCATCAACAATTTTGTTTTCTTTTCCCTTGATATGTTTTATTTCCATGTCAAATTCACTCAGAAAAGATAATCATCTAGCTTGTCTAGCATTCAAATCTGTTTGAGTGAAAAAATACTTTAGGCTGATGTGAGTTGTCATCAGAATAAATTTATTTCCTAGAAGATAGTTTCGCCACATCTTGAGAGTGTGAATTACAACAGCTAACTCAAGACCATACACACTGTAATTTTGTTCATGTTTCTTAAGTTTTCCAGATTCATAAGAAATAACATAATTTTCTTGCAATAATACTCCCCCTAATATCTCTCTGCATGCATCAGTACATACTACAAACTCCTGATTAGGATATACAATCTTTATAATAGGTGTTGTAGTAAGTTTCAATTTTAGTTGTTCAAAGCTATTCTGGCATTTTTTCGTCCATTCAAATTTTGTACCATTCCTTTGCAGTGAAGTTATGGGATAGGCTAAAGTGGAAAATATTTCTACAAACCTTAGGTAGTACCCCGCAATCCCCATAAATGATCTTACTGATGATACATCAGTAGGTACAGGCCATTCTCTAATAGACTTTTCTTCTCAGGGTTAATAGCAAATCGTTGTTCTGAGATTATATGCCCAAAATATTGAATTTTATCCTTATAAAATTCACATTTGCTAAACTTGGCATACAACTAATTCTCCTTAAGAATCTGAAACACGATTCTAAGGTGTTCTTTATGCTCTGCCTCGTTTTTTGAATAGATTAAAATGTCATCAATAACTACTAGTACAAATTTATCTAAGTATTTATTCAAGACACTATTCATTAAGCACATAAAAGTCGCAGGTGCATTTGTCAACCCAAATGGTAGGACTACAAATTCATAGTGTCCATACCGGGTTCGAAATCTTTTTTTGCTGATATCTTCCTCTTTAATTCTCAACTGGTGATAACCCGTCCTTAAATCAATCTTGGAAAACATAACTTGATCAAAGAGGTCATCTATTCGAGGTAACAGATACATGTTTTTCATAGTCAACTTATTTAGTTGACAATAGTCCATACACATTCGAAAGGTACCATCCTTCTTTTTCAAAAATAGCACCGGTGCTTCCCAATGGGATACACTTGGTCTGATGTATCCTTTGTCCAGTAATTCTTGTAATTGCATTTTTAACTACATTAGTTCAGGGGGGCTCATTTGGTAAGGGGCTCTAGAAATTGGAGTTTCCCTAGGCACTAAATCAATCGTAAAATCAATTTATCTTTTCGGGGGAAGATGAGGAATCTCATTCGGAAACACTTCTTTAAATTCCCTTATCACTCGTAAGGTTTCTAACAAGTTTCCATTTGTTTTTTTTTCTAACTCTTCCACATGTGCTGCATAATGCTGATAGCCTTTTCTAGCAATTCTTTTTAATTGAAGGGCTGAGATCTGTCTCATAGAGATGGGCTTTGGTTTCCCTTTTAGTATGACTAGTTTTCCCTCTATGTCAATGCAGTGTAACATTTTGTCTCAACAATTCATCATGATTTTCTGTTTTTCTAACCAGTCCATTCCTATCAGTGCATCATATGAACCTCATGGCAAAATATTTAGATTTACTTCTGTTTGGTAATAATTCAACTTCATGGCCATTTGAGGTAACTTATGAGTTATCTTAAGTTTGGTACCAGTGGATAGTTAGACCAACCAAGACTGTTGAAACTTCTCTATTTTGAGTTTCCATTTTTCTACTACTTGCGGAGTAATATAACTCAAAGAGGCACCTGGATCTATTAAAACTATAACATATTGGTCAGTGATCAGACCTTCCATCTCGACCATAGTAGACTGATGTTTTTCTTGCTAGTTTTCTAAGGCTGCACAAATGGTGGGGATGTTCCTTGCTACGTCACTTATTGTAATGGCCTCTCGCAATACTTGCAAGGTCTAAATATTTCGATGTGGGCAGCCCCTCAATAAATGAGGTTCTCCACAACCCCAACACTTCAAAGGTCCCCGCATTTTAACAGTTCCTTCCTTCTTATTATTCTCATATGTTGGTTTTGAACCAGTTTGAGATTGAGCAGTTTGATTTTCACTCATTTTGCTAAATTTCTTTCGTTGATGGTTCCTACCAAAGTTTTTCATATATGTTGGTTTCAGTTTCTTTCCCCTGAAATCACCTTTGTTTGTCCAGCCTTTTCCTTTCTCATTCTTACCCCTAAACTGCTGGTAGCGTAATCTGGCTTTCCTCACAACTTCATCCATTGTTTTTTGATTATCGAACTCTATTTTCTCCTTATACACAGTAGGCAAAAAGTTCAGAAATCTCTGTACTTTTTCCTTCTCCTCCCAGATATAAGGAACATATTGTAACAAATTTGTGAACTTGGTGAAAAACTCATCTATGGTGAGTTGTCCCAATCTAAGTTCATGAAACTCTTTTTCCTTGTCATCATAGTAGTGTTCGTTCAAATATTGATTCTTGAACTTGACTTGAAAATCTTCCCAAGTCACTTTTTTCTCATCAATGGCGTGAACCATTTTTGTTTCCTCCCACCACAAGGTAGCCTTACCTTGCAGCTAGTAGATAGCCAATTTGGCTCTGAAATTACTTTCATATTCGTAAACCTGAAAGTACTTTATCATATTCAGAAGCCATGCTTCAACATCTTCTTCCTTCTCTCCATCATAGGAGGGAGGTTTTATTTTACGAAATTCACCCTGTAATTCCTTATTCTTTCTAGACTGTTGTTTAGTGGCATCATATTACTCAGATTCATCTAAGGAATTGAATCTTCATTTTCTCTTCCTTCCAGAACCTTCACCTTCTTGGCTGTCCCAGGAAGTTAGTTCTCTGATAATTTTTTCTTGCTCCTCACTAGCCAAAGATAGCCTGTCATTCTGACTCTTAAGTTGTGCCATTTCTCATTGCATTATATGCAACATAGTCATCAATGGAGCATTTGGATCTGGTGTGTTTTCTCCACCACCCAGATCTACATACAACTCGTCCCCTTCAGTCATGGTTTGCAGTTGTACTTTTCAACACTATTCACTGTTCAACATAACAACATTTAGTAACTTAAAATTCATAAAATTTTATAGTAGCATATAGTTTCTGTGTGAGCACATAGATTTCCCAGTATTCTTCCAAAAGCTATGATACCATTTGTAATGTCTCTCGTCTAATTTTTTTTTTCATTTTACTAAGCTATAGTTCGCGTAATTAACCGTAACATTTGGTCAATATTCTAAGTATACTTTCAAGTTACTATTAAAATTTTGACAGTATCTAATTTTTAAATCCCAAAACTTTTCATCTCTTCCCATTTCGTCGAAAAGTGGACGGAATTTCACTTTTAATAAGGAACTATTATAATTCCTCTTCTACTTCATCCTTATGTCCTTATGGTTGTATTCCTTAAATCAATGCACAAACATCTAATTATGTTTTAGGCATCATATCATGTTTCCCTTTGCGCTAATACCACTAAGGAAAAAGATGTCTATCCTATTTGTAATATAATTTCCCTTTTATTAATTACTTTAGCGCTTATCCCCATTGCATATAATTTATCATTTCCCATACCTCAATTATACCATTAGCTTAAATTGCATTTTTCTATAATTGTATTGAAATGTATTATGCACAAGATTTGTCCACTAGACAATTTAGAATTTGTATTTATCCTTCTTAAAATATACTATATCTAAAGTCTCATTTTACAATCTTCATATTACCAAATTTCAACATATTTCCACATAAGTATTACACTATATACTTTTGAAGTCATTGTTGTACATAAACTCTTATCAACCTAGGTGCGTTAAATTTCATTTACTCACTCTCGAAAATTGAGGAGGCCGGCTCATAATACGCTTTCTTGATTTCTAACCTTATTCTTTTAAACAAATTTTGATTTGCAATTATGATTTCCATCATAGAATAATTAAACCCCGGATCTTTGTGTAAACGAGTTGTATGAGGTTTCTTCATTGGCGAAACATGTTATTGTCATAGTTTGTAATTACACTATAGTGATTTTTAGCAATTTATTTATATTTATGTTATAATACTTTCATATTCCCAACTGTATACGCGTTTAGCCCAATGTATGATCTTCTCTTGTATTATATTCTTTGCTTACCTATAGGTATAATTTTTTCCGACGGGACTTCAACCTAACATGTACGTGATATAAGAGTGTTGTCTCCCTTTTGATGCATTGGAACACTTGAACATTAATATTATTTATGATAGTCATATAACTACGATACTTGGCATTTATGTGATAAGGAATGAACAATGAAGTGGTAATATTTAATAGTTCTCTCGTTGCAAATCCATGTGACCGGGTACAAATATATTAAATTATGAAATCTTTTCCATTCAATTCATGAGATTTTTCGACAGGCATGAATGGAGACATTACCCATTACCCGAGGCCATCACACCGATCCACACCTCTCTTCGCATCTACTGTCACCTGTATGATGAGGATGCTACAAGCAATAAGGTTTCTTTATGGGTCTATTAAAAGGTCAATTAAATATTTACTTCTTCTTTCTAGGTATCATTTTCGTTGTTCCCTCCATAGAAATGCAACAAAGAGGCACGACACCCCTTCTGTTTGAGGCACGACTCATTCCAAGTAATTATATTTTTGTCTTAACTTTGGAATATAACTCGTCGTTTATAATTTTCCAAAACGCTGGAATGGTCCAGCAAGCTGACTGTTTCGAGTAAAATCTTGGTTCCACTTCAAATCTTCTTTATTTTGGATCAACTTGACTTTCGAATTGCAGAAAATGTCCTGCGTTTTTTTTTTCTTATTAACTATCTATGCTAAATATGATTTATTATTACTACTTTCTTGTGCATCTTCCCTTTTCTTTGTTTCTGTTGATTTACGCATACTCGTTATTTTTTTGTTTGTAGAGATGTCACCGTCAAGGGAAGTTGGTCCCAATGTCGATTCTCTGTAGTCGTAACTGAGCTTGGAATCGACTCTCATTTAACAATGATGTTTGGTTCTTCTTACCCTATTCTAGTTAGTTTCTGCTCTGAAAATTTTATGAGTTAATTTCTCTAATATTGTCTTGAATGTTTATCTTCCCACTTCCATTAACTAAATCATTGAAATCGATTTACATGCTAGTTCCATTCTCATTCCTCCAGGAAACTTCCAAACTTGTAGGATTATATATGGGATATGTCTATTCCCATCCCTGCACAGTTTATTCCTTTTCAATTTCACCTTGTTTATTTCTCGGTTAGTTGTAATACATTTTGTTTGTATATATATAGGATTGCTAATTGTCCATTCATTTTTTTTGCAGGTAAAATACTCCACCACTTTTGTTTTTCATTTGTGGGAAATTGTATTTATCCCTTACCCAGAATTACTACTAATAGTACATATCATTTTGACATAGGTCGGTATATACGTTTCCTTATATTTCGATTTTGGGGATAGAATTGCCAAAGTCTCTCTGTTTTGGTTTTGAATTATTTTGACTAGGGATCCCAACCATTTTTAAAGGAAATGAAAAAATTATTTGTAATTAATTTAAAACTCCAGAGGTTGATACAGTTACTCTCCGAACTGTATATATTTATTTGTAAACTTTCATGTAGCTTCTTCCTTATAGCTTTTTATTCTGTTCACGTTCTTCCCTTTGTTGCATCCAAAAGAAATTAATCTCTGCATAATCTCTTTCGGATATTTATATTTAAATAGGATAATTATAAATATACTCACTTTTGTTTGATTTATAGTGATAATCTCTTGTAACAGACTAGTTCCCATTTGATTGAGAGTTGTTAATTCCAATATTAAAACTAGTAATATATTTTTCTTCCAAGTGCTGACTGTAGGTTTCGTTCTGCGTATAAGCTATTATTCTATTTATTCTTGTTCTCCTGAGATTTGTTAATAATTTGTAAATAAATGAACTGCAACCTTTTCAGTAAGCACCAACTGGATATGCTGTCTAATAATTACTTTATTATTTTTCCCAATAATTAATAAAATAGAATCTCAAATACCGTTTCAAATTATTTTTGTACTGTACGCTGATATTTAGGAACAGATTTCTATGGCAGTTCTATAACTAAAAATAGAATGTAATTACAGTAGTTACGATGTAGCCATATGTAATATTTATCTGTTTGTACTACTTATATTTTCTATTCCACATATATATTTAATTTATACATGTTCAACACAGTACTGGTTTCATTTTATTTTCTATCTTACATCACAGATTCTTTTCTACTGTATTAAATTTTCTTATTTTAAGTCAAATTTCTTGACACTGTATTTCCTTCTAATAATTATCACAACAGAACAATAATTACAATAGATCATAATTCTCTTGCAGGTAAAATCTTCTATTCTTCATATTAATGTAGCTTTCTTATGAATATATACATATCTATGCACAGTGATAATATTATTCTCTTTCACTACATATAAGTAATATCTTCTCTGAGAGATAGTGATCTCCAGATTTAAACTGGTTATTGGTTTAGACATTCTGGTAGATGGGTCTCATCACACTACACCCATACAACCATACAGATCTGAAGTATCTCTACTTCATTTAAGTGTGTTAAATGTATGGGTATCAATAATCTCAGCACATCACAATTTAATTCACTCATTAAAGCAACACTGTAATTAACCATGAGCAATTTAATGTAACTATAAATTAGTTTAGTTCTAGATGCATACCAATTCATATGAATAGTCCTCCCAACCGTAGAGTTATATCTCCTTAACTCAACCCCGAGCTGAGATCCCTGCTTCGAGTGATAGACAACCCTTTGTCTCTCCTGGAGTAGCTCATTTAAGCAGTTATTTCCAAAGCCTGTTTCTAATTTATGCGTCCAGAAATTTCAAGATGAGTTTTCCTATTTTTTCCTAAGATTCCCTCAATGAGGTACTTTAAAGTTGTCTTTTCTTCTTTTCCAACTTTTCTTCCTCTTCCCAACTACTTTCCTCTTCATTGGGGAAATTAGATTTTTCTCTCCCAATCTAATTTAGTAAGATTCCATTCAAGGTTTTTCTGAAAGGTTTTGGGAAAGTATAACCTTATCCATATCCTCATGGATCAAGGTTTAGGATCTCAAATCTTCATCTAGTGATAGTGCTCACATAATCATTCTATTTATTTTTATAATTAATTAATTAAATAAATCCACGCTTTGTTTCTCCATTGGGGCCCACTTCCCCTTTGGATCTTTTTCAAATATCAAATTAAAAAACATAAAAATTCGGGGAGTTATAGATACCAAGTTGGCTTAGAGGCAGCTGCTTATGGCCATGGCCGGATTCAGATACATAGTATCTGAATTTGAGATTACGAGGAAAACAATGATCATTCGGCTTCTTGTTAACTTCTGGTGCGATAATACATTTAAACTACCATGGAATTAACAGGAACTCATGCAAAACCCTTCCACAGTAACATCCTCAGAGGTAAGCACCAGGTCATAACATTACTCTCTCGCAGAGGCAAAGCTCCTGACTTGATGGCAGAGTCAAGCAAAGTGGTGATTTCTGTTCTCTTGAGTGAGTTACAGGTTATCTTGAGTGAGATGCCAAGGGAATAACCTTTCAACACCACCTGCTTTCCCAGCATTGCAATACAGTTATTGGTGGTGGTCGTAATGGTAATGGAGTTGGAGAGCTTAGCCTTGTTGTTGCACATATGGGTGGTATTCCACCAAGCATATAGTGGGCTTCTTTGCTTTTTCTTTGAGAGAGAGACTGCAGAAAGTCTACCACAATGCAGCGTTGGGCAGGGGTGTGTCAATTTCACCTTCCGCTCTTCCACCAAGCTGCCCAACTACCTGGAATGCCTTGCTGGCCGAATAACATAAGTAGTTTCTGACAAAGACATTGATATGTTTACAACAATCATAGAAAGAATCAATATGTAGAAAAGTTTGGCAGTTGTGTGAGGCTGTAAACCAACCATTATGCAGCTTAGCATAGAGAGAAAAATACATATTTTGAGAGAGATACCGTAGAAATAGATATGATACAATGATGATGGAGGAAGGAGCTGCAGGAAATTGGAAAAATATGTGGTGTGTAAAATTGTATGAGATGAGAGATGACATATTCATAAAATTAGATGAGATGACATATGCACGCAACGCCAAAGCACCATCGTCGTAACCATACATTTTAAATTCCAAAGAACCATCATTGTAACCATACATTTTAAGCATGCCAGAGATCCTAAATGTTGAGTGGAGCATGGGACAACTGGATGCATCAGGAGTGCTCATTTTTCTACTTTGCCACATAATGGACGTGATTGGACAAATTCACCATGTAAGCCAAGTGTGATAAACGTATGTGCCACGAGGTGTTTAATGTTGGTTGCTACTAGATTGAGTGGAGCGCCACTTGGTGTTTAATGTTGGCTGTTGCTAGATTGAATGGAGCATGGGACAAGTGGGTGTGTGTGGTATGCTCGTCTTTCTACTATGCCATAGTTTATTTATTCACCTCACATAAACATCCATAATGGCGCGCTCTTGTTTATTCATAATTTAATTATTCTCCTAGTAGACATTTAATATCCTTAATGGTGTTAATAGTTAATATATCATATGTTATTTAATTATTCACCTAATATAAACAGACCCTTATAAAATGATGCTCCTTCAAAAAAAATAACGTTTCTTAAAGAATACATGCTGGTACTACCAGTTCTACACAACAATTCTTTATTTCATAGTTACCAATTTTTCCCTAATTGGGCAAAAAAATAATCAAAAATTCGTGAACGGATAACTAATAATTCGATCAAATTTGATTCATTTTCTTTATGGATTTGTTTGTTCTATCACCTCCTTAAGAAAAGACAACACTTCTTAACATACAAGTGATCTCTATGGATTTAACAGGAAACACACCATGGTCATTAGTACCACAGAACACGACCCTTAGACTTTCGGGACAGAGATGAAGTGTTGGAGATGGTTGGATCTCGCTCAATCTTATTCCCAACCTAGGCTCTCTGAAAATATATCTCTAAATATAATTTTCTTGTATGGAATGTTAAGGCTAGTACTCGAAGAGGAAAGGAAATGAAACGACCCTTGGACTTTCGGGACAGAGATAAGGTGTTAGAGATGGTTGAACCTCGCTCAATCTTATTCCCAACCTAGGCTATGTGAAAAGATATCTTTAATTATAATTTGCTTGTACGGAATGTTAAGGCTAGTATTAGAAAAGGAAAGGAAATGAAAATAATTGTGAAATTAGAAAATTTTTATATTTCAACTTCTTTTTTCAAATGTGAATAGACAAAAAAAAAAAAAAAAAAAATAGATTAACCTTTATTTTTTTTATATGTTTCTATTTTTATAAATTGCTATGGTATATAAATAAGCTTAGAATATGTGTTTATCTATTAGGTGGGAATTTTGGACAAATAAATTTTGGAAATTCAGGTTTTAAAGAAAAACTATGGAGACTTTTGGACAAATCAATATTCAAAATTTAGGATTTGAAAAATACCTATAGAAAAAAAGGAAATGGTATGGTTTATAAATTTATATTTAGAAATTGTTATATTAGCTAAAGTTATTCAAAATTATTCAAAATTTAAATTTTGAAATAAATTAGAAAAAAGTTAACAAAATGTGTAAGTCCTTAAAGTATATATTATCGAATTTTTTGGAATTCAAAATTTTTCATCTAAATTGTTTTCGAATCGTATCTAATCCGAATTCGAACTCTGGTTTATTTAATGATGAGTGAACCGTTCACACCAAATATCGGACATCCCACCAACATATAAATGAATTTCGACATTCACATTTCAAGGTAGAAAATCCGTAGGAAAGCAACTTTTGTTAACTTTGAACAGCATCCAAAATTGTGGATTGGTAGAGATACCAAGTTAAACGAAACCAGGCTAGAGGTGCAATCAAGTAAAACGGAGGAGTTTCATCCCTAAATAGTTGTACGCGATTGATTCAAAAGTTAAACAGTTTTTCGCAAAGGCAGAAAATGCACAATAACACTCCAGTGACTCACTTTGTACTTCGTCGTTGCTTTCAAGTAATTGACTTCTTTCTGAGATCCTGTTTCATTAGACGGCAGAATCAAAATAATAGTCTTTCTTATTAAAAGTTCTTTGTCTCCGCATGCTTATTTATATCAACATGTCTAATCGAAAAGGATATTTGTGAATATCATTTTAGTGTTGAGCGCCACTATCTACTAAAACCATCGCTATTTTATTTGTTTTTGTTTTTTAATGTGATAATTTTGCAATAACCACTAATTTGGTATGCTGTTGTGTGCCTCTATCTATTAAAACCATCACAAATTGCTTCATTTTGCGTGTGTTGCAATAGCCACGGATTAATTTTGCTGGATTAAATGTTATTTTTTTGATATTTTGTTATATGTTTTGATTGATTCTCTTTTAAAATTAAGAGAGATTTGTGAAAATTAGCACAATCACATTTATTAATGTTGTTGATATAGGCTAATAGGCTTATATGAAATAGATTTACAGCCACATTCGCCAATGTGATTGATATAGACCTATAGCCACCAGTGTAATTGATGTAGACGGATAGCCACGACCCACCACATATATTTCACCAAAATAAATATGATTATAATTACCAATATATTTTATATATTTACTTATAATACATTAATAATATTAACTATATACATATTAAATATTAACTTAATATATATATATATATATATATATATATATTATTCAGTAGTAAAATATATAATAAATATATATTATTAAATTATTTCACTATATTAATAGTTTTAATATTATAAAATTAAGTAATTGGTGAAGCAAAGGATAAATATTAATATTATAAACCAAGAAATTAAAAAATCCTAAAAATAAACAATTTAATTTAAAGAGATTAAAAAACGCTCAGAAATAATACTTAAGACCCAATAACCTAAAAAAATAGTAAACTCTAAGAATTAATTTGTTGAACTCAAGAAATTAATAAAGCATATGAAATAATATTTAAAAACAAAAAATCTAAGAAATTAATAAACCCTAACAATTAATATTTTAAACTCAAGATATTAATAAACCTAAGAGATTATTAATAATACAAAGTGAAAGAATTAATAAACTCACAGTTTAAATATTATAAACCAAAGGAATTGGTGAACCCGATGAATAAATATTAAAAACATAAGAGATCAATATTAAAAATGCAAGAGATTAATAAACCCTAAGAATTGATATTTTAAACTAAAAAACGTAATAAATTAATAAACCAGAAGAATCCATATTTTAAACTTAAGATATTAATAAACCAACAGAATTAATAACATTGTAAACCAAAAGAAGTAATAAACCCAATGGTTTAATATTATAAAGAAAAGGAATCAGCGAACCCAACGGATAAATATTATAAACCTAAGGGATCAATAACTACAAGAGATCAATATTAAAAACAATATAGATTAATAAATCCTAAGAATTAATATTTTAAACTGAAAAACTTAAGAAATTAATAAACCCTAATAATTAATATGTTAAACTCAAGATATTAATAAACCCAAGAGATTATTAATAATACAAACCAAAAGAACTAATAAACCCAAGGTTTAAATATTATAAACCAAAGGAATTGGTGAACCCAAGCAATAAATATTTAAAACATAAGAGATCAATATTAAAAATAGAAGATATTAATAAACCCTAAGAATTGATATTCTAAACTAAAAAGCCTAATAAATTAATAAACCATAAGAATCAATATTTTAAACTTAAGATATTAATAAACCAATGAGATTATTAACATTATAAACCAAAAGAACTAAGAAACCAAATGAATCAGCAAACCCAAGGGATAAATATTATACACCTAAGGGATCAATAAGGACAAGAGATGAATATTAAAAAGAATATAGATTAATAAACCCTAGGAATTAATATTTTAAACTGAAAAACCTAAGAAAATAACAAAGCCTAAGAATTAATATTTTAGAGTCAAGAGATTAATAAACCCAAGGGGTGATTAACATTATAAACAAAAAGAACTAATAAACCCAATGGTTTAATATTATAATCCAAAGGAACCCAAGGGATAAATATTAAAATCCTAAGGGATCAATGAGGCTAAGGGAAATATTAAAAACAATTGAGATTAATAGAACCTAATAATTAATATTTTAAACTCAAAAATCTAAGAAATAAAAAAATCCTATGAAATAATATTTGAAACTCAATAGATTAATAAACCCGAGGGGTTATTAATATTATAAAACAAAAGAACTAGTAAACCCAAGGGTTTAATATTATAAACGAAAGGAATTGAGGAGCCCAAGGATAAATATTAAAGACCTAAGGGATGAATAAGGCCAAAGAATCAATATTAAAAAGACAAGAGATTAATAAACTCTAATAATTAATATTTGAAACTCAAAAACCTAAGAAATTAATAAACCCTAAGAATTAATATTTTAAACTCAAGAGATTAATAAACTCAATGGATTTTTAATATTGTAAACCAAAATAATTAATATTATAAACCAAAGGAATTATTAAAATTATAAAGGTAAGGAACAAATAAACACAAGCATTTAATATTATAAACCCAGAGGAAAAATGTTATAAACCTAAAGGATAAATATTAGTATTATAAACCGATAAATTAATAAATCCTAAAAATTAATATTTTAAACTCAATAGAGTAATATACCCTAATAATTAATAGTTTAAACCCAAAACCTAAGAATTTAATGAACCATAGTATTTAATATTTTAAACTCAAGAGATTAATAAACCCAAGAGATTATTAATAATATAAACAAAAAAAAAATAATAAACGCAAGGGTTTAATATTATAAATCAAAGGAATTGGTGAACCCAAGGGAAAATTATTAAAAACATAAGGGATCAATAAGGTCAAGGGATCAATATTAAAAACAAAAGAGAGTAACAAAACCTAAGAATAAATATTTTAAACTTAAAAACCTAAGAAATTAATAAACCATAAAAATCAATATTTTAAAATCAACTAATTAATAAAGACAAGAGATTATTAATATTATAAACCAAAAGAGTTAATAAACCCAAATGTTTAATATTATAAACCAAAGGAATTGGGGAACCCAAGTGAAAAATATTAAAAACATAAGAGATCAAGAAGACCAAGGGATCCTCCGGAGGCGGATGACATCAGGGCATGATGGGACACCCGTCCCAAACCACATCCCAAGGGCGATGGAGTGGGGTGGCCATGTGGCCTCCCACAGAGGCATTAATGCGATCATTAAATTCACCACCGTGCGATCCATTAACTCTACTCTCTCGAAACGTCGATGCCCTGTGCACCTCCCCTTGTTCATTATGGCTCTCGATTTGGAGTTTGAAATGTTCTATGGTGAGCGCTATGTCTGTAATTCTATTGTCCCGCAAAGAGGCTCTTGTCCGCCCACCTGCGATGATCCAAGCGCTCGAACGCAGACTGGTAGGCGTTGTGTGCTCCTTTTCTGTTTGGAAACTATCCTAGAGTGTCATTTTTCGCAAAGCAACCTCTGTTGCTCGAATTCCCGGCCTATCTCTTCTAGCTCCTCTATGTCGATTCTCCTCCGTCCATTCCACCAGCAACGCTGGGAGATTTTCCCTGTCACCATACCCAGATTGCGCCATAGGATGTGATGTCGATGCGGGAGCAGTCATGGCCGCACCATCCATCCTCGGTCCTCCCTAGTTCAGATTCCTCCTCTCAGGACTTCTCCTGTGACCACACTCCTAAAACGCGGAGCCGCAGGGGTAGAATTCATTTTAGCGAACATGCTCACCCCTTCCTGAGCTCTCCGCCTCCCCATGTGGCTTATTCTATGCCTCCTGTGCCTCAGGTTCTCCAGTCTGGTGCCTCTCTCGCCCCCCCCTCTATCTAACTTCATTCCCCTTTGACAATCCTCTCAACGGGCAGAGTTCTACTTTGATTGTTTTTTTGATAAGCCTGTTATTACTGCCTATGTTACGGTCACTATCTTGGAGGAGGCAGTCCGCCCTACACCCCCCTTTGTCGATGCCCCTAGTCCCTCTATCATTATCCCTGGCCCCTATGCTGCCCATGTTCCCACATCTGCAGAAAAAGCCAAGGTTTCCTTGACACAGCTGAACATCGCCCGTGACGATACTTTGCAGGTTCAGGTGAAAGATGAGAAAGGCAAAGACATTGTGACTCCCTCTACAGATGATGGTGGAAGCAGCGATGAGTATAGATGCAGAATCATGGAGGAGCCTTCTTTTCCAGCCAATGATCAGTAGCCAGGAAGACCTCCAGCGTATTTCGTTCCTAATGCCCAGGTTTCCTAGGCTAGTTATTGCTTTCCTGTTTAATTCCCCTCTGCTGGAATAGTGGTCTGTATTTTTACTTGTTTTTTTGTCTAACTATTTGTCTCAAATGTTGGTTTCCCCTATGAGAGCGGCAAAAATTAACTTTCAGGGACTGGTTTTCCCTCTGTGGGTAGTCCAAACTCTTGATTTTCATGGCTATCACGCCCTTCTCTCAGGCTTTCTCAGCTGAGGCAGTGGAAGTTTTGCATTATTATGTTACATATTAATAGATTTAGAATTACTTAGAAAAAAAAAAAATAAGAGCAAGGGATCCATATAAAAAACAAAAAATATTAGTAAAGGCTAGGAATAAATATTTTAAATACAAATGAATGAGGAACTCACATGATTAATAAAGAGATTAATAAATCTTAGGAATCAAAATTTTAAATAAAAATTATTGGCAAAGTCACATGATTATTAATATTATAAACCGAGGGGAATAAACATGGTTTACCATGCTTGATTTAAACATTGAGACAATTGTTGTCACAATGTGACGTTGGACCAACTATGACCATGGTTGGCCATGGGTGATTTTCATATTGAAACAATATTTATCAAAATGTGACATTTGACCATGGATGACATTGATACTATGGCTAACACTAATTAACAATGGTTTCCCATGGTTGATTTTCATATTGAGTCAGTTTTTTTCATAATGTGACATTGGACCAGGCATTAGTATTAAACTCTAGGACTAATATTTAGACCCCAATATTTGGATTTAATAAACTGAAGGGAATAATATTACGAACTGAAAGAATTTGAAAAATTAAGGAATCAATGTTATAAACCCAATGGATTAACAAATACAGTGAATATTAATATTATAAATACAAATCATCAATAAAAAAAAGGGGCTATTAATATTATAAACAAAAAACATCAATAAACCAAAGAGATTATTAATATAATAAACCCAAGAAATTAGTATTAGAAACAAAAATTATTAATAAACTCAAGTGATTAATAAAGTCGAAGGATCAATAAAATTAATAAAAAAATACTCAAGTTGAAGAAAATAATAAACATTAATAATTAACCCAAGGGATTATTCTTATTATAAACCAAAAGGACTAATAAACCCAAGGGTTTAATATTATAAACCAAAGGAATTAGTGAACCCAAGGGAAAAATATTACCCAATAAATTAGTATTACAAATAAAAATTATTAATAAACTCAAGTGATTAATAAAGTCGAAGGATCAATAAAATTAATAAAAGAAATATAAAAACCAAAGAAATTAATAAACGCTAATAATTAACCCAATGTATTATTCATATTATAAACCAAAATAACTAATAACCCAAGGGTTTAATATTAGAAACCAAAGGAATTGGTGAACCCAATGGAAAAATATTAATAACCTAAGGGACCAATAAGGCCAAGAGAACAATATTAAAAACACAAGACCTTAATAAAGAATACGACCCAATATTTTAAACACAGAGGAATTTGAAAGTCACATGATTATTATTATGATAAACCGCAAGTGATCAATAAACCTTACTGATTGTTAATATTATAAACCGAATGAATTAATAAACTAAAGTGATATTCAATTCCACCATCAGTGAAACCAAAAAATTAACATTGAAAGTAACATGTATTTTTTGTTGTCTTTACATAAAGAAATCCCACTACAAAATTGGACAAATTGGACTCGAAACTCTCCATCAAAGGTCATTTATCAAATAGCCTCTTCGAGAACACAACTAGACTGACCACAAAAGGAACACCAATTCAAATCAACAAGATAATGATCACGATACTTAATGCTTTCCAACCAATCCCTTCTTCTTTTTCTCCCATCCTCCCTCATGTGCACATGCAACAAGTATTTTACATTCATTTTCATTTCATCTAGCACACGAAGATGCTCATCAATAAAAGTAGGATGGAAGCCATGTTTTCTATCAATATTGTTCCGAAGAGACGAAATAAAACTTACCAGTCTAGAAATATTTGCCACCGCTTGATTATAATAGATGCTATCATTATTATCCATATCTGAAATGAAAAATGACAAAATAAAAATTAATACACAAAGAGATAGAAACCTCTAGGCATATATATATATATATAATAGAACACCCCATTTTTATTGTTGTTAAAAAACATAACCTTAAAAACATCATGCTATAAAATAACCTAATGCTACATGAACCAAATGATATAAAATTCCTACAAATATAAACTTCATTAAAAATACATATTTTACACATGAAATGAGTGATAAAATTAAATGAGTGATATGACCCCTATTACAATAATCAACAAGAAATCACAAATTTTTAAAATTAATGTTCAAAATCAAATATTAATAATGTTAGAAATTCTATATTTGTATTTAAATTAATTTTAATGTATATATTAATTTTTGTTTAATATTATTATCAAATATAAATATGTTGTCATTGAATCAAACCACAACATATTTAGCAAACCACATTGATAAATATTGTTAGTTTCATGTCATAAGGATATGGACTTCAATCTTCATTTTTAATGATTGGCCCATATAAATGGTTGTATATCTCTCAATGGTTCATTGTAAACAAAAGAACAATAGCGACGTAAAAAAAGAGGTAAATTGAACAACATGAAAAACGATGTAAGAACTTTCAAAGATATTACTATATTGGATGTCATGAATGTATTCATTTCATTAATACATGAAAATAATTATTATACTAAATGCAAATAAATAGGACAATAAAAACAATTAAAAAACATTCTATAAATATGTCACAATACTATTAGTTGCATGTCATAGTGATATGGAATTCCATCTTCATTTTTAATGATTGGCTCATATAACTGGTTTTTTATCTCTGAATGGTTCATTGTAAGGAAAATAACAAAAACAAGTTAAAAAAATAAGAAAATTAAACAACATGAAAAATGATGTAAACAACATTCCAAAATACTACTATCAATTTGATGAATGTATTCATCTCATTAATATATCAAAATCATTATTATATTAAAAGTAAATAGAGAGGACAATAAAATAAATTCAAAAAACATTCTGTAAAGAGCTAAGAGTATCAATAGTTGCATGTCATAACGATATGGAATTTAATCGCTTCTCTTCTTTCTTCCTAATTGTAACATATGCACTATATTTCATCTTGGCATAATGCTAATAAGAGAAAGGCGGTGCAATGCATAAACCATCTATTGATTTCACTCTTGATATGGTTGTGAAGGTCAGCCTTGCTACTCTTTATTCCCGATATCAATCAATGCTCATTCTAAAGTCAAACCCTGTGACTTGTCAATTGTAAGAGCCCATGCCATCTTTAAAGGAATTTATTTTTGATTTCCTCTTATCACTGCTGTGATAGGTAAAATTTTTGGATTTCTTCCATCAAACGGAACACCAACATACTTATAAAAATAAACAGTTGTTAACATTGGAAGGTCAGGTGGCTTAGAGCAGGGGAAATTTTAAGGAAGGACTTTTATCTAACTATATGACTAGTATAGTCCCTTATTTTAAGGATGGAAATTGGCGAATATTTTTTTGCAAAAAACATGGAAAATAGCCCACATGCGAATATTAGCCCATAAAATTTCCATGGCTTAGAGGTAGCCATATAAATATTTCCTTCACATACTCAAGTGCACCATTCACCAAACCAGCTTCAACCCACAAATTACATGTCAACATAACACGTTGGCCATGACACAACAAAACTTCACGGTCCAATTGATCATCATCGGCACCACTGATTTCTGAATGCCTTGAATTTAGAGCAATACATCATGCAATTGGATAATCTAATGATTTCAACATATGCCTGTTATGGAAGGAGACCAAATTATTTGTTGGAAACACGTGAACTATTGCATTAAATAAATCCCTTTCTCTAGGATGCAACCTCATATCAGCCTGCGACATATGAAACTCCCAATCATCGAGAACAGGTTCTGCATTTTTTATGTTATTGAGGACTCTTCGAAAACAATATTGTTTCTCATTACTCCCTTGTTGGTGAAATATTGTGTCAAAGGTGACAATAATGTTGAATTTTTTCCACAAGACTTTCCCTGTTGTATTACCTGCATATAAAGGCTTATCTCTCACAGGAGGTAGTTCGCCAAGGTCACCCACAAGGATGATGAATCAACCACCAAAAGGACAATTATTTTTCTCTAGAAATGCTTCTCGTAATCGAGCATCTATTTGCATGAATAACCTTGATCCTAAAAAGCTCATTCCATCAATCAATATATATCAAATATGCCTCATTTCTTCTTGGAATACTTCCAGTGATTGACCCTGTAGTGATTTCATATCTATAATCGGAATTTTCAAGGCGGAGTGTATTGTTTTTTCATGTATATTAAAAGAAGCTATTTCTGTTGGGGCAAGAAGAAGCAAAGGAATTTTTCCATTACTTGACAGATTAGAAAGAGCTTCAAAAATAAAATGGATAATGAAAGAATTTCTAGTGCCTGCAGTGCCCTAAACGATCATAAGAAGAGCTTCACGAGTCTCATATTCAGCAAAATGCCTTAAAAAAATTTCAAAAGCAAGTCGTTATTTTTCTGTCAATGAATCTGGAGAGGAAAATGTTCTATTTGAAAGGTCAAATTTATCACCCCTTGATATTCCATTCCTTATAAAATTAATAGCTTCTTCAGCCACATCATCAAAAATAGTTGTACTTTGCCAGTCAAAGGATATATCAAAATCCCTTCAACTAAGGGTGTGAAGATCAGAAACATTGACATTACTTGGTGGAACCAAGGTAGAGAAAAGTTGCCATTATTGAAAATCATCTTCAAGATTCATTTCCTGGTTAGAAAAATCACCGTCTTTTCCATCTTCAATATTTTCAACAATTGATGGATTTCGATCAACATGCCATGCTTGATATCGGAAATTCCTCCAATTTCTAACAATAATTTCAGTTGAAAGCCCAATCTCTGCAGAAATGTCACGAAATGGCTTGTACAAGAGCAATTATGTCCAGCAAAAGGTTTCAAATTCGTCTGAACCGTCACTAGGAATAGAATAAAACCATGGCCAAATCCAAACAATCTCATGAACATCTCTAGGCTTGCAGGGATATTTTTTACGCTTTCTATCAAATTTCTAAGATCTTGTTGTTTTTATCAAATATAGATGTTCAAGGAAAAAATGCCTCTTATGATGATGTTGAACAAAAGTATTTTCAAATGAACATTGCATTCCATCCCTTGATATTTTCCTGAAAACCTTTCTTGCAACATTTAATGGAAAAAATTTCGACTACAAACAACAAGATGTAGCTTAAGTAACATATGACATGTTTCTTGTGCTCCAATGTCACGTTCAAGAATTTTTTATGCAAGAAACCTTCTGTAAGAACATAAAACATGATCCTCAGAGGCAATAGAATTTGAAATTATTGTTAACATATCATGATAACTTTCAAACCTTTTCTCTGCCTTTGATACATAATTAGCAATATATTTCAGGACAGCATGGCGAGAAAGCATTGGTTTGCAATGAAAATTTGCACGCCACATTGTTAGAAGGTAAATGTTATGTACATTGAGCCTCTCATCATTTCTTTCCGGGTCATATTTTTTTCTTCCTTGATCATGCATGAAAAATCTTGATTCCTCAGAAATAGCCCATGGAGCATTGTACCGACAAGCGAGAATAGTGCCCTTTTTGCACAAACAAGAATCTACACTACACTTTGTGTGCCTTTGGACATGGTTCAACAATTCTTCATAGTCATTATGAGGATTGCAAGAGAAAATCTGATCAGTATTCAATAGGCAAGGGTCATCATTGATACTTCTTGTAACCATTATATTGTGACGATGTATTTCACGTGGATTCCATGCAGTTATATAACTTTCAAAGAATCTCTTTGCATGTTGTAAATCACAATCATTTGACCAATCAAGTCTTTCCATGTCAGGATTTCTTGCAACCATAGGAAACCATGGATATGTGCTGAACCTCTATGTTGTCACTCATATATAAAGAAAATGAATACAGAGTTACTACAAAAAATATAAATAGAACAATAATAAGAAATTGACAATGAATAGAAAATAAATTCAACAAAACATACCTGTACCAGAAGTCTTTCGCTTTAAGATATTTTTGGATAACTTCCTCTTGAAATATATTGAATCTATGGTGTATAAATGTGGCAACAATATGAGGGTACTGGATAACATTCTCCATTTTCATACGATGCTCATTTAAGGAACGAGAATGTGAGGGTACAGGCATGAGGCTATGCAGCTCTGGCCACTTTGGGTCACCTCCACTCAAAGTAAAAAACAAAGATGGACATCCCAACTGAGTAATCATATTAGTCAATTCAGCCTGACATTTAGTCCAATATGACCTTATACCTCTTAGAGAAGACGCAGACTGCATAAGATGCTCAACCAACTTATTATCTAGTAAATCAGAAAGTTGGTGACGCAATGTAACACCCCTAGTTTTATGTTCTGTCAAAGTTATACATTTGAACTTTAATCCAAAGGGGAGTGGACCCCAATGGATAATTAATTTATGGATGTAATTAAATATTTAATTCTGAAAAATAAATAAAATGATTTTGTGCAGATTGACCATAATGAGAATTGTGAGATCACTTGCTAAATCCATGAGGATGGATAGAGGAAAATAATTCCCCAAAATTCTTTCAAAAGTCCTTGAAAGAAGTTATTTCTAAATTAGATTTTGAGGAAAATCTAGTTTCCTCAATGATGTGGAGAGTATTTGGGAAGAGGTAAAAAGCTGGGAAAAGCAGAAAGCATCTTTAAAGATCCATAAATAGGGAAGCCTAAGCAAAAAGGAAGAAAAGCATCCTGATATTCTGGATGCAGAATTAGAAATAGGCTTTGGGGAGCAAAAGCTTAAATAAGCTATTCCTGAACAGATTAGAGGTTGGTCTGTTATGGAGGTGGTCTCAGCTCAGGGGTGAGTTCTGCAGATAGAGGGACTCTAAGGTTGGGAGGACTGGTCAAATACCAAAGTGGTATGCTCACAGTGTTATGAATGATTAAAAATATCTGTTTTTATGTGTAAAAGTTGATGATTATAGCTGCACACTAGTTAAATGTTTTATTTTGTGCTGGTGTTCCATACATTTACAGAATAGTAGAGTAATTAAAATCTTTCAGTTCTGCATAGTTGTAGGAACCATAAAAATGAGGACAAATCCGCTAGAACCTCTAAACCAGTCTCTGCTTTAAATCTGGAGATTATGTTATCTCATAAATTGTATTTATGTAACTTTAATCTGTTTCTGTGTAAATAGAAGTAATTCGGTGAACATTTGGGAAACCCATAAAACTGTGAGTAAGAGAAACTAAGTACATATAGGGCAGAGCTATACATCTATTGGAAATGCTAAGTAAATAATAGGCATATATATTTACAAAACATCAGTGCATGTTTATCTGTAGAATTTCCTTCTATAATATGGACTGAATGAAAGAGTGTATAGTCTAATACTATAAATTTAAATGCCTCACATATATATAGACATATAAATATGTGGGTATTAAAGAAACATGACTAGAGAAGTTGTTAAACAAGTAAACAAATATGGTTTGAGAATTATATATATATATAACTAATGTTGATACCCTTCCTAAAGTAAGGGTCAAAAATTAATAAATTCTGGAAATTATAAACTAGGAAGGATAACAAGTAATTTCTCCATTAGATCTATAGTATGTTCAGAAATGTAGTCTAAACACTACATGGACTGCAAGTGTATGCTAAGAAAAACTAGAGATATATATAGCTGCAGAAAACGTCATAAGTAACGAATATAATGGAACCCAAACTAAGGGGTATAAACAGAGTCCACTGTTGGATTCATATAATACACCTGGAATTTTAGACTCTCATTAAATGGGAAATTCTCCTTCACTGAGAGATTTCAACTTGACCACTTTTGTAGCCAAGAGACTTATAGTCAATTGTGCTACTATGTGAGAAGGAACAGTAAATAAATTAAGACGAGTACATGTCGGATTTTATTCCACTAAATTTCAGAAGACCATTAATAAAAAGGAAAATAATTAACAGAAGTGTTAAGGGAAAAAAAATACATATTATTGAGTTGTCCATAATAACATAGACAAGGAATAGACATTAAACTTATATATATATATATATATATATATATATATATATATATATATATATATATATATAGATATACGTATAAAATGTTGCAGCCACTTATGGACACAGGATACCATAGTGCCATTATAATATTCCAGAACTGAATATACCGGAAACTTCATCATCCGAATGAAAAACTAATAATAGTCACAGTCTCTGGCAGAGTTTAATATTACAATAAACACTTTTTATGATGATAAAAATGTTAAACTGTCTGAATGAATCTTGTATAACAAAGTGACGAGAATTGGCTTCTCTCCGACCAGTCTACTGTGAATACCGACCTGAAACACCAAGAGCATTGACATTAGTGTCGAATTAACCCACGCCTTTCATGGCTCACCAAGAAAGGAAGAGCGTATAATGTTCGGGAATATCTGTAATGGAAACAGTTGATAATGAGAACACGAGTAGAGTAATTGAAATTTTTTTATCAAGAATGAAATATTAACAAAGAAGTAAGTGGTTACATGGCAAAGGAGAACCCCATTCCCTTCCAAACGATCTACAATAGAAGTAGAGGCATAGTATTAACAACCTGAAGAGGAGGTGTTTCAATGGGGAATAGAAAGCCACGGCTTCTGTGATAAAATCAAAATTTAACACTGACCTAGGGCATGGATAATTCTCGAACTGAGAAAAATCCACCTATAGCCACTGGAACAACCTCAGAAAAACCTCGAATGATGTAGAGGGAGGGGGGGGGTAAGCTTCTATCCAGAAATGATAGAGTATTAGCCACACCCATCATTCATAAGAAAACCTACAAGGTAGCAGAAGAGTTGTTGAAGTAATAGCAAATAAAAAAAAATTTAACATACTCGAACATAATAATTTCTACTAGAGGTGGTCCAACTGACCAATACGAAATCTCGACTGTGAACAAGACCATGTAACAAATTTATTTTAATTAACCTCAGCCTTTGCTCGAGCAACAGAGCGTATTTTCTAGGGATAGAGACATTCATATCAAGATATAAATGAAAAGCGTAAACTCAACATTTACAAAACCAGAGACATGTATAAACGTCATACCTGAACCATCATACGTTCAGGGCATAGATACGCTGATGCTAGAAGCATCTCCGCTTAGCTCCTCTAAGGTGCAGAGTCTCGCCACCAGGAGGCATGTTGAACAAATGAAAGGAGAAAAGAACTGCGTCAACAAATCACACAGATAATTATACAAGTGTTCCAAACTCAAGAACCGAGGAAAACCTAACGATCAGGGATGATATTCACCATCCATGTGGCCTTGAGTCCACGGCTTAGCCACGGATCGAGCTTGGGAAATTGGCAATTAATACAGAGTAGTTGAAAACGTAAATGTAAATCTATGAAATCTACGCCACAGTACCATCGATTTTATCATGTTTCCGGCGTATTAAAAACGCAGCCTGGCGTGGCATATCACAAACAACAAATAGATACGTATATCTTCAAACATGGATGGATGCAGAACTAGTAAACTAGAAAATCAACAAGGTGTCCACGAATACGATGATGAAGAGGGTTGAACAAATTTTCAAGGCCAAATCCTTGAGTCAACTATGCCAACGAGACACCACGAAGGCAGAAAAACATAAGTGCGTATATCTCCACATCACCGAACATCAAATATGTGTACGTAAAGAATAAACAATGTGATGGTCCCTCTCACCATCAATTAATCTCCTTGACAGGAGGGTAAATGTGAATAGACCATGGATAATTCGTGGTTCAAAGGTGTGGTAATAAGAATTGAAATGTACAAAGACTCAAAAACCCATCGAATACCATAACTAATATGTAGAAGAACGCTATTGACTAAGACGTAGAGGTTAATAAGCCTACAAAAGTGTGCATAATATTTATGAATAAATTTTCATGTATGAGGACCATATAAATGTTGTAGAATACATGTATCATTTACAACATGCATCGATAAACAAGCATGAGAGTAAATGCAACCATATAATAGAGATGGTGGAGAATAGTTGTAAATTCTATTAACCCCAATGATTAGTGGAAGGAAATAATAAAACTATACTCCCAAGAATAATAGGAGGAATAGTAACCCTATTCCATAACCGATCAAATTGATGAAAATTCAAAGGTAGAATTAAACAGCTGTGTCAATAGAAGCACTGAAGTAAGTTATAAATAGAAAAAAAAAAAATTTCTAGGGTGGAAGGAAGAGACGTTACAAATGGTATCAGAGCTCATGTTATACAAAACTGGGCTGTTGTTGTATGTGCTCACTGTATAAATGATTTACTGTTGAAAAACAATTTTTTATTTTTTTTTACTGATCTGTGTTGTGTAGTGTACAGTGGTGCTAGAATTGCAGAAGGTGAGGAAATTTATGTCGATTTGCATGATGAATATAATACACCAGATCCCAACGCTCTGGTGATGGCTATGTTGCATAGTTTGCAACGAGAAATGGCTGAGCTAAGAAGCCAGAATGACAGATTGTCATTAGCCAGTGAGGAGCAGGAAAAGCTCATCAGAGAATTAACTTCGCGGAACAACCAAGAGGGTGAAGGTTCTGGGAAGAGGAAGAATGATGAGTCTGAGGATGATGATGTTGTTAGGCATCAGTCTAAATAGAAAAAGGAATTACAGGGGGAATTCTGAAAGGTCAAACCTCCCTCCTATGATGGGGAGAAGGAAGATGCTGAAGCCTGGTTGCTGAACATGATTAAGTATTTCCAGGTCTATGAATATGAAAGCAATTTGAAGGCCAGATTAGCTTTTTACCAGCTACAAGGTAAGGCTACCTTGTGGTGGGAGGAGACGAAAATGGTTCATGCCATCGATGAAAAGACAGTTACTTGGGAATATTTTCAGGTTAAGTTTAAAAACCTCTATTTAAATGAACGTTATTATGATGATAAAAAAAGGAATTCCATGAACTTAGACTGGGAAAAATCACAATTGATGAGTTTGTCACCAAATTTACCAATCTGTTGAGATATGTCCCTTATATTAGGGAAGAGAAGGCAAAGGTGCAAAGGTTTTTGAACTTTTTGCTTACTGTGTATAAAGAGAAGATTGAGTTTGATAACCCAAAAATGATGGACGAAGCTGTGAGAAAAGCTAGGTTGTGCTACCAGTAGTTTAAAGGAAAAGGTGAGCATGGAAAAAATTGGGTAAACAAGGGTGAGTTCAAAGGAAAGAAACAGAAACCAGCTTATTTGAAGAACTTTGGTAGGGATCACCAGAGGAAAAAGTTTAATAAACCAAAAGAAAGCCAAACAGCTCAATCTCAAATTGGTTCCAAACAACTAGATGAAGGAATTAAGAAGGAAGGCACAGTCAAAATGAGGGAACCTTTGAAATGCTGGGGATGTGGAGAACCCCATCTTTTGAGGGATTGTCCCCACCGAAACATTCAGATTATTATGAGAGATCGAGAAGCTACCACATTAAATGACATAGCCAGGAATATACCCACTATCAGTGCAGCCTTGGAGAATCAACAAGCAGAACACCAAGCTACCATGGTTGAAATGGAGGGTAAGATTGTTGACCAATCTGTTACTGTTTTGATTGATCCGGTTTCCTCTTTGAGTTATATTAGTCCAAAAATTGTAGAAAAATGCAATCTTAAACTTGAAAAATTTCAACAGTCCTGGTTGGTTCAGTTAGCCACTGGAACTAAGAGAAAGGTAACGCATAAATTACCCCAAACAACAATTACATTAAATGATTTTCAAACAGAAGTAAATTTAAACATTCTGCCATTAGGGTCATATGACTTGCTGGTAGGAATGGACTGGCTGGAAAAGAAAAAGGTCATGATGAATTGCTGGGATAAGACCCTGCATTGTGTAGATGAAGAGTGGAGACGTTTTATTCTCAAGGTAAAACCAAAACCTATCTCTGTAAGACAGATATCAGCACTGCAACTAAAAAGAACAGTTAGGAAAGGATACCAAGTATATGCAGTACATGTAGAAGAAACAGAACAGAAACCTGAAGAAAATCTGCTGGATACTTTGCCAGTAGTAAGAGAGTTTAAGGAATTCTTTCCAGATGAGATTCCTCATCTTCCACCCAAAGGAGAGATTGACTTTTCAATCGATTTGGTGCCGGGAGCAACACCTGTTTCCCGAGCCCCTTATCGAATGAGTCCCCCTGAACTCATGGAACTGAAAATGCAATTGCAGGAATTACTTGATAAGGGATATATCCGACCGAGTGTGTCCCCTTGGGGAGCACCGGTTCTATTTGTGAAAAACAAGGATAGAACCTTTAGGATGTGCATTGATTATCGTCAACTGAATAAGTTGACCATTAAAAATAGATACCCTTTGCCAAGAATTTATGATCTTTTTGACCAAGTGAGAGGAGCTTCAGTATTTTCGAGGATTGACTTAAGGACTGGTTATCACCAGCTCATAATTAAGGAAGAAGACATTAGTAAAACAACTTTTCGAACTAGTTATGGTCACTACGAATTTGTAGTCCTACCTTTCGGTTTGACAAATGCCCCTGCCACCTTTATGTGCCTAATGAATAGTGTGTTAAAGTAGTATTTGGATAAATTTGTACTGGTTTTCATAGATGATATTTTAGTTTATTCCAAAAATGAGGAGGAGCACAAAGGGCACTTGAGGATAGTGCTGCAAACTTTGAAAGAAAACCATTTATATGCCAAATTTAGAAAATGTGAATTTTATAAGGACAAGATCCAATACTTGGGACATATTATTTCTAAACAAGGGTTAGCTGTTGACCCTGAAAAGATAAAGGCTATTAAATAATGGCCTGTGCCAACTAATGTTTTAGCAGTGAGATCATTCATGGGGATTGTAAGTTATTATCGCAGATTTGTGGAGAGATTTTTTGCCATAGCATATCCCATAACCTCACTACAAAGAAAGGGGGTGAAATTTGAGTGGACTGAAAAATGCCAAAACAGTTTTGATCAATTAAAACTAAAACTCACTACAACCCCTATATTGAAAATTGCAAATCCTGATAAAGAATTTGTTGTATGTATAGATGCCTGTAGAGAAGGGTTTGGAGAAGTCCTTTTGCCGGAAAATTTAGTTATTGCATATGAGTCTAGGAAACTAAAGACACATGAACAAAGCTATAGTGCATATGATTTGGATTTGGCTGCTGTTATTCATGCCTTGAAGATGTGGCGACACTATTTTCTTGGAAAGAAATTTACATTGATGATTTATCATATTAGTCTTAAATATTTCTTTTCCCAAACTGAACTGAATGCTAGACAGGCCAGATGGCTGTCTTTTCTGAGTGAATTTGATATGGACATAAAACATATCAGAGGGAAAGAAAATAAAATTGTTGATGCCTTGAGCAGAAATTCTTGTCAAACTATAAACAACATTGGAAGTAGTGCCCAGTTTGATTTAGAAGATTTAGTGAAAAAGGTAGCATACCAGTGTCACACCTCCCATTTACTCAAAAAAAAAAAAAAAATCCAGGCATTTCATATTTCCAAGAATAAGTTCTACATAACACTTTTGATTACTATCTGGTTTAATCATATTTTATTTCCCCAATATGATTCATTTCCACATAACAACTATACCCAAGGTCAATATCTATTAACTTCCATTTCAAATTCAATTTAACCTAAGGGTCTTTGTATTAAAATCATAGTGGAGTTATTTATCATTAATCCATTCCCTATGAAGGGTCGCACCTATCAACCTATGTCTAACCTTTACTTTGATTTCATTGGCCCTTGGGCATTCAACCCACTTTCATGTATTTATATACAAGGGATTAGAATAGGTTTTACCCACGAGGGCATCCGTGACCCTTTTACAAATCCGGTGTTCTCATTTTTTCCCCATAACGTCATCTCTTATACGATTTGGTTATGAGCATTGGTTGGATTTAATTTACATACTTTTATATTGATGACTATGTCGTACTTATGGCTATTCGATGATGTGGTATTCATAATTTTCATAAGTTCTGTGTTAATATCATCGCATTCTATTGTATATATGTTTCATATCAGAATTTAATGTGAAGATTGAACGTATTCATTGAGCTTCCATGTATGGCATCGTGATAGAGTCGATTTGATGTGGTATGGTAATTGAGACGTGATATTACTTCTCCCTGTCAGATTTTATAAGACTCCCGGTTTCATGGTATTGGTTGGGATGGGTTTCATCCCATTCCCATTCACGTGCTATAACTCCACGTCGATCTGGCAATCGCCATGCTAGACTACTCTGGATACAAGGCAATCTCCATCATACGACAGAATGCCGGAAACTTCATTATGTAGCTTGTCACAATTAATGTTGAACGACTGGTGTAAATGCAACCTCCAGCCATTCCATCCGTGGCTTCACCTTTGTGATTTTTCCATGTGGACGACTGCGATCCTCTCACCGTGTTAGGTTTTCTGGGGTTTTAGAATGGTTATATAAGTCTTCGTTTTTGTGTGAAGGTAGTTTCTTTGCTCTTCGTTTGGTTTATTCACCTCTCCACACAGAGGAACTCACTTGTTGGCCTACTTATCTACGCAACTGCAATGACACTAGGTATGAATCTTGCACGCACGTCTTTCATTCTACCTTGGAAATCATATTCGGTTCTCCAAGCTTACTATACCTCTTTCTCTGTGGAAGTCTCAAGCGTTCATGATATGAGATGATTTCGTTCTGGAGATTGCGTTTATGGGTCAGTTTCGTTTGGGTCCATTTACACAATATCTCCTATACCAAATTTAGATTTATTCTCTCTGGTTTATTTTCATCATTGTTTCTTCATCGATTTCATTAACTTATGATTAACTAGGCTTGATAATACCACGTAGGGTTTTTTTTTTTTTATAAGTATATTGTTGTTCGTCCTTTGTGACTTGAGAGCTGAGTGTGGATAGTGAGATGTTTACTTGGCTCGTCTCTTCGCAGGAGAGCGATAGTCATCCGGCAAGAAGTTCATGAGGTTTGATTTTTTTCACTATGTATATATATTTTTATTTCATTTTACTATTAACCTTCAGGCTTTTGCTTTCGTTGATATTCTTCTTTTAACCTTGGTGCAAAGAACTCGAAAGGAACGAGGGTCTTCGTTGGCAGGTAACCCCTTCTCGTCTTGTTAAATTTCTCTATTGGAACAATTTGCTATCAACTATTCTATTGACCGATTCCCTATCATGACTGTGTTTCCACAGGTGAGGCATACTCCATATGCCTTCCATTTTCGGCAGCTATGAGACCTTTCCTTTTCAGTTGATATTAATTTCACCTCCCTTAGCATTTCAGGTCGGTATATGCCTGTGTGGATAGTACCATCCTCTCGTTGCATTGTTCCGTCTCGTTTATGCAGAATCATTAACTCTCTTAGGGTTTAAACAATGTCCATTGAAGATCTAGAGTCTGTCAGAGTCGGAATATTAATAATTTTCAGTCGTATGCTAGTACTCCTTAAATGGTTTAAAATTTGAATGAGAATATGGTCTCTGTTACCAGACTCTGGCCCGAAAGGCTCAGATTTTGTGGCGTGTATCTGGACATTTTTATTCCTTGTCATTGATATTCTTGCTTTTACGTAATTTCGAAGAAGCTACAGCTTATTAATTTATGGACTTTCTCATGCTACCTCGCATGAAATTATTTGTTGAGTGTGAGTTAATACGATTTGAAATTAATGAGTTATTCATCCTTTACATTACTTATCATAGTAGTGATTGTAACTTATATAAGTCTCTTTATAGCCAGTTTTTTTTTTTTTCAATTGTGCAGTGACTCATGGCTATCAGTTATATATATTTTGTATGACTCCTACAAGAGACTCTCAGGATTTCTAGGAAATTATATTCCCATTGGAAAAAATTTGTGTGCAAATTTAAATGGTTCCCTATAGCTATATATCTATAAATGCTTTTGCTATTTATTTGTCATGAGAGAACAGTCCCATTATATCCATTTTTAGACTGAATTTCTTTACTGATACATACCTATATATATATCTGGACGAGTTTTGTGTACCCATTCTTCCATATATATATATATATATATCTATTTAGATATGTATAAGGTATAGGTACTATTTTGTTTATAGTTTTCCATACACTTGTAACTTTCCATGTTATGTATTTCAATTGGGTTTCCTTTTGTCTTTCTTGTGGGCTACTCCCATATATTTCATACATAAATCTCCTTTCCTAGTTATTTATACAGATGCTGGTCCTGTTTTGTTTCATTTCCTTGCTATTTAAAACAGATATGCAATAATAAAATTTCCTACTCTTCCATTCAATCCTTATTAAAGGAAATGGTAAATATTTTAAATGTTGAAATGCACAGCTGTTGAAATTGTTATAAATCTCTGCTCTTCACTTAGTAATTAATTAAATGAATACTTTTGTACTCTATACCTTTACTTTCTCACTGTCTGTAGATTTAGAATTTTCCTCACAGTGTGGACTAACTGTATTCAATTTTCCATAGAAGCAGATTAAAGTTACAAATTTGTGAATTATGAGGTACTAGAAATCCCTAGATTTAAACTTAATTATTGGTTTAGAGATTCTGGAGAATTCCTCTTCATTTTCCTAGTTCCTACAACTATGCAGAATTGAGAAGGTTAATTCCTTTCTTAACTCTGTAAATGTATGGAACAATATTCAAACTTCAGAAAAACAATATAAATAACTCTAATTGATTACATCACAATTAAATATTCAACTATTCTTAATTTCTGTAAGCATACCACTTTGGTAATTGACCAGTCCTCCCAACCTTAGAATTCGTCTATCTCCAGAATTCACCCCCGAGCTGAGATCCCTCCAAGGACAGATCAACCTCAATCTGTTTAGGAGCAGCTTATTTAAGCTATTGTTCCCCAAAGCCTGTTTCTAATTCTGCGTCCAGAATATTAGGATGCTTTTCTTCCTGCTTGCCTAGGCTTCCCATTTTAGGGATTTTTTTTTAAAGTTGATTTATGCTTTTCCCAGCTTTTTACCTATTCCCAACTACTCTCCACATCATTGGGGAAACTAGATTTTCCTCAAAATCTAATTTACAAATTCTTTCAAGGATTTTTGAAAGATTGTGGGGAAAGTATTTGCCTTTATCCATCCTCATGGATTTAGCAAGTGATCTCATAATTCTCATTTTGGTCAATCTGCACAAAGTCATTTTATTCATTTTCTCAAATTAAATATTTAATTACATCCACAAAATACTTGTCCTTTGGCGTCCACTCCCCTTAGGACTTAAAGTTCAAATGTCTAGTTTTAAATTTCAAACACATAAACTAGGGGTGTTACATATTCCCCCTCTGAAAGCAAACACCGCCCTCGGTGTTGTTATTTAACTACTAGAGTTCATTTTTCAAACAAAAATGGATATATTTCCATCATTTTAGCTTCTCTTTCCCAGGTAGCTTCTTCAGCAGTAAAGTGCTTCCACTGCACCTTTAGTCTTGCTACCATTCGATTCCTCAATTCAATTTCTTCCCGCTCCAATATTTGAAGTGGTTCTGGCAGAAACTCCCCTTCTGGTTCCACCTGTACCACATTCCAATCCACTATGTGAGAAGCATCATGTATATATATTTTTAATAATGAAACATGAACCTACATCATGAACTATAACATGGGGTGGTAAGGCCAGCTTGTAAGCCACTGGTCCCACCCTTGCTAATACTTCAAAAGGGCCACAATATCTAGGAGCCAGTTTTGCACAACTTTCAGCATAAAGTGTGCTCTTTTTGGGTTTAATACGTAAGTACACATGCTCTCCAACTTTAAATTCTCGATGTACTCTCTTCTTATCAGCATAGTTTTTCTGGTGATCTTGTGTTGTCTTGATGTTTCTTTGTATCTGTTTAACAATTCTTTCCATCTCTTGTAAGGCATCTGGTCCCAACATCAGTTTATCCTCTGGTTGGCTCCAGCTTAAAGGAGTATGACAATTTCTTCCATAGAGTGCCTCAAAATGACTCATTTTGATGGAGGATTGGTAGCTGTTATTATAGGAAAAATCAGCTAAATGCAGATAATATTCCCACTTTGATGGCGTATTCGTCACATACATCCTCAACATATCCTCCAAAATCTGATTAGTTCTCTCGGTCTGCCCGTCGGTTTGAGGGTGATAGGTAGTACTAAAATTCAGCTTAGTGCCCATGTAGCCAAATAGACCTTTCCAAAAGGCTGCTGTGAACTTAGCATCTCTATCTGAAACAATCACCTTTGGGACCCCATGTAATCTTACTATCTCTTTTAGAAACACATCTGCTACTTGAGCTGTCCCAAAAGTAGACTTTACAGGTATGAAGTATGCAGCCTTTGTTAAAGTGTCTACTACTACCATCACTGAATCGTGTTGGTATTTGGTTTTGGGTAGCCCTGTTATAAAATCTATAGAAACTGTGTCCCATTTCCATTCTGCAATCGGCAAAGGGTTTAGAAGACCAGCAGGATGCTGATGTTCAGCTTTAACTAGTTGACACTCCATGCATCTAGTTAAGTATTCTGCTACATCTCTTTTCATTCCTGGCCAAAACAACTTCTTTTTCAAAGTTGTTAACATTTTCTGATATCCAGGATGCCCTGCATATGGCTTTTTGTGATATTCATCTAAAATCTCCCTTTTTAAAGTTTCTACATTGTGGATATACAATCTATTTTTGTAGCAGATCAGCCATTTTTGGTTTTGAGTGAAATCAATCTTCTCCTTCTTTAGTAGTTTCACCAGTAGTGTTTCATAATTTGGATCTTGGTTTGCTGCCTTTTTCACCAAATCTTATACATCGATCTGGGCACTACTTCCAATGCTGTTTATATTCTGACAAGCATTTCTGCTCAATGCATCAGCAATTTTATTTTCTTTCCCCTTGATATGTTTTATGTCCATATTGAATTGACTTACAAAAGACAACCATCTGGCTTGTCTAGCATTCAAATCAGTTTGGGAAAAGAAATATTTGAGACTAATATGAACAGTCATCAATATAATTTTTTTTCCAAGGAGATAGTGTTGCCACATTTTCAAGGCATGGATAACAGCCGCTAATTTTAAATCATAGGCACTATAGTTCTGTTCATGTATCTTCAACTTCCTAGATTCATATGCAATAACTGAATTTTCCTGAAAAAGAACTCCTCCCAACCCCTCTCTACAGGCATCCATTCATACCACAAATTCTTTATCAGGATCTGCAATCTTCAGTATAAAGGCTATAGTAAGTTTTAGTTTTAATTGGTCAAAAAATTTTTGGTATTTTTCAGTCCACTCAAATTTGACACCATTCCTTTGTAATGATGTTATGGGATGTTCTATGGTAGAAAATCTCTGCACAAATCTGCGATAATAATCGGCAATCCCCATGAATGATCTCACTGCTGAGACATCAGTTGGAACAGGCCATTCTTTTATAGCCTTTATCTTTTCAGGGTCAACAGCAAGGCCTTGTTCAGAATTAATATGCCCCAAGTATTGAATCTTGTCTTTATAAAATTCACATTTACTGAACTTGGCATATAACTGGTTTTCTTTCAAATTTTGCAATACTATCCTCATGTGCTCTTTATGTTCCTCCTCACTTTTTGAGTAAACTAAAATGTCATCTATGAACACAAGTACAAATTTGTCCAAGTACTTATTTAACACACTGTTCATTAAGCACATAAAAGTGGTAGGGGCATTTGTCAAACCAAAAGGTAGGACTACAAATTTGTAGTGACCATACCTCGTTCGAAAGGATTTTTTGCTGATGTCTTCTTCTTTAATTCTGAGCTGGTGATAACCAGTGCTTAAGTCAATTTTCGAAAAAACTGAAGCTCCTCTCACTTGGTCAAAAATATCGTCAATTTTGGGCAAGGGGTATCTATTTTCAATGGTCAACTTCTTCAGTTGACGGTAATCAATGCACATCCTAAAATTTCCATCTTTCTTTTTCACGAACAGCACCAGTGCTCCCCAAGGAGACACACACGGTCTGATATAAATTTTATCTAACAATTATTGCAATTGCATTTTCAGTTCCATGAGTTAAGGGGGACTCATTCGATAAGGGGCTTGGGAAACAGGTATTTCTCCCGGCACCAAATCGATTGAAAAATCAATCTCTCTTTTGGGGGGGAGATGAGGGATTTCATCGGGAAAGACTTCTTTAAACTCCCTCACTACTGGAAAAGCATCTAGTGGATTCACTTCAGTCTTCTGTTCTAGTTCTTCCACCTGTACTGCATAAACTTGGTATCCTTTTCTAGCTGTTCGTTTTAATTGCAGTGCTAATATTTGTCTTACAGAGGTAGGTTTTGGTTTTCCCTTGTGAATAAAAGGTTTCCCTTCTTCATCTACAAAATGCAGGGTCTTGTCCCAACAGTTCATCATAGCCTTCTTCTTTTCCAGCCAGTCCATTCCTATCAGCAAGTCATATGAACCTAAGGGCAGAATGTTCAAATTTACTTTTGTTTGAAAATCATTTATTTTACTTGCTGTTCGGGGAAATTTATGTGTTACCTTCCTCTTGGTTCTAGTGGCTAGCTAAACCAACCATGACTGCTGAAATTTTTCAGTTTTAAGATTACATTTTTCTACAATTTTTGGACTAATGTAACTCAAAGAAGCACCCGGATCAATCAAAACTGTAACAGATTGGTCAGAAATCCTACCCTCCATTTCAACCATGGTAGCTTGATGTTCTGCTTGTCCATTTTCCAAGGCTGCACTGATGGTTGGTATATTTCTGGCTATGTCATTTACAGTGGTGGCTTCTCGATCTCTCATAATCATCTGAATGTTTCCATGGGGACAATCCCTCAACATATGGGGTTCTCCACATCCCCAACATTTCAAGGGTTCTCTCATTTTCACTGTGCCCTCTTTCTTATTGTCTCCATCTATTTGTTTTGAGGCCACTTGGGACTGAGCAGTTTGACTTTCTTTGGGTTTATTAAACTTTTTCCGCTGATGATCCCTGCCAAAATTCTTCAAATAGGCTGGGTTTTTGTTTCTTCCCTTTGAATTCACTCTTATTTACCCAGCTTTTCCCATGTTCAGTTTTGCCTTTGAACTATTGGTAGCACAATCTAGCTTTTCTAACAGCTTCGTCCATTGTTTTTGGGTTATCAAACTCGATCTTCTCTTTGTATATAGCAGGCAAACAGTTCAGAAACCTTTGTACCTTTTCCTTTTCTTCCCTTATGTAAGGTACATATCTTAACAGATTTGTAAACTTAGTGACAAACTCATCAATAGTGAGTTGTCCCAGTCTAAGCTCATGAAATTCTTTGGCTTTATCATCATAATAACATTCATTTAAGTAACAGTCTTTAAACTTAACCTGGAAATCCTCCCAAGTAACTGTCTTTTCATCGATGGCATGGACCATTTTCGTCTCCTTCCACCACAAGGTAGCCTTACCTTGTAGCTGGTAGACAACTAATCTGGCCTTCAGATTGCTTTCATATTCATAAACCTGGAATTACTTAATCATGTTCAATAACCAGGCTTCAGCATCTTCCTCCTTCTCTCCATCATAGGAGGGAGGTTTGATCTTTCGGAATTCCCCTTGTAATTCCTTTTTCTGTTTATACTGATGCCTAACAGCATCATCATCATCAGACTCATCAGTCTTCCTCTTTTCGGAACCCTCACCTTCTTGGCTGTTCCGCGAAGTTAATTATCTGATGAGATTTTCCTGCTCCTCACTGGCTAATGAAAATATCTCATTCTGGCTTTTTATCTCAGCCAATTATTGTTGCAACCTATGCAACATAGCCATCATGGGTGCATTGGGATCTGGTGTATTATCCTCATCACATAGATCAACATAAATTTCGTCACCTTCTGCCATTCCAGCACCACTGTACACTACACAACACAGGTCAGTGAAATATATATATTTGACACCCAGCAATAGTGAACACACAACAACAATGAGCACAATTACAACAGCCCAGTTTTTTATAACTTGGGCTCTGATACCATTTGTCACACCTCCCATTTACTCAATTTTTTTTTTTTTTTCCAGGCATTTCATATTTCCAAGAATAAGTTCTACATAACACTTTTGATTACTATCTAGTTTAATCATATTTTATTTCCCCAATATGATTCATTTCCACATAACAACTATACCCAAGGTCAATATCTATTAAATTCCATTTCAAATTCAATTTAACCTAAGCGTCTTTGTATTAAAATCATAGTGGAGTTATTTATCATTAATCCATTCCCTATGAAGGGTCACACCTATCAACCAATGTCTAACCTTTACTTTGATGTCATTGGCCCTTGGGCATTCAACCCACTTTCATGTATTTATATACAAGGGATTCGAATAGGTTTTACCGACGAGGGCATCCGTGACCCTTTTACAAATCCCGTGTTCTCATTTTTTCCCCATAATATCATCTCTTATATGATTTGGTTATGAGCATTGGTTGGATTTAATTCACATACTTTTATATTGATGACTATGTTATACTTATAGCTATTCGATGATGTGGTATTCATAATTTTCATAAGGTCTGTGTTGATATCATCGCATTTTATTGTACATATGTTTCATATCAGAATTTAATGTGAAGATTGAACGTATTCATTGAGCTTCCACATATGGCGTCCTGATAGAGTCGATTTGATGTGGTATGGTAATTGAGACGTGATATTACTTCTCCCTGTCATATTTTATAAGACTCCCGGTTTCATGGTATTGGTTTGGATGGGTTTCATCCCATTCCCATTCATGTGCTATACCTCCATGTCAATCTGGAAATCTCCATGCCAGACTACTATGTATACAAGGCAATCTCCATCATACGACAGAACGTCGGAAACTTCATTATGTAGCTTGTCACAATTAATGTTGAACGATTGGTGTAAATGCAACCTCCAGCCATTCGATCCATGGCTTCACCTTTGTGATTTTGCCATGTGGACGGCTGCGATCCTCTCACCGTGTTAGGTTTTCTGGGGTTTTAGAATGGTTATATAAGTCTTCGTTTTTGTGTGAAGGTAGTTTCTTTGCTCTTCGTTTGGTTTATTCACCTCCGCACATGGAGGAACTCACTCGTTGGCCTACTTATCTAGGTAACTACAATGACACCAGGTATGAATCTTGCACCCACGTCTTCCATTCTACCTTGGAAATCATATTCGGTTCTCCGAGCTTACTATGCCTCTTTCTCTGTGGAAGTCTCAAGCATTGATGATACGAGACGATTTCGTTCTGGAGATTGCGTTTATGGGTCAGTTTCGTTTGGGTCCGTTTACGCAATATCTCCTATACCAAATTTCAATTTATTCTCTCTGGTTTATTTTCTTCATTGTTTCTTCGTCGATTTCGTTAACTTATGATTAACTAGGCTTGATAATACCATGCAGGGTTTTTTTTTTTTTTTTTTAATAAGTATATCGTTGTTCGTCCTTTGTGACTTGAGCGCTGAGTGTGGATAGTGAGATGTTTACGTGGCTCGTCTCTTTGCAGGAGAGCGATAGTCATCCGGCAAGAACGTCATGAGGTTTTATTTTTTTCCCTATATATATATATTTTTATTTCATTTTACTATTAACCTTTAGGCTTTCTCTTTTGTTGATATTCTGCTTTTAACCTTGGTGCAGAGAACTCGAAAGGAACGAGGGTCTTCATTGACAGGTAACCCCTTCTCGTCTTGTTAAATTTCTCTATTGGAACAATTTTCTATCAACTATTCTATTGACCGATTCCCTATTATGACTGTGTTTCCACAGGTGAGGCATACTCCATACGCCTTCCATTGTCGGCAGCTATGAGACCTTTCCTTTTCAGTTGATATTAATTTCACCTCCCTTGGCATTTCAGATCGGTATATGCCTGTGTGGATAGTACCATCCTCTCGTTGCATTGTTTCGTCTCGTTTATGCAGAATCATTAACTCTCTTAGGGTTTAAAAAGTGTCCATTGACGATCTAGACTCTCTCAGAGTTGGAATATTATGCTAGTACTCCTTAAATGGTTTAAAATTTGAATGAGAATATGGTCTCTGTTACCAGACTCTGGCCCGAAAGGCTCAGATTTTGTGGCGTGTATCTGGAAATTTTTATTCCTTGTAACTGATATGCTTTTTTTTCCATAATTTCGAAGAAGCTACAACTTATTAATTTATGGACTTTCTCATGCTACCTCGCATGAAATTATTGGTTGAGTGTGATTCAATACGATTTAAAAATAATGAGTTATTCATCATTTAAATTGCTTATCATAGTAGTGACTGTAACATATATAAGTCTCCTTATAGCCATTTTTTTTTCAATTGTGCAGTGACTCATGGCTATCTGTTATTTTGTATGACTCCTACAGGAGACTCTCAGGATTTCTGGGATGTTATATTCCCATTGGAAAAACTTTGTGTGCAAAAATTGTTCCATGTAGCTATATATCTCTAAATGCTTTTGGTATTTATTTGTCATGAGAGAACAATCCCATTATATCCATTTTTAGACTGAATTTCTTTACTGATACATACCTATATATATATATATGGACGAGGTTTGTGTACCCATTCTTCAATATATATATATATATATATATATACATATATTTAGATATGTATATATATATATATGTGTATATATATATATGTATATATATATATATATACATATATATATATATATATATATATATGTTTAGATATGTATATATATATATATATGTATGTATATATATATGTTTAGATATGTATAAGGTACAGGTACTATTTTGTTTATAGTTTTCCATACACTTCTAACTTTCCATTTTATGTATTTCAATTGGGTTTCCTTTTGTCTTTCTTGTGGGCTACTCCCATATATTTCATACATAAATCTCCTTTCCTAGTTATTTCTACAGATGCTGGTCCTGTTTTGTTTCATTTCCTTGCTATTTAAAACAGATATGAAATACTAAAATTTCCTACTCTTCCATTCAATCCTTATTAAAGGAAATGGTAAATATTTTAAATGTTGAAATGCACAGCTGTTGAAATTGTTATAAATCTCTGCTCTTCACTTCATAATTAATTAAATGAATACTTATGTACTCTATACCTTTACTTTCACACTGTCTATAGATTTAGAATTTTCCTCACAGTATGGACTAACGGTATTGAATTTTCCATAGAAGCTTATTAAAGTTACAAATTTGCGAATTATGAGGTACTAGAAATCCCCAGATTTAAACTTAATTATTGGTTTAGAGATTCTGGAGAATTCCTCCTCATTTTCCTAGTTCCTACAACTATGCAGAGTTGAGAAGGTTAATTCCTTTCTTAACTTTGTAAATGTATGGAACAATATTAAAACTTCAGAAAAAAAATATAAATAACTCTAATTGATTCCATCACAATTAAATATTCAACTATTCTTAATTTCTGTAAGCATACCACTTTGGTAATTGACCAGTCCTCCCAACCTTAGAATTCGTCTATCTCCAGAATTCACCCCCGAGCTGAGATCCCTCCAAGGACAGATCAACCTCAATCTATTTAGGAGAAACTTATTTAAGCTATTGTTCCCCAAAGCCTGTTTCTAATTCTACGTCCAGAATATCAGGATGCTTTTCTTCCTGTTTGCCTAGGCTTCCCATTTTAGAGATTTTTTTTTAAAGCTGCTTTATGCTTTTCCCATCTTTTTACCTCTTCCCAACTACTCTCCACATCATTGGGGAAACTAGATTTTCCTCAAAATATAATTTAGAAATTATTTCAAGGATTTTTGAAATATTGTGGGGAAAGTATATCCATCCTCATGGATTTAGCAAGTGATCTCATAATTCTCATTTTGGTCAATCTGCACAAAGTCATTTTATTCATTTTCTCAAATTAAATATTTAATTACATCCACAAAATACTTGTCCTTTGGGGTCCACTCCCCTTAGGAATTAAAGTTCAAATGTCTAGTTTTAAATTTCAAACACATAAACTAGGGGTGTTACAACTAGGATCCAAGTTATGAAACACTACAAGTGAAACTGCTAAAGAAGGAGATAATTGATTACACGAAAAACCAAAAAGGATTGATCTGTTATAGAAACAGATTTTATATCCCCAATGTGGAGTCCTTGAAAAGAGATATTTTAGATGAATATCACAAAGAGCCGTATGCAGCGCATCCTGGATATCAGAAAATGTTAACAGATTTGAAAAAGAAGTTGTTTTGGCCAGGAATGAAAAGAGATGTAGCAGCATATTTAGCTAGATGCATGGAGTGTCAACTAGTTAAAGTTGAGCATCAACATCCTGCTAGACTTTCAAAACCATTTGCCGATCGCAGAATGGAAATGGGACACCGTTTCTATAGACTTCATAACAGGATTACCCAGAACCAAGTACTAGCGTGATTTAGTTATGGTGGTAGTAGACACTTTAACAAAAGCTGCACACTTTATACCAGTGAAATCTACTTTTGGGATAGCCCAAGTAGCATATGTGTTCCTAAAAGAGATAGTAATATTACATGGGGTCCCAAAGATGATTGTTTCAGAAAACGATGCTAAGTTCACAACAGTCTTTTGGAAAGGTCTATTTGGAGGTATGGGTACTAAGTGGAAATTTAGTTTTGCCTATCACCCTCAGAATGACAGTCAGACAGAGAGAACTAATCAAATTTTAGAGGATATGCTGAGAATGTATGTGATGGATAGGCCATCAAAGTGGGAAGACTACTTGCATTTAGCTGAATTTGCTTATAATAACAGCTATCAATCCTCCATTAAGATGAGCCCGTTTGAGGCACTCTATGGAAGGAAATGGTGTACACCTTTGAGTTGGAGCCAACTTGAGGATAAACTAATGTTGGGACCAGATGCCTTACAAGAGATGGAAAGAATTGTTAAATAAATACAAAGAAACATTAAGACAGCACAAGATCGCCAGAAAAACTATGCTGATAAGAAGAGGGTACATTGAGAATTTAAAGTGGGAGAACATGTGTATTTATGCATTAAACCCAAAAAGAGCACACTTTATGCTAGAAGTTGTGCGAAACTGGCTCCTAGATATTGTGGTCCTTTTGAGGTGTTAGAAAGGGTGGGACCAGTGGCTTACAAGTTGGCCTTACCGCCCCATCTTAAATTTCATTATGTGTTTCATGTTTCATTATTAAAAAGATATATACATGATGCTTCTCACATAGTTGATTGGAATGTGATACAGGTGGAACCAGAAGGGGAGTTCCTTCTAGAGTCGCTTCAAATATTGGAGCGAGAAGAAATTGAATTGAGGAATCAGACAGTAGCCAGAGTAAAGGTGCAGTGGAAGCACTTTACTGCTGAAGAAGCTACTTGGGAAAGAGAAGCTGAAATGATGGAAAAATGTCCATTTTTGTTTGAAAAAAAAAAGTGAACTCTAGTAGTTAAATATAAACACCGAGGATGGTGTTTTCTTTCAGAGGGGGAATATGTAACACCCCTAGTTTTATGTTTTGTCAAAGTTAGAAATTTGAACTTTAATCCAAAGGGGAGTGGACCCCAATGGATAATTAATTTGTGGATGTAATTAAATATTTAATTCTGAAAAATAAATAAAATGATTCTATGCAGATTGACCATAATGAGAATTGTGAGACCACTTGCTAAATCGATGAGGATGGATAGAGGCAAATAATTCCCCAAAAATCTTTCAAAAATCCTTGAAAGAATTTATTTCTAAATTAGATTTTGAGGAAAATCTAGTTTCCCTAATGATGTGGAGAGTAGTTGGGAAGAGGTAAAAAGCTGGGAAAAGCAGAAAGCATCTTTAAAGATCCCTAAATAGGGAAGCCTAGGAAAACAGGAAGAAAATCATCCTGATATTCTGGATGCAGAATTAGAAACAGTCTTTGGGGAGAAAAATCTTAAATAAGATGTTCCTCAACAAATTAGAGGTTGGTCTGTTATGGAGGTGGTCTCAGCTCAGGGGTTAGTTCTGGAGATAGAGGGACTCTAAAGTTGGGACAACTGGTCAAATACCAAAGTGGTATGCTCAGAGTGTTATGAATGATTAAAACTATCTGCTGCTATGTGTAAAAGTTGATGATTATAGCTGCACACTAGTTAAATGTTTTATTTTGTGCTCGTGTTCCATACATTTACAGAATAGTAGAGTAATTAAGCTCTTTCAGTTCTGCATAGTTGTAGGAACCATAAAAATGAGGACAAATCTACCAGAACCTCTAAACCAGTCTCTGGTTTAAATCTGGAGATTATGTTATCTCATAAATTGTATTTATGTAAATTTAATCTATTTCTGTGTAAATAGAAGTAATTCAGTGAACATTTGGGAAACCCAGAAAACTGTGAGTAAGCGAAACTAAGTACATATAGGGCAGAGCTATACATATATTGGAATTTCTAAGTAAATAATAGGCATATAGATTTACAAAACATCAGTGCATGTTTATCTGTAGAATTTCCTTCTATAATATGGACTGAATGAAAGAGTGTACAGGCTAATACTCTAAATTTAAATGCCTCACATATATATAGACATATAAATATGTAGGTATTAAAGAAACAGGACTAGAGAAGTTGTTAAACAAGTAAACAAATGTGGTTTGAGAATTTTATATATATATATATATATATAACTGATGTTGATACCCTTCCTAAAGTAAGGGTCACAAATTAATAAATTCTGGAAATTATAAACTGGGAAGGATAACAAGTAATTTCTCCATTAGATCTATAGTATGTTCAGAAATGTAGTCTAAACACTACATGGACTGCAAGTGTATGCTAAGAAAAAATAGAGATATATATAGTTGCATAAAACGTCATAAGTAACGAATATAATGGAACCCAAACTAAGGGGTATAAAGAGAGTCCACTGTTGGATTCATATAATACACCTGGAATTTCGGACTCTCGGTAAATGGGAAATTCTCCTTCACTGAGAGATTTCAACTTGACCACTTTTGTAGCCAAGAGACTTATAGTCAATTGTGCTACTATGTGAGAAGGAACAGTAAATAAATTAAGACGAGTACAGGTCGGATTTTAGTCCACTAAATTTCAGAAGACCATTAATAAAAGGGAAAATAATTAACAAAAGTGTTAAGGGAAACAAAATACATATTATTTAGTTGTCCATAATAACAAAGACAAGGAATAGACATGTCCTATATATATATACATATCAAATGTTGCAGCCACTTATGGAGACAGGATACCATAGTCCCATTATAATATTCCAGAACTGAATATACCGGAAATTTCATCATTCGAATGAAAAACTAATAATAGTCACAGTCTCTGGCAGAGTTTAATATTATAATAAACACTTTTTATGATGATAAAAATGTTAAACTATCTGAACGAATCTTGTATAACAAAGTGACGAGAATTGGCTTCTCTCCGACCATTCTACTGTGAATACCGACCTAAAACGCCAAGAGCATTGAAATTAGTGTCGAATTAACCCACGCCTTTCATGGCTCGCCAAGAAAGTACGAGTGTATAATGTTCGGGAATACCTGTAATGGAAACAATCAATAATGAGAACACGAGTAGAGTAATTGAAATTTTTTTATCAATAATGAAATATTAACAAAGTAAGTGGTTACCTGGAAAAGGATAACCCCATTCCGTTCCAAACGATCTGCAATAGAAGTAGAGGCATAGTATTAACAACCCAAAGAGTAGGTGTTTCAATGGGGAATAGAAAGCCACGACTTTTGTGATAAAATCAAAATTTAACACTGACCTACGGCATGGATATGCTCGAACCGAGAAAAATCCACCTATAGCCACTCGAACAACCTTAGAAAAACCTCGAATGACGAAGAGGGAGGGGGGGGGGGGGGTAAGCTTCTACCCAGAAACGATAGAGCATTAGCCACACCCATCATTCATATGAAAACCTACGAGGTAGCAAAAGAGATGTTGAAGTAATAGCAAATAAAAAAAAAATTAACATACCTGAACAGAAGAATTTCTACTAGAGGTGATCCAACTGAACAATATGAAATCTCAACTGTGAACGAGACCATGTAACGAATTTATTTTAATTAACCTCAGCCGTCGCTCGAGAAACAGAGCATATTTTCTAGGGATAGAGACTTTCATATCAAGATATAAATGCAGAGCGTAAACTCAACATTTACAAAACCAGAGACATGTATAAACGTCATACCTGAACCATCATACGTTGAGGGCATAGTTACACCGACGTCTAGAAGCATCTACGCTCAGCTCCTCCAAGGTCCAGAGTCTCGCCACTAGGAGGCAAGTCGAACGAATGAAAGGAGAAAATAACCGCCTCAACAAATCACATAGATAATTGTACAAGTGTTCCAAACTCAAGAACCGACGAAAACCTAACAATCAGGGATGATCTTCACTGTCCATGTGGCCTTGAATCCACGGCTTAGCCACGGATTGAGCTTGGGAAATTGGAAATTAATACATAGTAGTTCAAAACGTAAATTTAAATCTATGAAATATACGCCACAGTACCATCGATTTTATCATGCGTCTGGCGTAAAAAACGCAGCCTAGCATGGCATATCACAAACAACAAATAGATACGTATATCTTCAAACATGGACGGATGCAGAACTAGTAAACTGGAAAAGTAACAAGGTGTCCACGAATACGATGACGAGGAGGGTTGAACAAATTTTCAAGGCCAAATCCTTGAGTAAACTATGCCATCGAGACACCACGAAGGCAGAAAAATGTAAGTGCGTATATCTCCACATCACTCGGCATCAAAGATGTGTATGTAAAGAATAAAAAATGCGATGTTCTGGCTCACCATCAATTAATATCCTTGACAGGAGGGTAAATGTGAATAGAACATAGATAATTCATGATTCAAAGGTGGGCTAATAAGAATTGAAATGTACAAAGACTCAAAAACCCATCGAATACCATAACTAATATGTAGAAGAACGCTATTGACTAAGACGTAGAGGTTAATAAGCCTACAAAGGTGTGCATAATATTTATGAATAAATTGTCATGTATAAGGACCATATAAATGTGGTAGAATACATGTATCATTTACAACATGCGTCGATAAACAAGCATGACAGTAAATGCAACCATATAATAGAGATGGTGGAGAATAGTTGTAAATTCTATTAACCCCAACGATTAGTGGAAGGAAATAATAAAACTATACTCCCAAGAATAACAGGAGGAATAGTAACCCTATTCCATAACCGATCAAATTGACAAAAATTCGAAGGTAGAATTAAACAGCTGCATCAATAGAAGCACTGAAGTAAGTTATAAATAGAAAAAAAAAAAAATTCTAGGGTGGAAGGAAGAGACGTTACACGAAAGTTTTCAATTGTTGTCGGTGAGTTATCATGTAAAATTTTCCTCACAAAAAATGGAGTTTCTTGGCTATGATTCCGCATTATCATGTTCAATAGGTAATATCAGAAGCGAGGATGGCTTCCAAACCTCTGATCATAATATCTAAGAAGATACAGTGCATACTCATGAATTTCAATAGTACAAATGCGTGGTTGCAACCAAACAGCATCACCAGTGGGGAACAATGTGGGGAATGCCATATATAATAACCCCTCAGTATTATATTCATTCACATCAAATGCCTATGTTTAATATTGATGTGAATGTTTGGTGCTCAATATAAATATTAACTTAAAACATTTTTTTAAATATTAAAATCCTTTATCTTATAAACCTTGGGTTATAAAATAACAAAATGTTACATGGACCAAATGATATGAAAATACCAAATTTTTTAATTGTATTGTCATTGAACCTAAAAAAACATTAAGTTAAATCCCAATGTCATAGAACCTATGTAAACCTAAAGTTATCAATCCTATTTTTTAAAGAATTATCTATATTGATGTTTAACCTCAATGTTCACATTAATGTATAAATGAAAAATTTATTTTTATATAAATTTATATGCTTATCATTAACATATGTATTTATTATTAATATTAATTAACATTAAAAGAGATATTGATATTTAATTTTAATATTAATAATTTCTTATTTAATTTGAAATATTTATATTTATTATTAGCGTTCATATCAATCAATATTATTTTGAATAATAGTAATGTTAATATTAAATAATTAATAATAATAATAATAATAATACTAATATTACCCAAAACATTAATGTATAAATGTGAAATTTAACAATGCCTTAAATAATACTAATCTCATATTCAGCAAAATGCCTTAAAACAATTTCAAAAGCAAGTCATTGTTTTTCTGCCAATGAATCTAGAGAGGCAAATGTTCTATTTGAAAGGTCAACAATATCACCCCTTGATATTCGATTCCTTATAAAATTAAAAGCTTCTTCAGCCACATCATCAGAAACAGTTGTACTTTGTCAGTCAAAGGATATATCAAAATCCCTTCGACCAAGGGTGTGAAGATCAAAAACATTGACATTACTTGGTGGAACCAAGCGAGAGAAAAGTTTCCATTCTTGAAAATCATCTTCAAGATTTATTTCCTGGTTAGAAAAATCACCATCTTTTCCATCTTCAATATTTTCAACAATTTATGGATTTCGATAAACATGCCATGCTCGATATTGGAAATTCCTCCAATTTTCAACAATAATTTCAGCTGAAAGCCCAACCTCTGTAGAAATGTCACGAAATTGCTTGTACAAGAGCAATTATGTCCAGAAAAAGGTTTCAAATTCGTCTAAACCATCACTAGGAATAGAATAAAATCGTGGCCAAACCCGAACAATCTCATGAACATCTCTGGGCTTCCAAGGATATTGTTTACGCTTGCTATGAAATGTCCAAGATCTTGTTGTTTCTATCAAAGATAGATGTTCAAGGAAAAAAAACCTCTTATGATAATGTTGAAAAAAAGTATTTTCAGATGAACATTGCATGCCATCCCTTGATTTTCCTGAAAACCTTTCTTCCAACATTTAATAAAACAAATTTTCGACTACAAACAACAAGAGGTAGCTTAAGCAACATATGGAATGTTTCTTGTGCTCCAATGTCACGGTCAAAAATCATTTATGCAAGAAACATTATGTAAGCACATAAAGCATGATCCTAAGAGGCAATATAATTTGAAATTTTAGTTAACATATCATGATAACTTTCAGATCTTTTCTCTTCTTTTGATGCATACTTAGCAATATATTTCAGGACAGCATGGCGAGAAAGCACTAGTTGGCAATCAACATTTGCATGCGACATTGTTAGAAGGTCAATGTTATGTACATTGAGCCTATCATCATTTCTTGCCGGGTCATATTTTAATAGTTTTTCAAGGAAAAGGCCAAAATTTCCAAAATTTCATCATAAAATTTCAATAAAAAACCAAAATTCAAACCATACCTTAAATTAAAAATCAATTAATTTTTGTTTTCTAAATAATTTTTCTTAGTACCTTAAAATGAGTCAAGCTTACCCCATTAAAATAATATTTACTCAATTTTATGGAAAATAGATTAGAAATAGCTAAAAATATATAAAAATGATAACACATGTCACCTTAAAAACACTTGGATTTTTTGACATGATAAAATGTTACCAATTATACTTACATCACATTTTGTTGAAACTTAAAATGTGGTTCTTACGTTAATTAATCTTATCTTAATAAGACAACTAAAATTGTCATATGTATTTCTCATGTCTAATGGCTGAATTTGTCCAGGGATTAGAAGAAGAATTTTTTTTGTTAATTCATGTTGATGTAGCTACGGGCATGTTGATGTAGTTGCAGTCCCTTATAACTAGAACTAAAGGATAAAAAGTTTTGCAGAAGGTATATATTCTTCGACAAATATATTTCAATTTTCACCAAATTCGATTTCATTTTATTATGGATTTGATATCGATTTTGCACATTTGATGCACCAAAGTTCGATTTTGTTTAAATCAAATTCTTTGTGCACAAAGTTTGATTTTTGATTTATTTGTGATACAGATATAATTTTGTTTGAACAAAATTAGGTTGATTTCGTTTAGGTTCCAGGTATTTTGAGATTCGGTTTTACTGGTTCTACGTTCTAGATTGACATCAATGAAACTTGTTTTCATCAATAATAACAACAGTATATGCAACCTATGCATGTCATGTTAGTATTTGTTATTCTCAAAAGTAAAGTGTCATTTACACTTGCCAGTGGTTAATTTCTATAACCCTATGAACAATTGATACCTTCAATAATGCCCTCAAGTATTTCTTATTCTCCCCTCTATATTCCACTTGTATATAATATAGGAGCTATGGGAAATCCCTACTTGAAACACCTATGAGGATCTTTAGAAAATGAGTATGGGTGCTCATCTAAAAATAGAGCAATACAAGGCATGCTAATTCTGTTTGGATCCACATTATGAATCTGTACAAAATTGCAGCTTCTTAATAAAAATAGAGAGGAAGAAATGCTTAACATAATCAAATGCAATGGTTATGTTGATTTCAGTTATCACTCACTTTTCTTTTTTAATCATTCTTTAATGTATTTCTTCCTATACCAATAGGTTGTTATCTAATATTTTCTTTTTCTAGATGTGACCACTCTGATTTTTTTAAGATTATTTTACCAATAAATTCCTAGAGTCTCAAAGAAGTAATTTTTGTTAATAATATGTAATATGTATTTGCAAATAGAGATAAGATAAAATCATTGAAAATAAATTAGATAATGACCATTTGTGATAAGTGACAAAATGTGAAATTTATCCAAATTTTATGTTTTTCTTCTTTAAAGTACACTTAATCATATTATCTATATGTTTCATAACAATAATCTAAAAATCCCTCTAAAAGTAGTTTCCAAATACATCCGGCCTAAGTGCAACAATAATCTAAAAATCCTTCTAACAGTAGTTTCCAAATCCATCTCGCCTAAGTGCTCCATCTTTTTCTATGCTCCATATAGCTTGAATTTCAATTTCCTCTATTTCTTTATTAAATCTACATTTATTCTTTATATATAGAAGTTAAAATGTCTCTAGAATTTTTTAACCTAATATAAACTATCTTCCTCCTCTTCCTAATAAAATTCCTTTAAATTCCTTTAAAATGGATATTTGTAGCTTCTTTACTCTACGGAAAGATATGAAGCTTTTTCCCATATTTTATATAGATCCATTTTATGTTATTTTGATGTCTCATATCTTTAGTTTACTTATGGAAAAGGAGGTGTTACAGTCGATTAATTTAACTATAAATTCATTTTTATTTTATTTATTTTTTACTTTCTCCAACAAAACTTGTTATTTTATTTGTTCTCGCTTAATAAGAACATATGCGTCTTTTATAGGTGTATGTTTTTTTTTAACAATATTCACTCTAGATTCCCAAACAAAAAAAGTGAGTTCCATAATTTGGGATTTCCAAGAATCCTTTGCAAGTTAGAAGATATCATTGTTATGCAACCAATTTCGATTTAAACTAAAATGAATTTATCCATAATTATTTGGAACTTCTAACATAAGAAGAATTGTTTTGTGATAAAACATAAAAATTGAAATTGAAATGAATCTATCCATAATTATTTGGAACTTCTAACATAAGAAAAATTGGTTTATGATCAAACATAATATTTTTATATTATGAAATCAAGTAAAAATAAAATGTTGTGAATTAAAAACCTATATATCCTTGTAACTTACAGAAATTCATTTTTTTTTCATGTATATTTTCTATTCGTGGGTTTGATATCAAGTAAATCCAAATAATAGAAATGATCTTCCATTCTATCCCACATAAGATCCATATGAGCTCTATCTTTGCCTTGTTATAAGCTAATGATATAGAACTATCGAATTCTCTTCTATTAATATAATTGTTAACATTATAATAATATCCATTGTCTTTGTCTTCTTATAAGCTATTGAATTTTCTCCTATTAATATTGCCCTCTTATGAGCTAATGATATAGATCTATTGAATTCTCTTTTATTAATATAATTGTTAATATTATAATAAATTTTAACATATAAAAAAAATCTAAAAACCATATTTTTTCGAGATAATGTACTAGAAAGTGCATAATTATTCTGTGAAAAACTTTCCATATTTCTAAATAATGACTCTATTAATGATCCAATTATTTGTGAGCAAAAATAACTCACTTTATAGTATAGTCGAGTCACATAAAATACGTAATCCTCCTAAACAATCTTTACGATAAGTATTTATTCTTTTTTACTAAAGCTTTATCCCCAAATTAATTAATTATTTCCATTTCTCTTTCGCATCAATGTTATATTTTAATTATTTTTTATCAATTTATAAATAAATAAATAATATATATATATATATATATATATATATATAAAAGTAAAATCAAGTTTTTATTAAATATATATGGTATATATATATCATAATAACTTTTCAACAATAAACTATATACTTTTGTGATTAAAAAAAATATGTTATTAGCTTTTATTTATATATTTTTTCAATTCTATTTTAGTTTTGAATATTTTATAATTAATAAGAATAGGGTTTTTAAATTTTAGTTTAATCACTAATAAGTTTTGGGGATAGAAGGGATTTGACTTCCATGAAATATTTTAAAAGAAAATTGATAGTAGTTGCAAATCAAACATTAAGATTTATTTCAAAAATAATGTTTTTTTTTCATTTTAAATTACTTGATTAATTTAAAAAAAAAATCATATGAACAAGTATCATATCAAATGAGCTATAGTTTTTTAGACAGGTGGTATTAGTAACTTTTGATATTTTAATAAAGCTAAATTACAAACTAAAAATTTAAATAGTAAACTAACATTAAATCTTCATATTTAGGAATATTAATATATATTTTTAAATGCAAAATTGTTGTGATGAGTTAGTATTGGAGTTAAGCAAAGGGTGCCCCCTAACCCCTACCCATTTTGGAATATACATCGATAAGCTAGAGGAGTGTATGGAAACTACAATATGCATGGGCAATGAGCTTGTTGGTGTTCCCATTACTCTTCTCCCTTATGCTGATGATATCATTCTTCTTGCAAAGAGCCATGTTGACCCTCACAAGCAGCTCAAGACTCTTCATGTCTACTTTTCCAAGATGGGCATGAAAATTAATAGCGACAAGACTACAATCATGATCATTAAATCCAAAAATAACACCCATGGTAGTTTCATGTATAATAACCAATGCTTAAAGTAGGTTTTTTCTTATAAATATTTGGGCATTAACAACCCTCATCAGCTCAACTAGAATTATAGCATCGAGGAAATAATTATTGGAGGTTGGAAATCTTATTATGAGCTTAAGAAAAATTGTAATTCGATCGATATTTAAAATTTGACTAAAAATATGTTTCTCTTTGAGACTCAGGTCACCCGTGTTGTCTTATATGGATGTGAATTTTCGGGCTACAGTATATCTACAGAGTCATGGAGGAATATTGAGATGATTCAAAATCAATTCATAACCTACAACCTAAAGATCAAACAGAATACTCCCCATCGGATCATATTGATTGAATTTGGTGTGTCCCCCATTGAAAGTACCCATATTTTTAGATATTCAATGTATCAGAAGAAGCTTCACATCATGGAATCCAAAAGGCTCCCAAAAATTTCTTCCAACTATATTCGAAACCCCCACCTTCACCTCAAGCGCAAACGGTATAAGGATGCCACTCAACCATTGGGGAATTAAGGAGGAGCTCAATATGGGAAGCAAATATAGTGTCAAAAATACTATTACCTCCATGGTTAAGGACAAAATGTGAGAGGATCAGGAGCTCTCGGATAAAAGGAAACTAAGATACTATAAGGAGGTGATCAACCCCACCCTTGATAATCAAAATTATCTCTTTGTGTTGATGAGCACTAAGAAAAAAATGAATATCGCTAGGATAAGAACTAAATCTAATGAGATTTAGAGTGAAACCAAGCAGTTGTCTATTCCCAAGACTCTGTGGAACGATAGAATTTTTAAGATTTGCGATACTAAGCAAGTGGAAGATGAAAAACATTTACTTTTAGACATTTCATCTCTTACTCATATCCGCTCTCAATTTCTTGGCATCTGCCACACTTCCAATCTTCTTGGCCTATTAAACCATCCCTTCTATAGCGATCTTGGAGCGCTTATTTGCCTTCTCTTTGATCATAGAAACAATATTTTGAGAATCAAAATTAGATTTTATTTTGTTTCTTGAGATCTAATAGGCTGCATTTGCGCCTTAGCGGGCGTTAATCATCATCGTCATCATTATTTTATTAATATTTTACTTATGTTTTTGAATGGTTTGTTGTTTTTAGTTTTTATTTTTACCAGTGATTTTTTTATTTGTTTTGTTTTATTAAATTAATATTTCTTTATATTGATTATGTTTAATAATATTATATAGTTAAATAAAGTAAATGATTTATTTATTAATTTTTCTTAGCATTCTATTTTATTATTTTATTAATTTTTATAACGTTTAAGTTATTGAACGTTTCCTTTCCCCACAATATATATTTATATGTTTAGATCATCTCAATCATCATTCTTGTGATGATGAACTACACTAAGTAGCTCTAAAAAGTTCTCATGTGATTTTTAAGAAAAAAATTGTTGTTTAATAATTATGAATCACAAAAGTTTACCCTCTCAAATAAATTATTTATATTATTAATAATAATTACAATAATTTAAAATAAATTTACAATTTAGTTCATTTTTATAAAAAAAATATTTTTGATAATGCTATATATTAGGATATTAATGTTCTAATAAATGTTGGAATTATACTCCCAACCACCGCCATTAATAAACAATCGCAATAGCCTACACTTCTTCAATTTTGATTGTAGAGAAGGACAAGCATAGATCCATAGAGCCGAAGGTATTTTCATGCAACCACAGCAAAACCAAGTATCACGACCATCCTTTGTGTTTATTTCTTCAACCACTGCTTTTGACTTATCTTTTCCAGCTACGCGCAATCACAAGTTTTTCGTTATAAATTTTAAGCCCTTCACCATATATTATTCCACCACTGATGCGATATCTGGCGAGACACGCCATACACTCAAATGCATTTTCAATCTGCCACAATCCTTTGTATTTCCACAAAACCCTTTGTTTTTCCATTTCACACTTACCACATTTTAAATCCGTACCACCGAGCACACTTCGCAGTATTTACCACTTACCTTTCGCCATCGGCAAGTTAAGTTATTTGATGTGCGATATGATCATGCTACCGCACATCTCAGTCGCAACCTTTTATTTTTTCCCATTAAGCGCCACAACGTATGTTATTTTATTTGCGACGCGATTGTGCCATCGTACATCGTGCCCACAAAATTTTTTGTTTACCCATAAAATATCGCAATTTAAGTTGTTTGTTTTGTGACGTGATCATGCTATCGCACATCGTGCTTGCAAAGTTTTATGTTTAGTGTTAAAGTTCCACGAGGTATGTTATTTGTATTGCGATTAGATCGCAATCGCACATCGGAAGGTTTTGTGTTTAAGCCATTTCACACATATGTTAAACGCTAATATCGTTGATCCGCGATCTGCGATAAAGCACTGAATGCGATGGGGACTCAACGCCGAAATCTATATTATTTCAATTCTGCCCTTTCATGTTTTTTAACGCGTTTGTACATGTTCCATGTATAAACTGAATTGCAGGCCTTTGCGTTGTTTCAATGAAAGTTGTTGTAATTTCATGTTTTATGTAACAGAGAGTAGAATGAATTGAACACTCAGAGAAGAGTTGTATAAATTTAAAAAAAAGAGTTATGCTCCTATGTTACGTCATTGTGTCTGTGTATGAATGTTAATTACGCAGTATTTTTAGCATTCTTTGTGTTACCAGGGAAACGCATTTCCTCTGTTTGATGTATTCGAAATTACAACAATAAATTTATCAAAAACTTATTTATGTCACTTTATTAGGTAATAAAACTCTTAAATATATATATATATATATATATATATATATATATATATATATATAAACAAACTAAAAATATTAATAATTTATTACTAAAAAAATATTACTTTATAAAATACCATTCTCCATGACCATGTCCCTAACCACATAAACCAATAATGTATCTTTACCTTAAAAATAATATTCTAGAAAAAAAAAAAATAGTTAACATAATGTTTTGGAGGTGTCTATAGAACAAAACAAAATAGTTTCTATCAGAGGTTTTTTTGCTAGAATCTAGATAAAAAAAATTTAAAAATTAGGTAGTTAGATTGTTTGGGTTGCATTTTTTTTTATGGTGGAAATGGATTCAGCACCATCAAAAACCCTTAAAACACATAATATACTAAAGTTTAAAAAATAAAATTTTCAAAAAATTTTACCAAATTTTTTTATAATTTTACCAGAATTCCTGAATTATTTTATCAATTTTTTTACACTACGGCTCATGTTTCGAGACGAAAACCAATAAACTTTATTAACCTATTTTACATTTTTAGTATATCTTGACATGATGTAGCATAATCTCCCTTCCCGGCCTCCAATGCGGTTAAAGAATATGAATATGTATAAAGTACAATGGTTAAACAGATAGACCACGTTCTTTTTAACAAATTAATATTAAATGACGTACACAGATAGTGCACGTTCTCTTTAACAAATTAATATTAAATGAGGTTTTCTTTTATACACTGGAATAATCCAAGATCAAATGCTTTATAGGCCATTGATACCTGGTTGTGGAGCAACCACGTCGTGAGCGACATAGTGCCCAGAGGGTTGAGGGTATTATGAATATAAAGTGCAATGTTAGTGGGGGCATTACTGTTCAAACATTACTCTCACACTGGAAAAGAGAAGTATCACGGATAAATATGGGGCCAGGACCATAAACAAATTGGCGACATAAGCGCAGAATTAAGGAATATAGTGTAACGTTGTAGCGGGGGAAGAAGAAATGTCACATTGAATTAGGCAATGGACGGAGGTGGATCTGAGCTCCATACTGAGGGTGAAGCATCATAAGAACAGAACAGTGGGTGAGTGTCTGTAGGAAGGAGAAATGTCGAAAGAGAAGCGCTGTAAAATCATGGCCAAAACAAGCTTGACTTCAATCACGCTGAAATTCCGCGCTATGCACGCTCTCGGCCCAACGGCAAACGGAATAAATGCTAGTGGATGTTTTGCAGCCCCTGCAACTCCAGTACAAAATCTTTCAGGATTGAATTCGTTCACATCATCTCCCCACAATGTTTGTTCATGGTGAATGGCGAAGATTGGTATCAGTAGCTCCATGCTTCTGTATTTGCAGAGGCTGCCACCATACAAATCTTATAACTTACACGACTACTGTAACAAAAACTACAGTGTTCTCTGGAAAAACAAAAACTACAGCGCAAGCTGCTAAACCTGAAATCCAAAAACCTGCCTCCATTATCTCAATATCTCTTCTCTCACTCACAATCTCAATATATCTTAATAGCCTAAGCCTGAGTATTATATAATTTTCCAAATCTGTTCAGCCACAAGTAAAGTATATATGTTAGAAATACTTCATTTTTCGCCCACCCTCAAGTTCACTAATACTGTGACAGCATGGATCTGTTGCTCGAAGTCGTCAGCTGACATCATCAGCTGACACGTTCATTGACGTGTTATTGGCACAAAATCCTGTTAGTTTGAATTAAGATAGAGAGGAAATAGACCGACCCAATGGTTTCAGTAACAGTTTCACTATGTTAGTGGGGAATCTCATAGATTGCGCACATTCTGCAACATCTTTGTTGTCAATTAATGCATTGGCAAGAAACGATTATACAAAAGTGCCCTTTTTCTCGATTATAGAAAACTGTCTCTCTGTTCGATTGGGACGTTAATGGAATCTACGTCTCCAGAATTAAATTTAAGTAACTTGCACCTTTATTAATGGAGAGCTTTCTGGCTTGTCTCCACTGGGATCTCGCCATTCATGTAGTTGACACCCAAACAAACACGTATCAAGAAAGCTGCTCGTATATTTAGATGATTTTGATATATTTTATAAAAAAAATACTATTGAAATAGCTCTTAAAATTAATTTAGCACATTGCATTATTGCAATACCATTTTGAAATAGTTACGCATGAATACTTTTTATTTATTCCACATGTGATATGTATAGTTTTTTATTTTGAATAATCAACTCTTCATACTGTTTAGCAGTATTGTTTTTTTGATGGATAATAATAAGATTTTTATTAAAAACTACTTCGTAAACGTGATATATCTATTTCAGTGATCATAATTAAAGTATTTTATATTTTTAATTATAAATTTTTCATTAGGTTTTGATTCTCTGATGTAGTATTAGTTTGATTTTTCTTTCCAACTAACTTCATATATATATATATATATAATATGGCTGAATTATGGTATTCAGGACTCACTATCCCTTGTTGCATGCATCAATTTGAGTATCTAAATATTTATGTGATTTGTATCAATTTGAGTATTTAAATATATATGTGAGTTACTTATGTGAATCAATATGAGTATTTAAGTATATATGTGATTTCTTATATTATAATTAGTATGATATTTTTTAATAGCATTAATAAATATTTATAATAATGATTATGAAATATTAGTAATTATTGGATTACTATTAGAATGATTGGTTATGGAGATTAGTTTTTAAATTTTATGGTTCAGATGATATGTATATACTTATTGGTTAACATATTTATTAATATTTTAATGTTATGAATATTGATGATAATATTGTATATTTATATATTATATTTTAAATTTATGAATTAATGAATGTATATATATTTTTGATGGTTGATGATGAGTAGTTATTAGTTATTTATTATGATGTTTATATGAAGATATGTTGATGTTTAAATTCATATAATTAGAAGATGGCCTTTGCATTAATACTTGAGAATCTAAAAACTTACATGTAATTTAGAAAATTAAAATTAATATAAATCCTAATGATATTATTCAATATTCTTGATAATAATAATGATTAGGAAAAAATGGTATTGGTTGGTTATTACCAACAAATATTTTTGGAATCATTAGTGTCTATATATATATAGACACTAATGATTCCAAAAATTGATGTGTGAATTTTATGGATGTAAATTCTTAACGGTAAGTACTTGTGATAAATTTTGATGATGATTAATATGAGTTATCATGATGTCATGACATGATTTACCCTTGTATGATGTTTGTATATCCAAATCCCCCATTGGAGAAATATTTCATTGCGATGATGTATATATTCTTTTTCATTATGTGGCTTATATGGATACCCTGCTAGAAGGATATTACATTATAAGTATGCGCATGTGTTGGATACCTTGTTATTGATTAGTTTCATATTATAATGGATGGTGTATTAATATATTATATACCTTTCATTCATGGTTTCACATGATGCATATATATGTTAAATTATTTTCCATTAATGGATTTCATATAATGATTGATGATGTGTACAAGTGTTTCATAATTCTTCATGAATTATGATTGAGGATATGTACACATAGTAGGATACATTTCATTGAGTTTCATGTTGTGATGTGATTATTATAATGATGATAATTTTTATTTTGGATTGACTAACTTATATTGTGGTAGGATTATTACAATTATGATAATTGGTATTTTGGATGGATTAAATCACTATAGGTTGATATATAAGTGGATGAAATAGTAGGATACTTTTCATTGAGTTTCATATTGTGATGTGATTATTATCATGATGATAATTTTTATTTTGGATTGAGTAACTTATATTGTGGCAGGATACTTTTCATTGAGTTTCATATTGTGATGTGATTATTATCATGATGATAGTTTTTATTTTGGATTAACTAACTTATATTGTGGTAGGATTATTATAATTATGATAATTGGTATTTTGGATGGATTAAATCACTATAGGTTGAGACATACATGGATGAAAATTAAAATGCACTCAATCAAAGGGTTCTTGTCTCATTCAAGTTGACTATAGTCCTAAGAACGTTGGAAAACAGGAAAAGGCTTGTGAAAATATCCTCCAAAGTTAGCTTGGGTAAATGGGAAGAAGGGAAGACCTTTTATTTTATTTTTACCTTATTTTAAAGAGTTATAATTTTACCTTCAAGCAAAAATTCACCCAAATTTACCCTTGCATTAAAAATGAAAGGCCAAGAGAAAAATATAGTGGGGGAAGTTAAAATAAGATGAACTAAAAAAGAAGTAGCATGCCCAGTGTTGGGGGTACTCATGATGAAATTCTTTTTGGAACTAAATATGAATGATGAAATTCTACATGAGAATGATAGTTTAGGTAGAATTATTCCTATGCCAACCAAGTCTATATGGTTTAAGGGGTTGGAAGTGTACCTACATCATGAAGAGGTTGTAAAGCTTTATATACCTACCTACTTAAAGTTTTTATTTGGGATTAAATTGGAGGATTTCAATGTTGTGTAATTTCAATCACTAACTAACTGTAACACCCCTAGTTTATATGCCTTTTAATTTAGACATTGGAACAAAAAAATCCAAAGGGGGTGGACCCTAATGGACAATTATTGTGTGGATTTTTATTTAAATATTTATTAATGCAAATAAATGAAATATTATGTGTGCACTATGACCAGATGAGATTGGAGATCATAACCTGATCCATGAGGATATGGATAAGGCTAAGACTTTCCCAAAAACCTTTCAAAAAGCCTTGAAAGGAATTATTTCTAATTTAGATTTAAGAGGAAAAATATAAATTCCCCAATGATGAGGAAAGTATTTGGGAAGAGGTAAAAAGCTGGAAAAGCAGAAAACAGCTTTAATGTCCCTCATTAATGGAAGCCTAGGCAAACAGGAAGAATAGCCTCCTGAATTCTGGACGCAGAATTAGAAACAGGCTTTGGGGAAAGCATAGGTTAAGTAAGCTACTCCAGAATAGATTGGGGGTTGGTCTGGTTCTGGGGAGAGGATCTCAGTTCGAGGGTGAACTCTGAAGAGAGGAATTCTATGGTTGGGAGGACTGGTCACTATACATTGGTATGAATTCATAATATTAACAAATTAGTTTATGAAGTATGTGTATTTATTTTCATGAGATAGGTATAATGTGGATAATTAGAATAATTAGTACTATGTTAAATCATGTCTTGGATTGAACAGATTTAATAGATTAAATCTAGTAATCATAGTGGCATGATAGAATAAGTTCAATAATCCATCTTCCAGAATGTCGAAACCTGTATTCAGGTTTGGATCTGGAGATGGGACTATCAAAATTTTATATTCTGTTAGAACTAGAAGAAAATAAGAGATTAGATGTAAAGAAATAAATTTTGTAATATTAGTAGAGTACTATGGTGGAAATTCAAGAAACCTGTAACTAAAGTATAGGTTACTATCACACCTCCCAATTTTCTTCCTAATTTTTTTTTTTTTTTCGTTCAACCTTTCTAAGTTACACCTAGCAAGGTGTTACTATTTCTTTGCAACTTACAAGGTATTATTTAATTTAGATTATTCCTCCAATTCCAATTTATTTCCAAGTATCAATTATCTCTAACCATCGCAGAATTTAATAAATTTGTAACCCAAAGGGAAAATAGATTGATTAGTAACAACGTAACTATATATAACATAAACCATCATGGTTTGATTTATCAATAACCATTTTAAATCCCACCTTTATTTGTATAAATTCAACCTTTGCACAACAACCTATTCGCATGGTTGATGCACATATGTGAGTTTGACTCGTTTTCATAGGTTGCCCACCTCGTTACATGTCAAGGGATCTATATGGAAACTCTTCGAATTCCCATGTATATCACTCCATTCGTTGGTGATATATAATCTTTAGTGATCTGAACTTCGCCTATGTTTATGCCTATGCGTACATAGTACTCGTGTGGATTTATTTATCTCTCGTCCTTATTAATATCATGATTGGAAATCATCTGCATGGCTTCCATGTAATACCATGTTGTAAATTGGTTCGACACAATTGTGAATTGAGACAGGACGTTGAATTCCATGCAGTCTCATATATGATTTTTAATCTCGTCTCAGAAGTTGTAATGGGTTTTTGTTCATTCATGGCCACGGGAACTGGCTCCACGTAGTTATAGACTCAATTCATCAGCCTACTGTATTGCCAAGGTAATTTCTATGGCACGGCCAGGATGTTGTGTCATTAAATTTCGTTGTTTGTCATAATTTCTTGACGTATGATGTACATTGCACATTAACCTTTCGATCCGTGGCTGCTCCCTTAGGATTTTTCCAAGTGGATGACTCTGATTCATCCTGTGAGTTAGGGTTTGTGGATCGATTCATGAGCTATGAATATAAATTCACCATGTCAATACGTTCGTCGATTTTCTTTTCCTTTCCTACGCGTTGGTTTGCCACCAGACAGAGAAAATCGAGGTCATAGGAAGCTGAGCGAACCTCAGTCCAATCTCGGGTGTATCTCTGAGCTAAAATTTACGAATCAGGTATGCCATTTCCGTAGTTCTGAAACTTTACACTCTTTTATTATTGTTTATCATGGATTCCCCTTTCTGGAGTAGAGCTACGCGGCTTGCTTCGAGCCAGCGCTGAGATTTTTTAACTATATTTATTTTAGATGGACCACTTTCCATCGTTTGGTTGCAGAGGTAGATGCGTCTATCAATTTATCAAGATTATGTTGCGTTCTGACAATAGGTTCTATTGTCTCTATAGAGAATTGTTTGTTACTGATTCGGTTTATGTAGATTAATTTCATAGTGTTAGTGTTCCCTTGCACGTATGCACACGAGCTAGATAGGAGCGATGGCTCTTGGGTTTTTTTTTTCGGAGCAACTTACCCTTTTCCTTGTGCTCGACGAGGGTTTCTCTCAGGTTATGCACAGGGATTTAAAGGGATGCTATCCTACTCAACCTTCAGGTTTGTTTTGTTTTTCCTCTTGTCGACCTGTGTAAGACTCCATTCTTACTATTCGTTCACTAGTGTTATCGTTTCGTGGTTCAATTTTGAACGCCGACCTCCAGTTTGTATTTATTTAGGACTAATTCCTATTTATATGTAACAGGTCAGGGATGGATTGGAGATTTCTCGCACCAGTTATCTATTTCTTCTTCGTTATCATTTTGTAATTTCATGGTTATTCTCTTTCGTTACATTTGGCATTGTATTGATTTTGGTTGCTTCTGTTGCCTACAGGTAACTACAATTTGCACCTGACTCTCTCGCTTGAGCTATTCGAGTCGTGGCTCAATTCGACCCTTAACATTATCTCCTCTTGCCAATTGCAGGTCGGTATCCACCAAACACTGATTAGAGGAGTTTCGTTCTTCTCTCCTTGTTCAATAGTTTTCCTGGCAGCTTAAAATTTGTATTGATAAAATTGTAAAATTTTGACAATTTTTAATTGTTAAGTCTCATCACTGAGTGTACCTTTACATCCATCTCCAGGAACATTATGTAACTGTCCACACCCCACAGTGGCTGACATTCGTTTGGATTTTGTTGTAGATATAATTAAATATTATACCTTACTTTCCTATTACCCGGTGTGATGTAGTGGGTTCTATTATTAATTTATTGTGAAACTTTCATTCCCTTTGATGTTAGACGGTGTTAATGAATATGGTAATATTTTTGTGACTGTATACTACCCTTCTCATATTGTAAGTAGTGTGCTTTACTCTCTTTACTCTTATGCCTCTTATGCCTATGCCTTTTATTTTATTGTTCAAGCAATGGTTCTGTAGATACTATTTTCGTAGTAGTAAGATGTTTGGTCCAGAACATTTGCATGTGGCTCTCATGCCACACTAGTGTATAGTTTTGATGGTAGCAGCAGCTAAGTCTCTTCAATTTTTTTTTTTGGAAATAGTACAACATATCACCATTTCTGTTTTATACACTTGTTAATAATTTGCACAGGATATTTGTTTAAATTATCTATAGATGGTGTAGGAATATGTATCTCTATTTTTTTTTTCTAGAAGACATTTGTATTTATAATCTACCATTTTACCCCCTTGACTGGGATAGACTAGGATACATTTATTTCAATATGCCATGCTGTGGTGAATCTGCCTGTTGGTTATTTACTTAAGTTTCTTTCGTTTATTAACTATGTTCTCTAATATTAGAATGGTTCCATAAGATAAATATCGATGACCAGTCTCATGCAAATTAATAGTTGCTTCCTTCTGCTATAGTATTAGCTGCTTACATACTAATTTACTTTACCATTAAATTTCTGGTTACGTAGAAATGATGTGTTGACCCTGAGGTCAGTCTATACAATCTGTCCTTCCATTCCATAATGCACAGTTTAAAATAAAATTCATCTTCTGTTATTTTATAATATAGCACAGGAAATCTTAGATTGCTCTCTCCTATGTATGTATATATATTAGAATCATTCTATGAAACATAAGCAGATTAAAGTTAAATCACAAATTTTCTTGTGGAGAAATAACTATCCTCAGATTTAAACCAACACTGGTTTAGAGATTCTGTGGGATTCTACTACACAGAATTAGGTTCTGCAACTATTCAGAATTATAAAGGTGAATTCCTTATGATTAATTCTGTTAAATGTAGCATTTAGATTCTAATATACAATCAACTTTTATATGTAGCCAATTCATACTATATGAAGTAAACACAACAATAAATTTAGAGACATACCACTCATGCAATTGACAAACCTCCCAACCTTAGAGTCCTTCTGTCTCCCAGGACTCACCCCCGAGCTGAGATCATCTCCTAGAACAGATCAACCTATAATCTATTTAGGAGCAGATTATTTAAGCTATTATTCGCCAAAGCATGTTTCCAATTCTGCGTCCAGAATCTCAGGATGCTTTTCTTCCTGTTTGCCTAGGCTTCCCATTTTAGGGATTCTTTAAAGCTGTTTTATGATTTTCCTCAGATTTTCTAGCTTTTTACCTCTTCCCAACTACTTTCCTCATCATTGGGGAAATTCATATTTTTCCTCAAAAATCTAAATTTAAAAATAATTTCTTTCAAGGATTTTTTTGAAAGATTGTGGGGAAATATTTGCCTCATCCATCCTCATAGATTTAGCAAGTGATCTCATCATCTCATTTTGGTCAATCTGCACCACAATATTTTATTCATTTCCTCATTTAAATGTTTAATTACATTCACAAAATAATTATCCTTTGGGGTCCACTCCCCTTAGGATTAAAGTTCAAGTATCTAACTTTAAAATTCAATCACATGAATTTGGGGTGTTACATATTCCCCCTCTGAAAATAAACACCGTCCTCGGTGTTGTTATTCAACTACTAGAGTTCTTTTTGCAAATAAAAATGGATATTTTTCCATCATTTCAGTTTCTCATTCCCAGGTAGCTTCTTCAGCAGTAAAGTGCTTCCACTGCACCTTTACTCTTATACGATTCAGTTCCTCAATTCAATTCTTCTGCTCCAATATTCAGACGGTTCAGTTTGTGACGTTATACAGTTCCACACATGCAACATTCCAATCAACTATGTAGAAGCATCATGGACCTCTTTTTAACAGCAAACGATATTACATCATGAACTCTAACATGGGGTGAAGTAGGCTCCATCTGCATAAGCCTTCAGTCCCACCCTTTCTAATATTCCGAAGAAAGGACCACAATATTTAGAATAGTTTACTATCTAATAAGGGTACTATTTTTTGGTTTAATACACAAATACACATGCTCCCCCACTTTGAATTCTCGGTGTACTCTTTTCTTATCAGCATAGCTCTTCTGTCGATCTTGTGCTGTCTTTATATTTCTCTGTATTTGTTTAACAATTCTTTCCATCTCTTGTAGTGCATCTGGTCCCAACACCAGTTTATCCTCTGGTTGACTCCAGCTCAAGGGAGTACGACACTTCCTTCCATATAGTGCCTCAAACGGACTCATTTTAATAGAAGATTGGTAACTGTTATTATAGGCAAATTGACTAGTGATCAGTAATCTCCTTGATGCTTCTATCCATCACATCATTCTTAGCATGTCTTCCGAGAATTTTATTTATTCTCTCAGATTTTGACCATATACAGGGTGGTAAGTAGTATTAAATTCAACAAATGCCCATCCTCCAAAACAATAACTTCCGAAATTTCTTGTCAGTCTTCTCGTCTAGGTGAAAACAATCAATATTCTATTGATATTTAGTGGATCATCTCTATATTGAGGAACACATTTATTAGCTAAGTTCAATTACAATTGAATTTTCACTAGTATAAGATGGCGACTTTTGTACCAAAGTGTACTTACTAACACCATCTTCAGATAACCTTGAAAATATTTGGTTTTGACGATCACATTTACTTCAAAATCAACATGAGCTAATATCCACTGTTTATATTCTATTATTGAGTTCTGTATTTCTATCAAGATATGCAGTCTGATGCTCAACTTTGACTAGTTGACATTCCATGCATTTAGTTAAATATTCTCCTACATATTTCTTCATTCCTGGCCAAAACAACTTCTTTTTCAAAGCTGTTAACATTTTCTGATATCCTGGATGTCCTGCATATGGTTGTTTGTGATATTCATCTAGAATCTCTTTTTTCAAGGTCTCCACATTTGGAACATATAATCTGTTTTTATAACAAATCAACCCTTTTTGGTTTTGAGTGAAATCAGTTTTCTCCTTTTTTTATAGTTTTACCGGGAGTGTTTCATAATTTGGATCTTGATTTGCTGCCTTTCTCACCAACTCTTCTCCTTCGATCTGGGCACTACTTCCAATGTTGTTTATATTCTAACAAGCATTTATGCTCAATGCATCAGCAATTTTATTTTCTTTCCCCCTGATATGTTTTATGTCCATATCAAATTCACTTAGAAAAGACAGCCATCTGGCTTGTCTCGCATTCAAATCAGTTTGGGAAAATAAATATTTGAGACTAATATGATCAGTCATCAATGTAAATTATTTTCCAAGGAGATAGTGTCGCCACATTTTCAAAGCATGAATAACAGCTACTAATTCTAAATCATAGGCACTATAGTTCTGTTCATGTATCTTCACTTTCCTATATTCATAGGCAATAACTGAATTTTCTTGCAAAAGAACTCCTCCCAATCCCTCTCTACAGGCATCCGTACATACCACAAATTCTTTATCAGGATCTGCAATCTTCAGTATAGGGGCTGTAGTTAGTTTCAGTTTTAATTGGTTAAAACTGTTTTGACATCTTTCAGTCCACTCAAATTTGACACCCTTCCTTTGTAATGATGTTATGGGATGTGCTATAGCAGAAAATCTCTCCACAAATCTGCGATAATAACCTGCAATCCCCATGAATGACCTTACTACTGAAACATCAGTTGGGACAGGCCATTCTTTAATAGATTTTATCTTTTCAAGGTCAACAGCCAGCCCTTGTTCTAAAATAATATGACCCAAGTATTGGATCTTCTCTTTATAAAATTCACATTTGCTGAACTTGGCATATAGTTGGTTTTCCTTCAGAGTTTGCAGCACTATCCTCAAATGTTCTTTATGTTCTTCCTCACTTTTTGAGTAGACTAAAATATCATCTATGAACACAAGGAAAAATTTATCCAAGTACTTATTTAACACACTGTTCATCAGGCGCATAAATGTGGCAGGGGCATTTTTCAAACCAAAAGGAAGGACTACAAATTCGTAGTGACCATACCGGGTTCAAAAGGCTGTTTTGTTGACGTCTTCCTCTTTAATTCTAAGCTTGTGATAACCAGTCCTTAAATCAATCTTCGAAAATACTGAAGCTCCTCTCACTTGGTCAAAAATATCATCAATTCTAGGTAAAGGGCATCTATTCTTAATGGTCAACTTATTCAGTTGACGATAATCAATGCACACCCTAAAGGTTCCATCTTTCTTTTTCACGAACAGCATCGGTGCTCCCCAAGGAGACACACTCGGTCTGATATAACCTTTATCTAACAGTTCTTGTAATTTCATTTTCAGTTCCATAAGTTCAGGGGGACTCATTCGATAAGGTGCTCGGGAGATAGGTGTTTCTCTCGGCACCAGCTCAATTGAGAACTCAATCTCTCTTTTGGGGGGAAGATGAGGGATTTCATCTGGAAAAACTTCTTTAAATTCCCTTATCACTGGTAATACATCCAGCAAGTTTTCTTCAGTTTTCTGTTCTATTTCTTCCACATGTACAACATAAAATTGATATCCTTTTCTAGTTGTTCTTTTTAATTGCAATGCTGAAAATTTTCTTACAGAGATAGGTTTTGATTTTCCTTTGAGAATAAAAGGTTTCCCTTCCTCATCTACACAATGCAAAGTCTTATCCCAGCAGTTCATCAGAGCTTTCTTCTTTTCCAGCCAGTCCATTCCTATCAGTAGGTCATATGAACCTAAGGGCAGAATGTTCAAATTTACTTCTATTTGAAAATTATTTAATTTGATTGCTGTTCGGGGCAGTTTATGTGTTACCTTTCTCTTAGTTCCAGTGGCCAGCTGTACCAACCATGACTGCTGAAATTTTTCAGTTTTTAGGTTACATTTTTCTACAATATTTGGACTAATGTAACTCCAAGAAGCACCTGGATCAATCAGAACAGTAACAGATAGGTCAGAAATCTTACCCTCCATTTCCACCATGGTAGCTTGATGTTTTGCTTGTCGATTTTCCAAGGCTACAATGATAGTTGGTATTTTTCTGGCTATGTCATTTACTATTGTAGCTTCTTGATCTCTCATGATCATCTGAATGTTTCGATGAGGACAGTCCCTCAAAAGATGGGGTTCTCCACAGCCCCAACATTTCAGGGGTTCTCTCATTTTCACTGTGCCCTCCTTCTTACTGTCTCAATCTATTTGTTTTGAGGCCACTTGGGACTGAGCAGTTTGACTTTATTTGGGTTTATTAAACTTTTTTCGCTGATGATCTCTGCCAAAATTCTTCAAATAGGCTGGTTTCTATTTCTTCCCTTTGAATTCACTCTTATTTACCCAGCCTTTCCCATATTCAGCTTTTCTTTTGAACTGTTGGTAGCACAATCTAGCTTTTCTAACAGCTTCGTCCATTTTTTTTAGGTTATCAAACTCGATCTTCTCTTTGTATACAACAGGAAAACAATTCAGAAACCTTTGTACCTTTGCCTTTTCTTCCCTTATGTAGGGTACATATCTCAGAAAATTTGTAAACTTAGTAACAAACTCATCAATAGTGAGCTTTCCCAGTCTAAGTTCATGGAATTCCTTTGCTTTGTCATCATAGTAATGCTCATTCAAGTAGCGATTTTTGAACTTAACGTGGAAATCTTCCCAAGTAACTATCTTTTCATCAATGGCATGGACCATTTTCGTCTCTTCCCACCACAAGGTAGCTTTACCTTGTAGCTGGTAAACAGCTAATCTGGCCTTCAGATTGCTTTCATATTCATAGACCTGGAAATACTTAATCATGTTCGGCAACCAAGGGCTTCGAGTATCTTCCTCCTTCTCCCCATCATAGGAGGAGGTTTGATCTTCAGGAAAAAATATCCCCACAGCAATTCCTTTGATTGCTTGTATTGATGCCCTATGACATCCTCATCCTCGGACCTCATCAATCTTCCTCTTTTCGGAACCTTAGCCTTCTTGAAATTTACATTCCATGAAGTTAATTCTCTGATGAGCTTTTCCTGCTCCTCACTGGCTAATGACAATCTATCATTCTGGTTTTTTATCTCAGCCAATTCTTGTTGCAACCTCCGCAACATAGCCATCATGGGCGCATTGGGATCTGGTGCATTATCCTCATCACGTAGATCAACATAAATTTAGTCACCTTCTACCATTTCAGCACCACTGTACACACACAACATAGATCAGTGGAAATAAAAATAATGATTTTTTTTTTTTTTTTTTTTTTTTTTACAAAAATAAATTTATATAATGAACACACAAAAACAGTGAGCACAATGTCACCAGCCTAGTTTTATAAACTTGGGATCTGATACCATTTGTCAAACCTCCCAATTTCCTTCCAAATTTTTTTTTTTTTTTCGTTCAACCTTTCTAAGTTACACCTAGCAAGGTGTTACTATTTCTTTGCAACTTACAAGGTATTATTTAATTCAGATTATTCCTCCAATTCCAATTTATTTCCAAGTATCAATTATCTCTAACCACCGGAGAATTTAATAAATTTTTAACCCAAAGGGAAAATAGATTGATTAGTAACAACGTAACTATATTTAACATAAACCATCATGGTTTGATTTATCAATAAACATTTTAAATCCAACCTTTATTTGTTTAAATTCAACCTTTGCACATCAACCTATTCGCATGGTTGATGAACATATGTGAGTTTGACTCGTTTTCATAGGTTTCCCACCTCGTTATATGTCAAGGGATCTATATGGAAACTCTTCTAATTCCCATGTATATCACTCCATTCGTTGGTGATATATAATATTTAGTGATGTGAACTTCACCTATGTTTATGCCTATGCATACATAGTACTCGTGTGCATTTATTTATCTCTCGTCCTTACTAATATCACGATTGGAAATCATCTACGTGGCTTCCACGTAATACCATGTTGTAAATTGGTTCGACACAATTGTGAATTGAGACGGGACGCTGAATTCCACGCAGTCTCGTATATGATTTTTAATCTCGTCTCAGAAGTTGTAATGGGTTTTTGTTCATTCGTGGCCACGGGAGCTGGCTCCACGTAGTTCTGGACTCAATTCATCAGCCTAATGTATTGCCAAGGTAATTTCTATGGCATGGCCAGGATGTTGTGACATTAAATTTCTTTGTTTGTCATACTAATTGCTTGACGTATGATGTACATTGCACATTAACCTTTCGATCCGTGGCTGCTCCCTTAGGATTTTTCCAAGTGGACGACTCTGATTCATCCTGTGTGTTAGGGTTTTTGGATCGATTCATGAGCTATGAATATAAATTCACCATTTCAATACGTTCGTCGATTTTCTTTTCCTTTCCTACGCGTTGGTTTTCCACCAGACAGAGAAAATCGAGGTCATAGGAAGCTGAGCGAACCTCAGTCCAATCTCGGGTGTATCTCTGAGATAAAATTTACGAATCAGGTATGCCATTTCCGTAGTTCTGAAACTTTACGCTCTTTTATTATTGTTTATCATGGCTTCCCCTTTCTGGAGTAGAGCTATGCGGCTTGCTTCGAGCCAGCACTGAGATTTTTTAACTATATTTATTTTAGATGGACCACTTTCCATCGTTTGGTTGTAGAGGTAGTTGCGTCTATCAATTTATCAAGATTATGTTGCGTTCTGACAATAGGTTCTATTGTCTCTATAGAGAATTTTTTGTTACTGATTCGGTTTATGTAGATTAATTTCATAGTGTTAGTGTTTCCTTGCACGTATGCACACGAGCTAGACAAAAGCGATGGCTCTTGGGTTTTTTTTTTTTTCGGAGCAACTTACCCTCTTCCTTACGCTCGACGAGGGTTTCTCTCAAGTTATGCACAGGGATTTAAAGGGATGCTATCCTGCTCAACCTTCAGGTTTGTTTTGTTTTTCCTCTGGTCGACCTGTGTAAGACTCCATTCTTACTATTCGTTCACCGGTGTTATAGTTTCGTGGTTCAATTTTGAACGGCGACCTCCAGTTTGTATTTATTTAGGACTAATTCCTATTTATATGTAACAGGTCAGGGATGGATTGGAGATTTCTCGCACCAGGTATCTATTTCTTCTTCGTTATCATTTTGTAATTTCATGGTTATTCTCTTTCGTCACATTTGGCATCGTATTGATTTTGGGTGTTTCTGTCGCCTACAAGTAACTACGATTTGCACCTGAATCTCTCGCTTGAGCTATGAGATTCATGGCTCAATTCGACCCTTAACGTTATATCCTCTTGCCAATTGCAGGTCGGTATCCGCCGAACACTGATTAGAGGAGTTTCGTTCTTCTCTCCTTGTTCAATAGTTTTCCTGGCAGCTTAAAATTTGTATTGATAAAATTGTAAAATTTTGACAATTTTTAATTGTTAAGTCTCATCACCGAGTGTTCCTTTACATCCATCTCCAGGAACGTTATGTAACTGTCCACACCCCACAGTGGCTGACATTCGTTTGTATTTTGTTGTAGATATAATTAAATATTATACCCTACTTTCCATAATACCCAGTGTAATGTAGTGGGGTTCTATGGTTAATTTATTACCTTGAAGCTTTCATTCCATACAGTCGTTAGACGGTGTTAATGAACATGGTAATATTTTTGTGACTAATATGCTACCCTTCTCCATATTATAAATCAATATTCTGTACTCTTATGCCTCTTATGCCTATGCCTTTTATTTTATTATTCAAGCAATCGTTTTGTAGATACTATTTTCGTAGTAGTAAGATGTTTGGTGCAGAACATTTTCATGTGGTTCTCATGCCACACTAGTGTATAGTTTTGATGGTAGCAGTAGCTAAGACTCTTCAAATTTTTTTTTTGGAAATAGTACAACATATCACCATTTCTGTTTTATACACTTGTTAATAATTTGCACAGGATATTTGTTTAAATTATCTATAGATGGTGTAGGAATATGTATCTCTATTTTTTTTTTCTAGAAGACATTTGTATTTATAATCTACCATTTTACCCCCTTGACTGGGATAGACTAGGATACATTTATTTCAATATGCCATGCTGTGGTGAATCTGCCTGTTGGTTATTTACTTAACTTTCTTTCGTCTATTAACTTTGTTCTCTAATATTAGAATGGTTCCATAAGATAAATATCGATGAGCAGTCTCATGCAAATTAATAGTTTCTTTCTTCTGCTATAGTATTAGCTGCTTACATACTAATTTAGTTTACCATTAAATTTCTGGTTACGTAGAAATGATTTGCTGACCCTGAGGTTAGTCTACACAATCTCTCCTTCCATTCCGTAATGCACAGTTTAAAATAAAATTCATCTTCTGTTATTTTATAATATAGCACAGGAAATCTCAAATTGCTCTCTCCTATGTATGTATATATATTATAATCATTCTATGAAACATAAGCAGATTAAAGTTAAATCACAAATTTTCTTGTGGAGAAATAAGTATCCTCAGATTTAAACCAACACTGGTTTAGAGATTCTGTGGGATTCTACTCCACAGAATTAGGTTCTACAACTATTAAGAATTATAAAGGTGAATTCCTTATGATTAATTCTATTAAATGTAGCATTTAGATTCTAATATACAATCAACTTTTATATGTAGCCAATTCATACTATATGAAGTAAACACACCAATAAATTTAGAGACATACCACTCATAGAATTGACCAACCTCCCAACCTTAGAGTCCTTCTGTCTCCCAGGACTCACCCCCGAGATGAGATCATCTCCTAGAACAGATCAACCTCTAATCTATTTAGGAGAAAATTATTTAAGCTATTATTCCCCAAAGCATGTTTCTAATTCTGCGTCTAGAATCTCAGGATGCTTTTCTTCCTGTTTTCCTAGGCTTCCCATTTTAGGGATTCTTTAAAGCTGTTTTATGCTTTTCCTCAGCTTTTCCAGCTTTTTACCTCTTCCCAAATACTTTCCTCATCATTGGGGAAATTCAGATTTTTCCTAAAAAATCTAAATTTAAAAATAATTTCTTTCAAGGATTTTTTTGAAAGATTGTGGGGAAATATTTGCCTCATCCATCCTCATGGATTTAGAAAGTGATCTCATACATCTCATTTTGGTCAATCTGCACAACATCATTTAATTCATTTCTTCAATTTAAATATTTAATTACATTCACAAAATACTTGTCCTTTGGGGTCCACTCCCCTTAGGACTAAAGTTTAAATGTCTAGCTTTGAAATTCAAACACATAATTTGGGGTGTTACAGTTACTGACTACTACTTATAACAAGACAACTAATAAAAAATGGACATCGTAACAAACCTGCAAGTTATTGAAAGGGAATTTTATTGTAATTACACATAAGAATATGTAAAGAGACATGTACGCTAAAGTCTATTAAATTATGTTCATGAGAATTAGACTTAATTTAGGAGAATAACACACACACACACACATATATATATATATATATATATATATATATATTGCAAAAGAAGGAGTTCAAAAATCCAGTTACATAGGCATTATAATGTTAGAGACAATTAAAATGAGAGTTTGTTGTGAAAAGTATTAGATATTTAGAATATGCAATAATGCAAAATTTTATTGACCAATTTTTTTATGAAATAATTCAGCCTGGTATCTTTAATTCAAAGGCGAAAGTTGTAATTTCTTTGCATAAGTTGTATCTAGGTGTCAATAGAAGAAACTCTAAGAATTAAATGGATATCCATCACTAGTGCATGCTAGTGCAAAATGATTTGACACAAGCTTATATACCACTATAGAAACAAGACTAATTGATTGAAATAAAATCAATTTACAGCAATAAAGCGTTAACGGTTAACTGATATTACATAAGGAAAAGGAGTAAATTATTTACTACCACCTGCATGAAACTTTATTTAAATCATCTGGAAATATATTGATCAATAGAAGAACAAGATATATATATCTATAAGTTAATACATCAGATGAAAATTATTGGTAAGACCACCTATGTAAGTAACTAGACATCGATATTGTCTTATTTAGTTGTATCGATGTCTAGTTACTTACATATCGATGTAAAAGTACTTACATATTTTCATTTGGTAACACTGTACAAGTAATATACTGGTAAGGCCACATTTGTCCCAAGTATTACTTGTACAGTGCTACCAAATGAAAATGGTAAAGTTCTGGTGTAAAACCTAGAAACTAAATCCCTTTAAACAAAGAGAAAGAGAAAAATATATGCAACTCATATTAAGGAGACTAATACAAATATCTCTTTAGTACATTAATAAAGTCACATAAGTTATCGTAATGATGAGCACAAATTATCATCATGATGGTTATAGAACTCCTGTTTTTTTTTCGAAGGCACAAAAATTTGATTCGAAAGGTATTAGGGCTAAACATCGAAGTCTCTCGAAAATTTGATGAGAATACAAGTGACATTACACCTGATTAAACAGAGAATTCATGTATGAGATGGCCTACCTTGAAAGCTTGAAACTTATGTGGGTTTTGAAATAAAATGTTCACATGATACCTATACAAATTTCAGAAGGAGAAAAAGGCTAAGTATGTAAGGTAGAATTTTAACATTGAAAACATATACGCAAAGAAAAAATATATATCTATATCATGATTGCCTATATGTGAGAGCTACCTATATAGGGTTGGTAAACCACCGAATAGATATGGTTCTGAGGAAAAAAAAAATTAAACACATATTAAAATTCTGTGAAATATTGTTACAAAAACCACAAGTTTATTTTCTGAATAAATCCGAGAGAGATTTACCTCTGCCAACAGCCGGAAAAGCAAGTCATTCATACTTTCAAGTAAGGAACTCTAACATTTCAGTTTTGACCAGAAAGTCGATTCCCAAGAGAATCGATCTGATTCCTTCAACGAAATAGAGAAGAGGAATTCCAAACACAAATAAATAGCTAGGGTTTCAACTCAGAATTTATATCAGAACTCAGAACTTCAATACGTTTCATTGAAATGAGATAAATTAGGTGCTATTATGCAAAGAGACCGAACCAGAGAATATGGAGGTTGCATTAAGATCAAATCAAAGAAATTATGATGACACGTTAACATAACGAGCTAATGATTCATTGAAACACAATTATTCCCACTCTTACAATCTTAACGAGCGTCCAACCATAAACTAAAACTATTTTGACATAGAACGACGTAATATGCTGTGCATATTCAATAGTAAACTCCGATAGAAATAGTTTTAAAGCCAAAAGGAGGAAACATAGCTGGGACACTTAAGTCCATATGACTTAATATACACAATAAAATTGTCTAAACGCAAATAAAAGCCACAAACAGATATGAGCATTCGACCATAAGGAACCATTACAGGCCAAGGCAAAATTCCATGTACATCGATAACACATATGACAGTATTAAGAACAAAAAATAAGTTTTTAGAGCTAAAAACAACAAAAGAGTTCATGAATAAATCATCAGTTGATAATAATAAACCACATTCATCATGGATTTCAAGATTTGAATGTATTTAAGTAGATGCGATTAAATAAAACGATACATACCTGCATACAGAAGAGCGTAGACATTATACTGTAGTTGTAGCATGCCTTGGAGACCATAGGTCGCGTTTGACTCACACAGTAGGAGAGAAACCAGCGAACTTACACTAAAGAGAAAACAACGATCAGAGAAAGGGAACAGAATTGAACTACGACATTCATAGAAATCGTTGAACAAGAAAACCCTACTCAAATCATACCCTACATGTGTCTTACATCTATCGCTTCTCACATGGATCGAGAAACATCTCCTTTGAGATCACTTAACCTTGGTGGCATTAAAATTTTAGAGTACAAATGCCTAAAGGATAGTTAATATGCCTTCAGCACCGTTGCAAAAAAAAATAAAAAAATGTTAAATTATGTGGCCCAAGGACTTGGGTAGGTGAAATCCCTTAACGCAAGTGAAGTGGCATTGAACGTCAAGATTTGTATAGTTATTAAGTGTCAGTACCGTAAGTCCCAGGCCTTAAAAGATATCAAAATCATATCATAAGCATTATTACAAGATGGGACTCACATTGGACTGACGAAACAAAAATTCTATTATGTGGAACATACATTTCTTCCTTAACATCAATGGATGTCCACGTAAGGCAAAAAGCAGATGCAGACTTGCATCATCTAGGATACGAATTATCACCATGAGAAAGTATATAATATACGTAAGGTTAAAATAGGAGACTTTAGCTTAACAAATGGGATTAAGTATTTATGTGATGAAATAATGATAGCTATATGTGAAAATTTTGTGATTTTTGTGAATTGAGGGAAAAGACCCAAAATAAGATATAAGAGTTGAGAAATATAAATACCACAAGTGTGGAAGTTCTCTTTTACAATTGTAAAAATAGTTAGAATAATTACATAGTTGCTATATGAAAAAAAATATAGTTGTGATATGAGAAAGAAAATCTATTATGAGATGTTAAGTGGTTCTTCACAGTACATCAAACCACGAGAAATTATCCCTAGAGGGAATTGAATTACATAAAAAGTGTAAGTTAAAGCAGAAATAAATAAATAAATAAATAAATAAAATAAAATAAAATAAAATTTTTCGAAAAGAGGCACATTACAAATGGTATTAGAGCTCAAGTTGGAAAACTAGGCTATTTTCCTCTTCTCACTATTATGAAATTATTATTATTATATTTTGTTTTGGAAAAAAAAAAAATTTACTGATGTTATTTTGTTTTTAGTGTAAAAAGGTACTAAACTGAAAAGTCAATGGCTGAAGAAGATGAACTTTATGTCGATCTGGGTGGTAGAGATAGTACACCAAATCCCAATGCTCCTTTAATGGCCATGTTGCACAGGCTGTAACAGGATATGGCTGAGCTAAGAAGCCAAAATGACAGGCTATCTTTAGCCAGTGAGGAGCAGGAAAAACTGATAAGAGAGCTGACTTCGTGGAACAACCAAGAAGGTGAAGGTTTTGGAAGGAGGAGGAAAGGTAGGTTATCATATGAGTCTGAGGAAGATGACACTACTAGACACCAGTATAAACATAAGAAGGAATTACAGGGTGAATTTCTAAAAATCAAACCTCTCTCCTATGATGGAGAGAAGGAGGAAGATGGTGAGGCATGGCTTTTGAATATTATTAAGTATTTTCAGATCTATGAATATGAAAAGAATCTAAGGGCAAAATTAGTTATCTACCAGCTGCAAGGTAAGACGACCTTGTGGTGGGAGGAGACAAGAATGGTTCATGTCATTGATGAAAAAATAGTGACTTAGGAAGATTTCCAAGTCAAGTTTAAAAACCAGTATTTGAACGAACGCTATTATGATGAAAAAGCAAAAGAGTTTCATGAACTCAGATTGGGACAACTCGCTATAGATGATTTTTTCACGAAGTTCACAAATCTATTCAGATATGTTCCTTATATTCGAGAAGAGAAAGAAAAGGTGCAAAGGTTTTTGAACTGTTTGCCTACTGTGTACAAGGAGAAAATAAAGTTCGATAACCCAAAAACCATGGACGAAGTGGTGAGGAAAGCTAGATTATGCTACCAGTAGTTTAAAGGAAAGAGTGAACAAGGGAAAATCTGGATAAACAAGGGTGAATTCAAAGGAAAGAAACAAAAAACAGCTTATTTGAAGAATTTTGGTAGGAATCATCAGCAAAAGAAATTTAACAAACGAAAGGAAATTCAAACTTCTCAATCCCAAATTGGTTCGAAACAAATAGATGGGGACAATAAGAAAGATGGAAATATTAAAATGCGGGAGCCTTTGAAGTGCTGGGGCTGTGGAGAACCTCATCTATTGAGGGATTGTCCACACAGAAATATTCAGATGGTTCTGAGAGATAGAGAAGCTACCTCAGTGAATGACATAGCAAGGAATATCCCCACTATCAGTGCAGCCTTGGGGAACCGACAAGAGGAACATCATTCTACGATGGTTGAGATGGAAGTTAAAGTTTCTGATCAATCTGTTACTATCTTAATTGATCTAGGTGCTTCTTTGAGTTATATTAGTCCACAAGTTGTAGAAAAATGTAAAATCAAGACAGAAAAGTTTCAACGACCTTGGTTGGTACAGTTAGCTACTGGAACTAAACGTAAAGTAACTGATAAGCTACCTAAGATAGCTATTAAATTGAATGAATATTAGACAGAGGTAGATTTAAACATTCTGCCATTAGGTTCCTATGATTTACTGATAGGAATGGATTGGTTAGAAAAGAAAAATACCATGCTGAATTGTTGGGATAAAACTCTGCACTGCATAGATGATGAAGGAAAACCATTCATACTAAAAGGGAAACCGAAACCTGTTTTTGTAAGGAAAATCTCAGCCCTTCAGCTAAAAAGAACAACTAGGAAGGGATACCAAGTATATGTTATACATGTTGAAGAATTAGGACAGCAACCTAAAGAAAATTTATTAGATACCTTACCAGTGATAAGAGATTTTAAGGAAGTTTTTCTGGATGAGATTCCTCTTCTTCCCCCCAAGAGAGATATCGATTTTTCAATCGATTTGATGCTAGGAGCAACACTAGTTTCTAGAACCCCTTACTGGATGAGCCCCCCTAAACTCATGGAGTTGAAAATGAAATTACACGAATTGCTGGATAAAGGTTATATCAGACCGAGCGTATCTCCTTGGGGAGCACCGGTTTTGTTCGTGAAAAAGAAGGATGGAACCTTCAGAATGTGCATTGCTTATCATCAACTGAATAAGATGACAATCAAAAATAGGTACCCATTGCCCAGGATAGATGACCTTTTCGATCAGGTGAGAGGAACTTCAGTATTCTCTAAGATTGACTTGAGGACTAGTCATCACCAACTCAGAATTAAGGAGGAGGATATCAGTAAAATAGCCTTTCGAGCTAGGTATGGTCACTATGAATTTGTAGTCCTACCTTTTGGTTTGACCAATTCCCCTACCACTTTTATGTGCTTAAAGAATAGCATTCTGAATAAATGCTTAGATAAATTCGTCTTAGTATTTATAGACGACATTCTCATCTATTCTAAAGGTGAGGCAGAATATCAAGAACACCTTAGAATTGTGTTGCAGACTCTTAAGGAGAATCAGTTGTATGCCAAGTTTAGAAAATGTGAATTTTATAAAGATAAAATTCAATATGTGGGGCATATCATTTCTGAACAAGGATTGGCTGTTGACCCTGAGAAAATAAAGGCTATTAGAGAGTGGTCGGTGCTAACCAATGTTTAAGTGGTGAGATCATTTATGGGGATTGCAGGATATTATTGACAATTTGTAGAAATATTTTCTGCAATAGCATATCCCATAACTTCTCTACAGAGGAAAGGCACCAAATTTGAGTGGACTGAAAAATGCCAGAATAGCTTTGAACAACTGAAATTAAAACTTACCACCACACCTATACAGAATATTGTAGATCCTGATAAAGAATTTGTAGTGTGTACGAATGCATGTAGAGAGGGGTTAGGAGGAGTTCTACTGTAGGAGAATTCTGTCATTGCATATGAATCTAGAAAACTTAAGAAACATGAGCAAAATTATAGTGTATATGATCTTGAATTCGCTGTTGTAATTCATGCCTTGAAGATGTGGCGACACTATCTCCTTGTAAAAAAATTTACATTAGTGACAAATCATATTATCCTCAAGTATTTCTTCTCTCAGACAGATTTGAATGCTCGACAAGGCAGATGGTTGTCTTTTCTGAGCGAATTTGATATGGAAATAAAACATATCAAAGGGAAAGAAAAAAAATTCTGATGCCCTAAGAAGAAACGCCTTCCAAAACATAAGTCACATTGGGAGTAGTGCAAGTTTTGATTTAGAAGAATTAGTAAAAAAGGTAGCAGATCAAGATCCAAACTATGAAAACCTACAAGTGAAAATGATGAAAAATGAAATGGATGGATACACTTAGAATCAGAAAGGGCTGATCTGTTATAGAAACAGATTGTACATCCCCAATGTGGATGCTTTTAAAAAAATAAATCCTAGATGAATATCATAAACAACCATATTTAGGACATCCTGGATATCAGAAAATTCCTATAGCCTTGAAAAGGAAGTTATTTTGGCCAGGAATGAAGAAGGACATGGCCAACTACTTAGCTAGATGCATGGAATGCCAATTGGTCAAAGTGGAACATCAGCATATAGCTGGTCTTCTAAATCCCTTACTAATTGCAGAATGGAAATGGGACACTGTTTCTATAGATTTTATAACCGGGTTACCCAGAAAAAAGTACCAGCATGACTCAATGATGGTAGTGGTAGATACCTTAACAAAGGCTGCACATTTCATACCTATAAAAAATACTTTTGGGACAACCCAAGTAGCAAATTTGTTCCTAAAAGAAATTTTAAGGCTATACGAGGTTCCCAAGATGATTATTTCAGATAGAGATGCTAAGTTCACAATATCCTTCTAGAAAGGTCTGTTTGGGGGCATGGGCACTAAATTGAATTTTAGCACTGTTTATCACCCTTAGACGAATTTTCATACAGAGAGAACAAATCAAATTCTGGAGGATATGCTTAGAATGTATGTGATGACTAGGCCAACAAAATGGGAAGACTATTTACATTTAGTCGAACTTGCTTATAATAAAAACTACCAAGCCTCCATAAAAATGAGTCTGTTTGAGGCACTCTATGGAAGAAGGTGTCGTACTCCTTTAAGCTGGGGACAGCCTGAAGATAAGCTAGTACTTGGGCCAGACACTCTACAAGAAATGGAAAGGATTGTCAAGCAAATACAGAGAAACATCAAGATAGCCCAAGATCGACAGAAAAGATATGCCAATAAGAAAAGAGTGCACTGAGAGTTCAAAGTGGGTGACCATGTGTATCTACATATTAAACCCAAAAAGAGCACTCTTTATGCTGGAAGTTGTGCGAAATTGGCTCCTAGATACAGTGGTCCTTTTGAAGTCTTAGAAAAGGTTGGACCAGTGGCTTATAAACTGGCCTTACTCGCCCATGTTAAAGTTCATGATGTGTTTCATGTTTCGTTATTAAAAATATATGTACATGATGCTTCTCATATTTTTGATTGGAATGTGATACAGGTGGAACCAGAAGGGGAGTTCCTTCGAAAGCCACTTCAAATATTGGAGCGGGAAGAAATTGAATTGAGAAATAGAATAGTAGATAGAGTAAAAGTGAAATGGAAACACTTTACGGCTGAAGAGGCTACATGGGAAAGAAAAGTTGAGATGATGGAAAAATATCCATATATATTTTCAAAATGAACTATAGTAGATAGTCTGTAACACCAAGGACGGTGTTTTTTTTCAGAGGGGGAATATGTAACACCCCCAATTTATATGCTTTTTAAGTTAGACATTGGAACAAAAAAATCCAAAGGGGGTGGACCCCAATGGACAATTATTCTGTGGACTTTTATTTAAATATTTATTAATGAAAATAAATGAAATATTATGTGTGCACTATGACTAGATGAGATTGGAGATCATAGCCTGACCCATGAGGATATGGATAAGGCTAAGACTTTCCCAAAAACCTTTCAAAAAGCCTTGAAAGGAATTATTTCTAACTTAGATTTAAGAGGAAAAATCTAAATTCCCCAATGATGAGGAAAGTATTTTGGAAGAGGTAAAAAGTTGGAAAAATATAAATCAGCTTTAAAGTTCCTCATTAAGGGAAGCCTAGGAAAACAGGAAGAAAAGCCTCCTGAATTCTGGACGCAGAATTAGAAACAGGCTTTGGGGAAAGCATAGCTTAAGTAAGCTACTCCAAAACAGATTGGGGGTTGGTCTGGTTCTGGGGAGAGGATCTCAGCTCGGGGGTGAATTCTAAAGAGAGAAATTCTATGGTTGGGAGGACTGGTAACTATACATTGGTATGCACTCATAATATTAACAAATCAGTTTATGAAGTATGTGTATTTATTTGCATGATATGGGTATAATGTGGATAATTAGAATAATTAGTACTATGTGAAATAATGTCTTGGATTGACAAGAATTAATAGATTAAATCCAGTAATCATAGTGGCATGATAGAATAAGTTCAATAATCCATCTTCCAGAATGTCAAAACCTGTATTCAGGTTTAGATCTGGAGATAGGACTATCAAAATTTTATATTCTATTAGAACCAGAAGAAAATAAGAGATTAGATGTAAAGAAATAAATTTTGTAATATCAGTAGAGTACTATGGTGGAAATTCAGGAAACCTGTAACTAAAGTATAGGTTACTTACTACTATTTATAACAAGACATCTGATAAAAAATGGATATCATAATGAACCTGCAAGTTATTGAAAGGGAATGCTATTGTAATTACACATAAGAATATGTAAAGAGACATGTACGCTAAATTCTATTAAAGTATATGTATATATATATATATATATATATTGCAAAAGAATGAGTTCAAAAATCAAGTTACATAGGCATTATAATGTTAGAGACAATTGAAATGAGAGTTTGTTGTGAAAAGTATTAGAAATTTAGAGTATGTAATAATGCAGAATTTTATTGACAAAATTTTTTATGAAATAATTCAGCCTAGTATCATTACTTCAAAGGTGAAAGTTATACTTTCTTTGCATAAATTGTATCTAGGTGTCAATAGAATAAACTCTAATAATTAAATGGATATCCATCACTAGTGCATGCTAGTGAAAAATGATTTGACACAAGCTTATATATCACTGATGAAACAAGACTGATTGATTGAAATAAAATCAATTTACAGCAGTAAAGCCTTAATGGTTAACTGATATTATATAAGGAAAAGGAGTAAATTATTTACTTCCACCTGCATGAAACTTTATTTAAATCATCTGGAAATATATTGATCAATAGAAGAACAAAATATATACATCAATAAGTTAATAAATCAGATGCAAAGTACTTGTAAGGCCACTTATGTAAGTAACTAGACATCGATATTGTCTTATTTACTTGTACTGTATTCCCAAATATTACTTTTATAGTGTTACGAAATGAAAATGGTAAAGTTCTGGTGGAAAACCCAGAAACTAAATCGCTATAAACAAAGAGAAAGAGAAAAAATTATAAAATTCATATTAAGGAGACTGATACAAATATCTCTTTAGTATATTAATAAAGTCACATAAGTTCTCGTAATGATGAGCATGAATTATCGTCATGATGGTTATAGAAATTCTGTTTTTTTTCGAAGGGACAGAAATGTGATTTGAAAGGTATTAGGGCTAAACACTGAATTCTCTCGAAAATTTGACGAGAATCCAAGTGACATTACACCTGATTAAATAGAGAATTCGTGTATTAGATGGCCTACCTTGAAAGCTTGAAAATTATGAGGGTTTTGAAATAAAAGATTCGCATGATACCTGTACAAATTTTAGAAGGAGAAAAAGGCTAAGTATGTAAGGTAGAATTTCAACATTGAAAACATATACACAAAGAAAAAATAAATATCTATATCATGATTGCCTATATGTGAGAGCTACCTGTATAGGGTTGGTAAAATTCCAAATAGATATGGTTTTGAAGAAAAAGAATTTAAACACATATTAAAATTCTATGAAATATTGTTACAAAAACCACAAGTTTATTTTCTAAATAAATACGAGAGGGATTTACCTCTACCAAAATCCGGAATAGCAAGTCATTCATATTGTCAAGTAAGGAACTCTAATGTATCATTTCTGACCAGAAATTCAATTCCCAAGAGAATCGATCTGATTCCTTCAACGAAACAGAGAAGAGGAATTTAAAATGCAAATCAATGGCTAAGGTTTTGACTCATAATTTCTATTAGAACTCAGAACTTCAATATGTTTCATTGAAACGAGATAAATTACACACTATTATGCAAAGAGACTGAACCAGAGAATATGGAGGTTGCGTTAAGATTGAATAAAAAAAATTACGATGACAAGTTAAAATAACGAGCTAGTGATTCATCGAAACACAATTATTCCTGCTCTTACAATCTTAACGAGCATCCAACCATAAAATAAAACTATTTTGACACAGAATGACTGAATATGTTGTGCATATTCTATATTAAAATCTGATAGAAATCGTTTTAAAGCCAAAAGGAGGAAACGTAGCTGGGATGCTTAAGTCCATACGACTTAATATACACAAGAAAATTGTCTAAATGCAAATAAAAGCCCACGAACAGATATGAGAATTTGACCATAAGGAACCATTACGGGCCAAGGAAAAATTCCATGTACATCGATAACACATATGATAGTATTAAGAATAGTGTAATGTACCTCTATTACCACAACAACAATTTTTTTTTTTTTTTCAGTTTACACCCTAGAATGTATTGGTTAAACTTATGCATTGCATCCGGTTAGGATTCTCATATTAAGGTTAAATCATCTTTCCCCAACTCTACACTTGGGTGTGGCCATACATATATATTATATATTTATATATATCCCTAAATTCTGCCCCTTGACATAATTTCCCACATATGTTAAATGCCACTTCCATAGACTTTACATATATGTATGTTACAATATATATTTTTTATTTATATGCCTCGAGGGCACTCCTCCCATACCACGCTCTCATCAAAGGCTTCCATAGGCCTTAATCATGGTAGTGACTAAACTTTGGCATATGCATAATATAATACGATTCCAAGTTCAACACTATGGGTTTATATATATAATATATGGATATAATGACGATTCGAATGAATGCAACCGTACTTAATCGGGATCAATTACTATTGAACCATAATTTCACACAGACGTTATTTCACTTTGTAACCATATAAATTTGTTTATGTTTCATTCTGAACTCTGCTCGAGATTTCGAGGGCATCATTGAGCTCTGCGTACGTTGATTTGGTCTGATCTTTCATATTTAAGTCTGGTGTACCCACTGGTTAAAGGCGGTGCCACCTCGGATTTACTTCACGTGACTTGTTCGTTTGAACTACGCTATTCACTGGTTCGAGGCGATGGTTTATTAACTGAGGTCGTAGTACTCTACCTACCTCTGAATTTAATGGTGCCCACTCCGCCGAGTTGTTCATCCCCATGCCAGTTGTGGTGATAAAGACAAGTGTATGGCGCAAGGCGGTTTAGGGTTTCTAGATCTGGGTTCCGGTTAATATTTAATTCGTCCATGGCTTAACTGTGTTCTTTTCTCTCGCACCGAAGAGTATCGCGACCATTCCATAGCTTGGCACACCGATGCAGAACTCACGTTTTCTTGCAGCGAGGGTTCTTCCCTTCTGTTCTCCCTACGCCATGGCTCGGCCTGTTCAGGTCATGGTCTTCAGTTGACTGAAGCTCTAACTCGTGAGCACCTTGGACCTTCACGCAGGTAACATGTGGTTTGGGGTTTTTTTGTTTTATTTTTGGTTGATAACCATTAACCAGAGTCATATTTACATTTCTAACTCGTTCCAGTCTTTTTCACCACGCGTTTATTGTAGTGGCTATGAATTTTTACGTCTCAACCCATTTCATTTGCAGGTTAACGAACTTTGTCTCAAATTCGTGGTTTTCGCTGGGTACCTGGGCGTTACGCAGAGGAGTTTCTCCTTCCCAATCTTTCGGCTTCCAGGTAACGGTTTCGCATCCCATCGTTTCTGGTCACGCATTTGTTTGTTTTGTGGCGTACCACGGGCTGTAGCCTTACCGTTTATGGGATTCGCCATAGAAATACCTGACTATTCTACATCAATACTCATTGGTTGGAATTTCCATATGTATTGACTCTTACTGCCCTCGCGTTCTTAGAAGTTTCTAACGCCTCTCCTTGGTTATGTGCAGAGCTTCATTCTCTCATTGAAAGAGTTTTCGCCTATGTAGAAACTAGTTTCAACGTGCCGCATATTTTGTCTCACGTACTAATTGAACCTCTCCTCATACCTACAGGTCGGTATTCATAGCATTCTACTATTGCGATGGCTTCCAGCTGAATTCCTGATGGCAAAACAACGATTCCTGAAATTTTTATGAGGGAACGATGCCATCGTTGATTGCTATAGATTTTTAATTTTGTTAATTTGCAGACATATAATGGATAAACTTTGATGCCAACTTGTATTGAGGACTGTGTTTATTTCCGTCTGCGTTTTCAGTGCTGTTGAGTTTTATTCGACGTTTACGCCGAGACTCTTTCACCATCTGATGCTGGTTTTTAACCTTGGACAGGGAATATAGATGTCGGATTTATAATATATATCTATTATATATTCTCGTCACTGCGTTTTTGATTGAATGTTTGGCACTCAATATCTATTTCGTTTTGATACAGAAGAGTGGTGATAGGATATGTGAAAAGCCTTAATGTACTGATCGTTTTTCATTTCAGATTTGGTTTATTCCTATAATGTTGTCTTCTGTTGATATAATATACGAGTTTATCGCATTTCCAGAAGGTCTGCAAAGTAGATGTATTCACTATCTACGATAGGCTTGTGTTTGTGATTTCCATATTGTTACCATGATTTATTTACATGCATTCAGAATAATATATTGCCATTAATGGGTAGCGAGTTATGACTCTCGCATATGATATTCCATAATTTTTTATGATTGCGAAATAAATAATAGGCATATTAATCTCTTAATCTCAGATATAATCAGAATTTAAGATGACAGTCCCATACCTCCTGGAATATATGCTCTCTGCCTTACAGTACATCTATGAACTATTTTTCGGAGCTGAATAAGTTTTCCACTGATTTCCTTACAGCTTTAATAATAAGATTTAGAGTAATTTATATGATTGCTATACTCTTTCATATCTATACCCAATGTTTATTTGTACCACCATGATCTATTTTAAATATATCCATGATGAATTTTCTGAATTTATCTACATGGGAGAATCTGTACAGGGTACTTCAGCAGCATTAATTTGTACGGTCAGTAACATTGGTTTGTTTCTATAATTGTTTTTCTGAGAATCTGGAGTATTCCATTCTAATAATTACTTAAGTTTTTATAATTATGTTTCTTGAATCCCCCTGGGATATTTCTTTTGTACAGTATCTACAGATTTAGACCCAGGTTGGGTTTAGACATTCTAGTGGATGCTATCCCAGGCTAATGTTCTTACTACAATACAACAGGTAGAAGATTTTCTTCTGCCATTTACTTCTGTTAAAAGTAAGAACCCTACAGCTCCAATAATTTCTCCTTTCTCTGTCATATGGGTTGAAAACCCATTCCTACTGTTCCTCTCTTATTTATTGAAGCAGATTAAAGTTACAAATAAAATTCATCTTACCATAATTTCCATTTCTCATAATAAGGACTGATAGGCCAGAATTGGCTATAATTGAATTTCTTAGCTACCATTATCCAGCATACAACATTTACACTTCTAATATAAAGTAGTTATTTATATGTAGCCAATTCATATTGCAGAAGTAAAATTTTTGGGTGATTTTAAATACATACCACTCATGCAGAAGACCAACCTCCCAACCGTAGAGTTCTATTTCTCTCCCAGAACTCACCCCCGAGCTGAGACTGCCTCCACCATATATCAAAAACAACCCCTTGATCTGTTTAGGAGCAGCTTATTTAAGCTAATAGTTCCCCAAAGCCTGTTTCTAATTCTGCATCCAGAATAGCAGGATGTTTTTCTTCCTGTTTGCCTAGGCTTCCCATTTTTGGGATTCTTTAAAGCTGCTTTATGCTTTCCCTCAGCTTTTCCAGCTTTTTCTACCTCTTCCCAACTACTTTCCTCATCATTGGGGAAATTTAGATTCTTCCTCAAAATCTAAATTAGCATTAATTCCTTCCAAGGATTTTTGAAGGATTGTGGGGAATAGTTGCCTTATCCATCCTCATGGATTTAGCAAGTGATCTCAATTCTCATTTTTGGTCAACATGCATATCAGTACTTTATTCATTTCCTCAAATTGAATATTAAATTACATTCACAATTCATTCATCCTTTGGGGTCCACTGCCCTTAGGATTAAAGTTCAAATGTATAACTTTGAAATTTCAACACATAAATTGGGGGTGTTACATATTCCCCCTCTAAAAATAAACACCGTCCTCGGTGTTGTTATTTAACTACTAGAGTTCATTTCTTAAACAAAAATGGATATCTCTCCATCATTTCAGCTTCTCTTTCCCAAGTAGCTTCTTCAGCAGTAAAGTGCTTCCACCGCACTTTTACTCTGGCTACTGTTCTGTTTCGCAATTCAATTTCTTCTCGCTCCAATATTTGAAGCGGTTTTGGCAGAAATTCCCCTTCTGGTTCCACCTGTACAACATTCCAATCAACTATGTGAGAAGCATCATGCACATATATTTTTAATAATGAAACATGAAACACATCATGAACTCTAACATGGGGTGGTAAGGCCAGTTTGTAAGCCACTGGTCCCACCCTTTCTAAGACTTCAAAAGGACCACAGTATCTAGGAGCCAATTTGGCACAACTTCCAGCATAAAGTGTGCTCTTTTTGGGTTCAATACGCAAATACACATGATCTCCCACTTTGAATTCGCGATGCACTCTCTTCTTATCAGCATAGCTTTTTTGTCGATCTTGTGCGGTCTTAATGTTTCTTTGTATCTGTTTTACAATTTTCTCCATCTCTTGTAACGCATCAGGTCCCAACATTAGTTTATCCTCTGGTTGACTCTAGCTCAAAGGAGTACGACACTTCCTTCCATAGAGTGCCTCAAACAGACTCATTTTGATTGAGGATTGGTAGCTGTTGTTATAAGCAAATTCAGCTAAGTGCAAATACTCTTCCCACTTTGATGGTCTGTCCATCACATACATTCTCAACATATCCTCCAAAATTTGATTAGTCCTTTCTGTTTGCCCATCAGTCTGAGGGTGATAGGCAGTACTAAAATTCAACTTAGTACCCATCCCTCCAAACAATCCTTTCCAAAATGATGTTGTAAACTTAACGTCTCGGTCTGATACAATTACTTTTGGAACTCCATGAAGCCTTACTACCTCCTTAAGAAACACATTCGCTACTTGAGTTGTCCCAAAAGTGGATTTTACTGGTATAAAGTGGGCAGCTTTTGTGAGAGTGTCTACTACTACCATCACAGAATCATGTTGATATTTGGTTTTGGGTAACCCTGTTATAAAGTCCATGGAAACTATGTCCCATTTCCATTCTGCTATTGGCAAAGGGTTTAACAGACCTGCTGGATGTTGATGTTCAACTTTGACCAATTGACATTCCATACACTTACTTAAATATTCTGCCACATCTTTCTTCATTCCTGGCCAGAACAATTTCTTTTTCAGGGCTGTTAACAGCTTTTGATATCCTGGATGTCCTGCATATGGTTGTTTGTGATATTCATCCAGAATTTCTCTTTTTAAGGACTCTACATTTGGAATATACAACCTGTTTTTATAATATAGCAGCCCTTTTTGGTTTTGAGTGAAATCAATTTTCTCCTTTTTCTGCAGTTTCACCAAGAGTGTTTCATAGTTTGGATCTTGATTTGCTGTTTTTCTCACCAATTCTTCTACTTCGATCTGCGCACTACTTCCAAGGCTGTTTATAGTCTGGCAAGCATTCCTGCTTAATGCATCAGCAACTTTATTCTCTTTTCCCTTGATATGTTTGATGTCCATGTCAAATTCACTTAAAAAGGACAACCATCTGGCTTGCCTTGCATTCAGATCAGTTTGGGAAAAGAAGTACTTGAGACTAATGTGGTCAGTCATTAAGATAAAATTTTTCCCAAGGAGATAGTGTCGCCACATCTTCAAAGCATGGATAACAGCTGCTAATTCCAGATCATAGGCACTATAATTCTGTTCATGTATTTTCAGTTTTCGAGATTCATAGGCAATAACTGAGTTTTCCTGCAACAGGACTCCTCCCAACCCCTCTCTGCAAGCATCAGTACACACCACAAATTCCTTATCAGGATCTGCAATCTTCAGTATAGAGGCTGATGTAGGTTTTTGTTTTAATTGCTCGAAACTGACTTGACATTTTTCAGTCCATACAAACTTAACACCCTTTCTCTGCAATGACGTGATGGGATGTGCTATAGCAGAAAATCTCTCCACAAATCTACGATAATAGCCTGCCATCCCCATGAATGACCTTACTGCTGAAACATCAGTTGGGACTGGCCATTCTTTAATGGCTTTTATCTTTTCAGGATCAACTGCAAGGCCTTTTTCAGAAATAATATGACCCAGATATTGAATTTTATCTTTATAGAATTCACATTTGCTGAACTTGGCATATAACTGGTTTTCTTTTAAAGTCTGCAACACTATTCTCAAGTGTTCTTGATGTTCATCTTCATTTTTGGAGTAGACTAAGATATCATCTATGAACACAAGAACAAATTTATCCAGATACTTATTTAACACACTATTCATAAGACACATAAATGTGGCAGGGGCATTTGTCAATCCAAAAGGTAAGACTACAAATTCGTACTGTCCATACCGGGTTCGAAAAGATGTTTTGCTGATGTCTTCTTCCTTGATTCTGAGCTAGTGATATCCAGTTCTTAAGTCAATCTTCGAAAAGACTGAGGCCCCTCTCACCTGGTCAAAAAGATCATCAATTCTAGGGAATGGATATCTATTTTTAATGGTCAACTTGTTTAGTTGACGATAATCAATGCACATCCTGAAATTTCCATCCTTCTTTTTCACGAATAAGACTGGTGCTACCCAAGGAGACACACTTGGTCTAATGTAACCTTTGTCTAATAATTCTTGAAATTGCATCTTCAGCTCCATCAATTCAGGAGGGCTCATTCTGTAGGGGGATCGGGAAACAGTTGTTGCTCTTGGCACCAAATCTATGGTAAAATCAATTTCTCTTTTAGGGGGAAGATGAGGAATCTCATCTGGAAAAACTTCCTTAAATTCCCTTACCACCGGCAACTCCTTCAACAGATCTTCTCCAGTTTTCTGTTCTACTTCTTCCACATGTACTGCATAAACTTGGTATCCTTTTCTAGCTGTTCGTTTTAATTGTAAGGCTGATATTTGTCTTACTGAAATGGATTTTGGTTTTCCTTTTAGAGTAAAAGGTTTCCCTTCTTCATCCACACAATGCAGGGTTTTATCCTAGCAATTCATCAGGGATTTCTGCTTTTCCAGCCAATCCATTCCTATCAGCAAGTCATAGGATCCTAACGGCAGTATGTTCAGAGTTACTTCTGTTGAAAAACCATTTAATTGAATCGCTGTTTTGGGCAATTTATGGGTTACTTTTCTCTTAGCCCCAGTGGCCAGCTGTACCAACCATGACTGCTGAAATTTTTCAGGTTTGATTTTACATTTTTCTACAACTCCAGGACTAATGTAACTTAAAGAAGCACCTGGATCAATCAAAACAGTAACAGGTAGGTCAGAAATCTTACCTTCCATTTCCACCATGGTTGCTTGATGTTCTTCTTGCCGATTTTCCAAGGCTGCACTGATAGTTGGTATATTTCTGGCTATGTCATTTACTGTTGTCGCTTCCTGCTCTCTTCTAATCATATGAATGTTTCTATGGGGACAGTCCCTCAACAGATGGGATTCTCCACAGCCCCAACATTTCAAGGGTTCCTTCATTCTGACTGTCCCTTCCTTTTTATTTTCCCCCTCTATTTGTTTTGAAGCCACCTGGGATTGAGCAGTTTGGCTCTCTTTGGGTTTATTAAAATTTTTCTGCAGATGATCTCTGCCAAAATTCTTTAAATATGTTGGTTTCTGTCTTTTTCCCTTAAACTCCCCCTTGTTTAACCAGCTTTTTCCTTGTTCAGCCTTTCCTTTAAACTGCTGATAGCATAGTCTCGCTTTTCTAACAGCTTCGTCCATTGTTTTTGGGTTGTCAAATTCAATTTTCTCTTTGTATACTGTAGGCAAACAGTTCAGAAACCTTTGTACTTTTGCCTTTTCTTCCCTAATGTAGGGTACATATCTCAACAGGTTTGTAAACTTAGTAACAAACTCATTAATAGTGAGCTGTCCTAGTCTAAGTTCATGGAATTCTTTTGCTTTATCATCATAATATCGCTCATTCAAATAGCGATTTTTGAACTTAGCCTGGAAATCCTCCCAAGTAACTGTCTTTTCATCAATGGCATGCACCATTTTTGTCTCTTCCAACCACAAGGTAGCTTTACCTTGTAGCTGGTAAACAGCTAATCTGGCTTTCAGATTGCTCTCATACTCATAAACTTGGAAATACTTAATCATGTTCAGCAACCAAGCTTTAGCATCTTCCTCCTTCTCCCCATCATAGGAGGGAGGTTTGATCTTTCTGAATTCCCCCTGCAATTCTCTTTTCTGTTTAGATTGATGTCTAGCAGCATCGTCATCATCAGATTCATCCATCTTCCTCTTTCCAGAACCTTCGCCTTCTTGGCTGTTCCGGGAAGTGAGTTCTCTGATGAGCTTTTCTTGCTCCTTACTGGCTGATGACAATATGTCATTCTGGCTCTTTAATTCAGCCAATTATCGTTGCAACCTGTGCAACATAGCCATTACCAGGGCATTGGGATCTGGTGAACCAAACTCATCACGCAGATCCACATAAATTTCTCCACCTTCAGCCATTTTAGCACCACTGTATACACTCAGAATATTGATCAGTAACATTGAAAAAACAATCTCTGCAATATTCATTTATAAAAATAACATTCAGAATTCAGTGAGCACAATCATAACAGCCCAGTTTTATAACTTGGGCTCTGATACCATTTGTAATGTACCTTTATTACCACAACAACAAAATTTATATTTTTTTAGTTTACACCCTAGAATGTATTGGTTAAACTTATGCATTGCATCCGGTTAGGATTCTCATATTAAGGTTAAATCATCTTTCCCCAACTCTACACTTGGGTGTGGCCATATATATATATATTATATTTATATATATCCGTAAATTATGCCCCTTGACATAATTTCCCACATATGTTAAATGCCACTTCCATAGACTTTACATATATGTATGTTACAATATATATTTTTGATTTATATGCCTCGAGGGCACTCCTCCCATACCACGCTCTCATCAAAGGCTTCCATAGGCCTTAATCATGGTAGTGACTAAACTTTGGCATATGCATAATATAATACGATGCCAAGTTCAACACTATGGGTCTATATATATAATATATGGATATAATGACGAGTCGAATGAATGCAACCGTACTTAATCGGGATCAATTACTATTGAACCATAATTTCACACAGATGTTATTTCACATTGTAACCATATAATTTTTTATATGTTTCGTTCTGAACTCTGCTCGATATTTCGAGGGCATCATTGAGCTCTGCGTACGTCGATTTGGTCTGATCTTTGATATTTAAGTCTGGTGTACCCACTGGTTAAAGGCGGTGCCACCTCGGATTTACTTCACGTGACTTGTTCGTTTGAACTACGCTATTCACTGGTTCGAGGCGATGGTTTATTAACTGAGGTCGTAGTACTCTACCTACCTCTGAATTTAATGGTGCCCACTCCGCCGAGTTGTTCATCCCCATGCCAGTTGTGGTGATGCGCAAGGCGGTTTAGGGTTTCTAGATCTGGGTTCCGGTTAATATTTAATTCGTCCATGGCTTAACTGTGTTCTTTTCTATCGCACCGAAGAGTATCGCGACCATTCCATAGCTTGGCACACCGATGCAGAACTCACGTTTTCTTGCAGCGAGGGTTCTTCCCTTTTGTTCTCCCTACGCCATGGCTCGGCCTATTGAGGTCATGGTCTTCAGTTGACTGAAGCTCTAACTCGTGAGCACCTTGGACCTTCACGCAAGTAACATGTGGTTTGGGGTTCTTTTGTTTTCTTTTTGGTTGATAACCATTAACCAGAGTCATATTTACATTTCTAACTCGTTCCAGTATTTTTCACCACGCGTTTATTGCAGTGGCTATGAATTTTTACGTCTCAACCCATTTGGTTTGCAGGTTAACCAACTTCGTCTCAAATTCGTGGTTTTCGCAGGGTACCTGGGCGTTACGCAGAGGAGTTTCTCCTTCCGAATATTTCGGCTTCCAGGTAACAGTTTCTCGTCCCATCGTTTCTGGTCACGCATTTTTTTGTTTTGTGGCGTACCACGGGCTGTAGCCTTACTGTTTATGGGATTCGCCATAGCAATACCTGACTATTCTACATCAGTACTCATTGGTTGGAATTTCCATACGTATTGAATCTTACTGACCTCGCGTTCTTAGAAGTTTCTAACGCCTCTCCTTGGTTATGTGCAAGAGTCAGATTCCCTTCGCTAAGGTGAAGTTTTCGCCCCCTATGTAGAAACTAGTTTCTGCAACGCCGGTTTCTTGCATATTTTGTCTCACGTAATAATTGAACCCCTCCTCATACCTATAGGTCGGTATTCATAGCATTCTACTATTGCGATGGCTTCCAGATGAATTCCTGATGGAAAAACAATGATTCCTGAAATTTTTATGAGGGAACGATGCCATCGTTGATTGCTATAGATTTTTAATTTTGTTAATTTGCAGACATATAATGGATAAACTTTGATGCCAACTTGTATTGAGGACTGTGTTTATTGCCGTCTGCGTTTTCAGTGCTGTTGAGTTTTATTCGACGTTTACGCCGAGACTCTTTCACCATCTAATGCTGGTTTTTAACCTTGGACAGGGAATATAGATGCCGGATTTATAATATATGTCTATTATATATTCTCGTCACTGCGTTTTTGATTAAATGTTTGGCACTCGATATTTATTTCGTTTTGATACAGAAGAGTGGTGATAGGATATGTGTTTAGCCTTAATGTACTGATCATTTTTCATTTCAGATTTGGTTTATTCCTATAATGTTGTCTTCTGTTGATATAATATACGAGTTTATCGCATTTCCAGAAGGTCTGCAAAGTAGATGTATTCACTATCTATGATAGGCTTGTGTTTGTGATTTCCGTATTGTTACCATGATTTATTTACATGCGTTCAGAATAATATATTGCCGTTAATGGGTAGCGAGTTATGACTCTCGCATATGATATTCCATAATGTTTTATGATTGCGAAATTAATACTAGGCATATTAATCTCTTAATCTCAGATATAATCAGAATTTAAGATGACAGTCCCATACCTCCTGGAATATATGCTCTCTGCCTTACAGTACATGTATGAACTATTTTTCGGAGCTGAATAAGTTTTCCACTGATTTCCTTACAGCTTTAATAATAAGATTTAGAGTAATTTATATGATTTCTATACTCTTTCATATCTATACCCAATGTTTATTTGTACCACCATGATCTATTTTAAATATATCCATGATGAATTTTCTGAATTTATCTCCATGGGAGAATCTGTACAGGGTACTTCAGCAGCATTAATTTGTACAGTCAGTAACATTGGTTTGTTTCTATAATTGTTTTTCTGAGAATCTGGAGTATTCCATTCTAATAATTACTTAAGTTTTTATAATTATGTTTCTTGAATCCCCCTGGGATATTTCTTTTGTACAATATCTACAGATTTAGACCCAGGTTGGGTTTAGACATTCTGGTGGATGCTATCCCAGGCTAATGTTCTTACTACAATACAGAAGGTAGAAGATTTGCTTCTGCCATTTACTTCTGTTAAAAGTAAGAACCCTACAGCTCCAATAATTTCTCCCTTCTCTGTCATATGGGTTGAAAACCCATTTCTACTGTTCCTCTCTTATTTATTGAAGCAGATTAAAGTTACAGATAAAATTCATCTTACCATAATTTCCATTTCTCATAATAAGGACTCATAGGCCAGAATTGGCTATAATTGAATTTCTTATCTACCATTAACCAGCATACAACCTTTTTACTTCTAATATAAAGTAGTTAAATATATGTAGCCAATTCATACTGTAGAAAATAAAATCCATAGGTGGGTTAAACACATACCACTCATGCAGTAGACCAACCTCCCAACCGTAGAGTTCTATTTCTCTCCCAGAACTCACCCCCGAGCTGAGACCACCTCCACCACCGATCAACAACCTCTTGATCTGTTTAGGAGCAGCTTATTTAAGCTAATAGTTCCCCAAAGCCTGTTTCTAATTCTGCGTCCAGAATAGCAGGATGCTTTTCTTCCTGTTTGCTAGGCTTCCCATTTTGGGATTCTTTACAGCTGCTTTATGCTTTCCCTCAGCTTTTTTTCAGCTTTTTACCTCTTCCCAACTACTTTCCTCATCATTGGGGAAATTTACATTTTTCCTCAAAATCTAAATTAGCATTAATTCCTTCCAAGGATTTTTGAAGGATTGTGGGGAATAGTTTCCTTATCCATCCTCATGGATTTAGCAAGTGATCTCAATTCTCATTTTTGGTCAACATGCATACCAATACTTTATTCATTTCCTCAAATTGAATATTAAATTACATTCACAATTCATTCATCCTTTGGGGTGCACTCCCCTTAGGATTAAAGTTCAAATGTCTAACTTTGAAATTTCAACACATAAATTGGGGGTGTTACAAATAGAAAAATTGTTTTTAGAGCTGAAAACAAAAAAAGAGTTCATGAATAAATCATCATTTGATAATAATAAACCACAATCATCGTGGATTTCAGACTTTGAACATATTTAATCATATTTGATTAAATAAAATGATACATACCTGCATACACAAGAGCGTAGACATTATACTGTAGTTGTAGCATGCCTTGGAGACCATAGGTCGTGTTTGACTCACACAGTAGGAGAGGAAGCAACGAACTTACGCTAAAGAGAAAACAATGATCAGAGAAAGGGAACAAAATTGAACTACGACATTCATAGAAATCATTGAACAAGAAAACCCTAATCAAATCTGACCCTATAGGTGTCTTACATCTATCGCTTCTTCCATGGATTGAGAAACATCTCCTTTGAGATCACGTAACCTTGGTGGAATTAAACGTTGAGAGTACAAACGCCTAAAGGAGAGTTAATACGCCTTTAGCACCGTAGAAAAAAAACAATAAAATATGTTAAATTGTGTGGCCCGAGGACTTGGGTAGGTGAAATCCATTAACGCAAGTGAGTTGGCATAAAACGAAAAGATTTGTATTGTTATTAAGTGTCAGTACCGTAATTCCCAGGCCTTAAACGATATCAAAATCATATCATAAGCATCATTATAAGATGGGACTCACATTGGAGTGACGAAACAAAAATTCTATTAAGTGGAACAGACATTTCTTCCTTAACATCTATGGATGTCCACGTAAGGCAGAAAGCAGATACAGACTTGCATCATCTAGGATACAAATTATCACCATGAGAAAGTATATAATATACGTAAGGTTAAAATAGGAGACTTTAGCTTAACAAATGGGATTAAGTATTTATGTGACGAAATAATGATAGCTAGATGGGAAAATTTTGTGATTGTTGTGAATTGAGGGAAAAGACCCAAAATAAGATATAAGAGTTGAGAACTATTGTAATCTCTCTCCGCCACACAACATTAAAAAAAAAATTCTTATGTCTCAGCTTAAAAATAATTGTGATCAATTATCTCTATAGTCATTAACAAGGTACGTTGACTCTACTTTCTTTTATAATTTCGTTGTTAACTCTGTCCTTGAGATTTTACACTTCTACTAGGACGCCAATTAACAATTTCGGTTGTCACCTTTCTAAGAATATTTTTAACTTGTCTTTAGACTATATTTATAATTTCGATTTGGAGTTTATAACTCCCATTGTTTAACCTCTATTAAAATTTCTCTATGATTATTAACCTTATTAATATCATCGATGCCCTTATTACACTCTTACCCTACACTCAACCTATCGAATTATATTCGATCACAAAATAATTTTAAGAGTCTCTTTATAGCCCTTATGTATCTCACCATGCAACATTTTGATTTATATGTTATGTACTCCATATGTATCGATTTTCTTTATAAGAAGTTTCGAGGCATTTATATGTATATCACCGGATTATTTATGCGTCAATTCCATTGAAATTTCTGTATGAGGAATCCCATGCTTATTTATGGATGATCAGTACTTATTTACGTTGGGTTAATACTCCACCTAATTTCCACATTATTTAACACTTGGTTGTATTTCTCGAGACGATTTTGGGTACCATTGCGTCGTTTGGCATTTAAGTGGCTAGATTGCATTTCATGGAGTGTCTCATGTCTACATTAAAGTGTATCATATTCTATTCGGCTAACCCTAATACACAGTACTCCCTACGCAGATCCTTCCACCTTTAGGGTAAGGATGCGTTAGGGTTTTAGCCCTAGCCGGTGCTATATTATTTGAAAATTTTCGGTATTCAACTTTATTTGGTTTCTTTCTGTCACTGTTCTTGGTTTGTTGTTTCGAGTTGTCGAGGGTTCCATTATCAAATCTCTTGTACACTTCGTTTTCTTTGTTCGCCTTCTACGTACGCTTTATCGAGATCAACATCTAGCCGAATTTCCAGGTAATACTCCTCTACCTATGCGTAGTGTATTGAGAAATTTCTCTGTTAGTGTCAATATGTATTGTATCTCTTTCTCTTAATTTCCTTCATATACTGAATCCTAATGGGGTGTCTATTTGACGCTTGGCGGCATGATTTAGCTCAGCTCACGGTGAGTGTTGGTCTGAATTTTTGACTTCAACAATGGTTTTAACTATTTTTTCTTGTGGTAAATAACTTCTATCTCTATTCGACCCTCTGTTCTTTTTATAGCCCTCTAGGGGTTCGATTTGAATTGTGGGTAAATAATTTTCTCCTAATACACCTACTCTTCTCCATGTTTTCAGTGAGACAGACGTGCGTTGAGCTCCTCAGGTATTATTATTACATTGATTCGTTCGGTTTTGATGTATACTCACTTTTCTATGTGGAAATAATTCCCTCCGTGTCATCTTTGTTCACGCTCTGGTTTGTTTTTTTTTGTTTTATTGTTTTGTAGGTACTATCTTACCACATAACCTCCTTCGATAATATTCTCGTCGCTTCTGCTTCTGTCGAATGACTTTGGTATTGGCTTGTTTAATCAGGTTGGTACCCTCTCATTTCAAAGAATACATCGTCTGAAAGTTAGTGTCTCCAATATGGGTTGATGCCAGATTTTTATTTACTGCTGTGGTATTTTAAATAGTTAAGTTTGATGGCTCCGGATTTCGGCTATACGCTGACCCCGTGCATACGTTGTAAACGATTTATTGGGAATTTTTAACTTTGTAATAATTTTGATTATACCAATATTCACCACTTACAGTAATTATGAGTACTCTCTCTCAAATTTTCAGAGACCCGTGTAGTCATATTTAAATGTCTCCTACTTCGTATGCTTATTTACTAGTTACTGGGTATATGATTTTCGTTTCTCTATATAAAATTTTATATGATGGACAATAGAAGTCTGTGATGCTTCTGGGTTGGTATAATAATCATTTTCAAGTCGTATTAATTTCTACTAAATACTTCTCGGATTTTCAGTATATGCACTCTTATGTTTATTAGCCAGAAATTTTAGACTTTGTTCTTCGTCTAATTGGATTCTGCTAGAAATTTCTTATATAATTCAGAAGCATAACTTCGATAACTTCTTTCAGTCTGCCACAGTTGGAAATATACTTCTGTTTATACTTATTGTAATTGTGCTAAATAATAATTGATTTCAATATTCAATATTACTTTCCTTCCGTGGTTGTCTATGGACTGAGAGCCATTTCAGAATATAGATATACATTTTCCTATTGCTATAGAAAGAATTTGTCCCTTTCATTTTCATTTTATAGTCTATATTGTCAGCAGAGTATTTTTTCTGATAGTCTTTCATTTTAAATTTCCTGTGCATAATAATGATATATCATCAACTAATTGGTCAATATCTATATCAATGATATCTACTTCTCTATTATAAAAAAATTCTGACTCATTTCGGAAGGTATTGACATTAGGAGTTGAATTTTTCTTATCCTTTCTTTTGGTAAAATTCATTTTCCTTTTATACTGATTTAGTAGGACTCCAGAATATAAGTTCTAATTTACTACATATCATTCCTCTTTGATGATTAAAACTAAAGTTTCCTTGCTATAATTGTTCACCATTTAGTAACTAGACTCATTAAGTTCAGCTACTAACTGTAGATATAGAATCCATGTATATGTTTCTGTGCATGTAACTGTTCACACTAGAAGAAACTGTCATAAGCTTATATCTACAGTGTTTTTACAGCACCTTATGTTCCTATGTTCTTCAAATTCATAAATAATATTCTCTGTCTGGATTCCAGTATCATACATAATTATTTTTTTCAGAAGCAGATTAAAGCTATAAACTTACTGGATTATGGGAGTAGTATAAATCTCCAGATTTAAACCAACAATAGGTTTAGAGCTTCTGGATGATTTTCCCCATAGTTCCTATTCATACAAATCTACAGAATTTGTAGGATTAAATTCTTCTAACAATTCTGTTAAATGTATGGATTACCACTTCCAGATTTGAAGTAAATTAACATCCACAGTCATTGATCACCCAACACAATAACAATAATTCAACCATACATAAGCATTTTAGGCATACCACTTCTGAATTTGAAAAATCCTCCCAACCTTAGAGTTCCTCTGTCTCCCAAACTCACCCCCAAGCTGAGATCATCTCCCAGAACAGACCAACCTTAATCTATTCAGGAATAGCTTATTTAAGATTTTTCTCCCCAAAGCTTGTTTCTAATTCTGCGTCCAGAATTACAGGATGCTTTTCTTCCTTTTTTCCTAGGCTTCCCTTATTTAGGGATTTTTAAAGCTACTTTCTGCTTTTCCTAGCTTTTTACCTCTTCCCAACTACTCTCCACCTCATTGGGGAACTAGATTTTTCCTCAAAAATCTAATTTAGAAATAAATTCTTTCAAGGATTTTTGAAAGATTTTTGGGGAATCTTAGCCTCTTTCCATACCTCATGGAATTGGCAAGTGATCTCATAGTTCTCATTTGGTCAATATGCACAAAATCATTTTATTTATTTTGCAAAATTAAATACTTAATTACATCCACAAAATACTTATCCATTGGGTCCCACTCCCTTTTGGATCTAAATTTCAAATGTCTACTTTGACAGAAACATAAAACTAGGGGTGTTACATATTCCCCCTCTAAAAGCAAACACCGTTCTCGGTGTTGACAACTAATTACTAGAGTTCATTTTTCAAACAAATATGGATATTTTTTCATCATCTCAGCTTCTCTTTCCCGGGTAGCTTCTTCAACAGTAAAGTGTTTCCACTACACCTTTACTCTTGCTACTGTTTGATTCCTCAATTCAATTTCTTCTCGCTCCAATATTTGAAGTAGCTCTGGAAGGAACTCCCCTTCTGGTTCCACCTGTATCACATTCCAATCAACAATGTGAGAAGAATCATGTATATATCTTTTTAATAATGAAACATGAAACACATCATGAACTTTAAAATGGGGCGGTAAGGCCAGTTTATAAGCCACTAGTCTCACCCTTTCTAATACCTCAAAAGGCACACAATATCTAGGAGCCAATTTTGCACAAATTCCAGCATAAAGTGTGCTCTTTTTGGGTTTAATGCGTAAATACACATGATCACCCACTTTGAATTCTCGATGCACCCTCTTCTTATCAGCATAGTTTTTCTGTCTATCCTGTGCTGTCTTGATGTTTCTTTTTATTTGTTTAACAATTCTTTCCATCTCTTGTAAAGCATATGGTCCCAACATTATTTTATCCTCAGGTTGGCTCCAACTCAAACGAGTACGACACTTCCTTCCATAGAGTGCCTCAAACGGTCTCATTTTGATCGCGGATTGATAGCTGTTATTATAAGCAAATTCAGCTAAATGCAAGTAGTCTTCCCATTTGGATGACCTATCCATCACATACATTCTCAAAATATCCTCCAAAATCTAATTTTTTCTCTCTGTTTGATTGTTTATCTGAGGGTGATAGGCAGTACTAAAATTTAACTTAGTGCCCATGCCCCCAAATAGAACTTTCCAAAAATCTGCTATGAATTTAGCATCTCTATCTGAAACAATCATCTTTGGGACCCCATGTAGTATTACTACTTCCTTCAAGAACACATCCGCTACTTGAGTAGTCCCAAAAGTAGATTTCACAGGTATGAAGTGTGCAACTTTTGTTAAAGTGTCTACTACTACCATCACTGAGTCGTGCTGATATCTGGTTCTGGGTAAACCTGTTATGAAATATATAGAAATGGTGTCCCATTTCCATTCTGCAATTGGCAAGAGATTTAGAAGACCAGTAGGATGTTGATGATCAAATTTAACTAGTTGACATTCCATGCATCTAGCTAGATATTCTGCTACATCTCTTTTCATTCCTGGCCAAAACAATTTCCTTTCCAAAGTTGTTAGCAGCTTCTGATATCCAGGATGTCCTGCATACGGTTGTTTGTGATATTCATCTAGGATTTATTTTTTCAAAGTTTCCACATTGGGGATATACAATCTATTTTTGTAGCAGATCAACCCTTTTTGGTTTTGAGTGTATTCAACCATCTCCTTCTTTAGTATTTTCATCTGTAGATTCTCATAAATTGGATCCTAGTCTGCTACCTTTTTCAGTAGATCTTCTAAATCAAAACTAGCACTGCTTCCAATGTTGTTTATGTTTTGGCAAGCATTTCTGCTCAGTGCATCAGCAATTTTGTTTTCTTTCCCTTTTATATGTTTTATGTTCATATCAAATTCACTTACAAAATACAGGCATCTGACTTGTCGAACATTCAAATCAGTCTGGGAAAAGAAGTATTTAAGACTAATATGATCAGTCATCAATGTAAATTTCTTCCCAAGAAGATAGTGTCACCACATCTTCAAGGCATGGATTACAATAGCTAATTCCAAATCATATGCACTATAGTTCTGTTCATGTGTCTTAAGTTTCCTAGACTCATATGCAATACCAGCATTTTCTTGCAACAAGACTCCTCCCAACCCCTCTCTACAGGCATCCGTGCACACAACAAATTCTTTATCAGGATCTGCAATATTTAGTAGGGGCTATAGTGAGTTTTAATTTTAATTGTTCAAAATTATTTTGGCATTTTTCAGTCCACTCGAATTTGACCCCTTTTATTTGTAGTGAAGTTATGGGATATGCTATTGCAGAAAATCTTTCCACAAATCTACGATAATAACCTTCAATCCCCATGTGTCACGCCTCCATTTCACCAAAAAAAATAAAAAAAAATCTTTTGAGATATTCTAACTGTCAGCCTTTATCTCAATAAGGTATGTCACACCATAATTTCTATTTCGACCTGGTTCAAATCATATTTCGACCTCTATATGATTTGATTTGTATAGTTATATCCCTCCATTTAATAAATGAAATTTAATACATTACAATTAATAAGGAGAATCTTATATCCTTGGCTAAGGGGATTTGCACCACTAACCCCCTTACCATCAGAGTTATCCTTTATGATTTATAATTCACATGTGCATTGATATTCTTGCCTTCGTTAATTTTAATCCAACTAGTAGGCTTATTGGGGTATTCGAATATCATGTTCACATCAATTTTTGTAACCCATATACCCTATCATTCGAATTCATTTATATATGGTCCACGGTTTATAACTACTGGTTTGATTTATTTTGATGATCTCATATCTGCGTGTACATTGCACGTATGGATATTTTCTGAACTGTGAACCATGGATTTCTCACAAAGGGTGAGTCATGTTCTCATTCATTTATGGTATATCGTCGTGGAATTCGACAAGCATGTGAATGTAGACGTGTGAGTTATTTTTGTACAGCGTCCTGGCAATTTAGATTTTGATGTGAGGGTTGATACATTTACCGGTCTCCATGTAACACCTCCAGTTAATGAATTTTTTTTTTTTTTTCATCAAATGTTATATTTTCCACTTGTTCCTTCAATATCTTCTTTACTGTTAGTATCATTTCTATTTTCCATCCCCCTTTAATAACAGTTAGTATTCTCTAGGTGCCCAGTTCACCTATATACCTAAGATCCCATGCCTCTCTTAAGGTTTCTATGTTCAATCCTTTTCAGGCGATCCCATATATGTCACATATATGTCAACATCTAACACCTATATACAATTATAAAACATACAGGTATATACATATGCAACCCATGTATGGTTATCATTAGACAGAAATAATTAAGATGTGCCTAACTCTCTATATAACCTTTATATATTTATATATATAAGTGCCCCCTATATATGGTTATAGTATCCTTAGATAAAACCATGAGCTGACGCACATCAATATACAACTATCTATTTCATACACTTGTTTTTTATTTTTTTTTATATCACTTTACATATAACCTTGATAACTTTTCAGCTTGTATAACTCCATCTATATACCGTATACCATTATCATTAAGTATGGGTGTTTCAATGCACATACCTATATAAGAGGCATATATAGAAATGTAGTACCATATAGTTAAATAAAACTAGGCTATACATTATACCAACTTTGCATTCATATTATAATGTGAAGTCGTGCTCTCGTAAGTGTGGCACCTATCTATATATCTGACCTATTCATATCCACGACCTTTATCAAAATTTACCTTGCCTATATATATATATATATATATATATATATATATATCGCCCTCGGCTATATAACTCAATGGACGCATATATATATACTTAGCACCTAATAATGCTATATATATATGATATGAAAATCAAAACCTTGTTATATAATTAAATGAACTGCCACGATATACATGGTTACATATGATGAGCGCTAACCCCGCGTTTTCTCCATTTGCGCGCGTCATGATTTGAAACCCCGGTATTATAACTCTCCAACCGCCGGGTAAGTTGATTTTTATTCCTCGGCCGGTTTTATAATACCACGTTCGCCAGAATACGGTGCGGTCCAAACCCTAGCTCGCACGTATGTCGATCTCAGTTTCCAGTTTTGTGTGCAGGTGCCAGGTTCCTAGCGGCCCCAAGCTCCTGGTGGCGTGTTTCAGTTCCAAGACTGTGACACTCGCTCCAACTTTTCTGTCACAACCACTCCTGTACTGATAACGTGTTTTTCCAACAGCTGGAAGGAGGAAGGAGGAAGAAAAATCTTTTCAATGAGTCCCTTCCTGAATTCTCCTGCAACCCGCCTCCCCGGTACGCTGAACCGGCTTAAATTACTATTAAACTGACCAGAGGGTACCACAGTTGCAGAGCAGAGTTGATCTTGAAATCCTTTTTCCAGATTTCGTAACACTTCGAGCTCTCTGGAGGGTACCTGAGTAAATCCGGGAACAGGATTTGTTTTTTTGGTTTTTGTTTTTGCCCAGTACCTTTCGCACTCTTGTTTTAGGGTTTGGCATTCATTATTTATCTTTCACGGCCCAGACCCCATTCCTATTCTTCTCCTTCTTTTTATGGTTTCAGGTTCTGCTGAGTTAAGAGCTTCTGGGTTTGCATCGCCGACTCGCACTCTCCAGCTAACTACCTTACCTGGTTATTCAACTGGTTATGGATCTCCTGTAACGTAGAACATGTTTTCGTTTGCTTTTCCTATCTAGCAAGTTCTCATTCTGTTGATTTATATCAGCTATGCTTACTACGCTCTTACTGGTTGTTCCACGCAACCGTTGCAGGTTTCTGGTCTTTAATGATTGCGTGCGGGGTTCATGCTTCTGCTGGTCGGTATACAGGCTTTCCACATCCCTATATTTCTTTTTTTTTTTATACAAATTTGAAACGTGGATACAGTTACCCTTCTCACAAATCTGTTCGTCTACTCTTGTCAGGGCGCTGGCTTCGGCTTCTGGGGTTTGCAGGAACAATTTTAAGAGATTTCTATTCCCTACTAATACGACGCCCCATCATATAGCTGTTTTGGTTTTTTTTTTTCTATTATTATATTCGGAACACCGGCAGAAGTTCGGCTTCCATAACGTGTCTATTGTCATACGTTTTGTTAACTGTCTCCTTCGGCATCAATAACCCGTTCATTTGTTGTATTTCCATAGTTTTGTTTCTTTCTACGAGCCGAATGGCTACGGAGTCTACTATTCAGTCTAAATTCTCTGTACTCTAACGAAATGCATTCTGTGATCGAATAGGGGAATAATGACAGTGTGCGGGCGGACAGAGGTGGGTTTATTCTCTGGTTAATTTAACGTTTTATTTTACCATGTTTTGAAGAACTCTCCACACTCTGCAACCGCAACTAACATAAAATGTGGAATCATATACTCGGCTCCTTAGAACTCTCGTCTGTCGTGTAATAATTTTTGGTTAAAACTGTGAAGGCTCCATGCTATTTCGTAATGATTATAGTTAGAGCTATGGTTACGCGTTGTATTATCATTTTATTTTTCACCTTGGCTCGTGTTAGATTAACGTGGACAAATCTCCACAAAACCGTGATGCATCATTATCCCTGCAGTCCGATTGCTTCGTTGAATATAGACTTGTTTAATTGCTCGTCACACATTGTTATGGTTTGACTATTCTTACGTTCCATTAGCGATAGTACTTATGTACATTACCTTGCTTCGTTATGATATCCTCGTTTTGAACATATATAATCATATATATACGTTTCATAGTTATGCTTCCCTTTTAACATCTATCATTGAAGTATGGGATTTGCCTTTGTATCGCCTTTATGTTATATAACATTTCTATATATATATATGACTCCTTTATAGCCGAGACTATTAAGTAATGAAATTGTGTAATACTCGATGCTTGAAATCTATACACGTTTTGTTCTTTTTTTTTCCATATAGATATCAATGCTCAATAGTTTAATTAATGATATACTTTTAGAATAGTTTAACTCCACTATCCAATGTTTATTTCAAGGTTACGAGCCGAAGTTAAAAATACAAAATTTCTCTATAGTTGCTATGGGTAGTATAACACCTCGATAGGGTAGATTTACTTTGGGGTTTCACAAAAGTTTCATCTATATATTTCAGAATCATTGCTTGTAAATTTTTATTTTATAGGTACTCAAAGGTGTCGAACTAGAGGACCTAAGTTATAAGTCAAATATTTTGTTATGCTACTGGTTTTCCAGGAATAAAAATAGATTTAGAGATGAAATCTATACCCTTATAATGGTTATAATACTCATATAGATTAGAATGACTTTCTTCATATATCTTATTGTATTCTAATATCTTGCTTTCTGTTTTACGTATACTATGCATACTTCAATGCGTTTACACTATTTTTATTTTAGCATACCCAAGAGCACAATTTATCCTAGTTGTGTGATGACAGGAAACAAAATAATAATTACTCATTTGTAGAGGCTAAGTAACTTCAGATTTAAGCCAACCTTGGTTTAGAGATTCTGGAGTTTCTACTCTATGAACTTTCTGGTCTACAACTAAACAAAATCTGGAAGGTGAATGCCTAAGGATAGATTCTGTTAAATGTAGTACCAAAATTTCTCATTTGTCATAAAATTCAATTTTATATGTAGCCAATTCATACTGTAATACGACATAGTAACAAGAATTTCAGAACATACCACAAAATCTGCAAAATGACCAACCTCCCAACCTTAGAGTCCTCTTTGTCTCCCAGGACTCACCCCCGAGCAGAGATCACCTCCTAGAACAGATCAACCTCTGATCTGCCTAGGAGTAGCTTATTTAAGCTCATAATTCCCCAAAGCATGTTTCTAATTCTGCGTCCAGAATAGCAGGATGCTTTCTTTCCTGTTTAGCCTAGGCTTCCCATCTTGGGATTCTTTAAAGCTGCTTTAAGCTTTTCCTTAGCTTTTCCAGCTTTTTCTCACCTCTTCCCAACTACTCCTCTTCATTGGGGAAATTTAGATTCCTCCTCAAATCTAAATTAATTTCTTTCAAGGATTTTTGAAAGATTTTTTGGGGATTTGTTGCCTTATCCATCCTCATGGATTTGGAAAGTGATCTCTAATTCTCTTTTTGGTCAAAATGCACAATCATTTTATTTATTTCCTCAAATAAAATATGCAATTACATTCACACCATATTCATCCCTTGGGGTCCACCCCCTTAGGATTAAAGTTTAAATGTCTAACTTTAAAAATTCAACACACAAATTGGGGGTGTTACATATTCCCCCTCTGAAAATAAACACCGTCCTTGGTGTTCTTATTCAACTACTAGAGTTCATTTAAACAAAAATGGATATTGCTCCATCATTTCAGCTTCCCTTTCCCAGGTGGCTTCTTCAGCAGTAAAGTGCTTCCACTGCACCTTTACTCTGACCACTGTTCTGTTTCTCAATTCAATTTCTTCCCGCTCCAATATTTGAAGCGTTTCTGGCAGAAACTCCCCTTCTGGTTCCACCTGTACAACATTCCAATCAACTATGTGAGAAGCATCATGTACATATCTTTTTAATAATGAAACATGAAATACATTATGCACTTTAACATGGGGTGGTAAGGCCAGCTTGTAAGCCACATTCCAATCAACTATGTGAGAAGCATCATGCACATATCTTTTTAATAATGAAACATGAAATACATTATGCACTCTAACATGGGGTGGTAAGGCCAGCTTGTAAGCCACTGGTCCCACCCTTTATAACACATCAAAAGGACCACAATATCTAGGAGCCAGTTTTGCACAACTTCCTGCATAAAGTGTGCTCTTTTTGGGTTTGATGCGCAAATACACATGATCCCCCACTTTGAATTCTCGGTGCACCCTTTTCTTATCAGCATAGCTCTTCTGTCGGTCTTGTGCTGTCTTTATATTTCTTTGTATTTGTTTAACAATTCTTTCCATCTCTTGTAGTGCATCTAGTCCCAATACCAGTTTATCCTCTGGTTGACTCCAACTCAAGGGAGTGCGGCACTTCCTCCCATACAGTGCCTCAAACGGACTCATATTAATAGAGGATTGGTAGCTATTATTATAGGCAAACTCAGCTAAATGTAGATACTCTTCCCATTTTGATGGCCTATCCATCACGTACATTCTCAGCATATCCTCTAAAATTTGATTTGTTCTTTCTGTTTGCCCATCAGTTTGAGGGTGATATGCAGTACTAAAATTCATCTTAGTACCCATCCCCCAGAACAATCCTTTCCAAAATGCTGCTGTAAACTTAGCATCTCGATCTGAGACAATTACTTTGGGCACCCCATGAAGCCTTACTATCTCCTTCACGAAAACATTTGCTACTTGAGTTGTTCCGAAAGTAGATTTGACTGGTATAAAGTGAGCAGCTTTGGTTAAAGTGTCTACTACTACCATTACTGAATCATGTTGGTATTTGGTTTTGGGTAGTCCTGTTATAAAATCCATGGAAACTGTATCCCATTTCCACTCTGCAATTGGTAGGGGATTTAAAAGCCCTGCTGGGTGTTGATGCTCAACTTTGACTAGTTGACACTCCATACATTTACTTAGATACTCTGCCACATCTCTCTTCATTCCTGGCCAGAACAACTTCTTTTTCAAGGTTGTTAACATCTTCTGGTACCCTGGATGTCCTGCATAGGGCTGTTTGTGATATTCATCTAGTATTTCTTTTTTCAATGACTCTATATTTGGAATATACAACCTGTTTTTATAATAGAGCAACCCTTGCTGGTTTTTAGTGAAATCAGTTTTATCCTTTTTCTGTAGTTTCACTAAGAGGGCTTCATAGTTGGGATCTTGATTTGCTGCTTCTCCCACCAATTCTTCTATCTCCATATGGGCACTACTTCCCATGCTGTTTACATTTTGACAAGCATTTCGACTTAATGCATCCGCAACTTTATTCTCCTTCCCCTTGATATGCTTTATATCCATATCAAATTCACTTAGAAAAGATAGCCACCTGGCTTGTCTTACATTCAGGTCAGTTTGGGAGAAAAAATATTTGAGGCTGATATGATCAGTCATCAAGGTGAACTTCTTCCCCAGCAGATAGTGCCTCCACATTTTTAAAGCATGAATAACAGCTGCAAACTCCAAATCATATGCACTATAATTTTGTTCATGTACTTTCAGTTTCCTAGATTCATAAGCAATGACTGAATTTTCCTGTAACAGGACTCCTCCCAATCCTTCTCTGCAAGCATCTGTGCATACAACAAACTCTTTATCAGGATCAGCAATTTTTAATATAGGGGCTGAAATAAGTTTTTGTTTCAATTGTTCGAAACTGTTTTGACATTTCTCAGTCCACACGAACTTAACACCCTTCCTTTGTAATGAGGTTATGGGATTTGCTATAGCAGAAAATCTCTCCACAAATCTGCGATAATAGCCTGCAATTCCCATAAATGATATTACTGCTGAGACATCAGTGGGAACTGGCCATTCTTTAATGGATTTTATCTTTTCAGGGTCAACAACAAGCCCTTTTTCAGAAATAATATGGCCTAAATATTGAATTTTATCTTTATAAAATTCACATTTACTGAACTTGGCATATAGCTGGTTTTCTTTTAAAGTCTGCAACACTATTCTCAGATGTTCCTTGTGTTCCTCTTCATTTTTAGAATAGACTAAGATATCATCTATGAACACAAGAACAAATTTGTCCAAATACTTATTCAACACACTGTTCATCAGACACATAAATGTGGCAGGGGCATTCGTCAAACCAAAAGGTAGGACCACAAATTCGTAATGCCCATACCTAGTTCGAAATGATGTTTTGCTGATGTCTTCTTCTTTAATTCTGAGCTGGTGATACCCAGTCCTTAGGTCTATCTTGGAGAAGACTGAAGCTCCTCTCACTTGATCAAAAAGATCATCAATTCTAGGAAGTGGATATCTATTCTTAATGGTCAACTTGTTCAGTTGACAATAGTCAATGCACATCCGAAAAGTTCCATCCTTCTTTTTCACGAATAAGACCGGTGCTCCCCATGGAGACACACTTGGTCTAATGTACCCTTTATCCAATAATTCTTGCAGCTGCATCTTCAATTCCATCAGTTCTGGAGGACTCATCTGATAAGGAGCTCGGGAAATAGGTGTAGCTCCCGGCACCAGATCTATAGAAAAGTCAATCTCTCTTTTCGGGGGAAGATGAGGGATTTCCTTGGGAAAAACTTCCTTAAATTCTCTGATGACTGGTATAGCATCCAGTAACTTTTCCTCAGTTTGCTGTTCTAATTCTTCTATCTGCACTGCATAGACTTGGTATCCTTTTCTAGCTGTTCTTTTCAATTGTAAGGCTGATATTTGTCTTACTACAATTGGTTTTGGTTTCCCTTTTAGTGTAAAAGGTTTCCCTTCCTCATCTACAGAATGCAGGGTTTTATCCCAACATTTCATCAGGGCTTTCTTCTTTTCCAGCCAATCCATTCCTATCAGCAGATCATAGGATCCTAATGGCAATATGTTTAGATTTACTTCTGTTGGGAACCCATCTAATTCTATTGCTGTTTTGGGCAACTTATGTGTGACTTTTCTCTTAGTTCCAGTGGCCAGCTGTACCAACCATGACTGCTGAAATTTTTTTGGTTTAATTTTACATTTTTCTACAATTCCAGGACTAATATAACTCAAAGAAGCACCTAGATCAATCAAAACAGTAACAGGGAGGTCAGAAATCTTACCCTCCATTTCCACCATGGTTGCTTGATGTTCTGCTTGCCGATTTTCCAATGCCGCACTGATAGTTGGTATGTTTCTGGCTATGTCATTGACTGTTGTTGCCTCTCGCTCTCTGCTGATCATATGAATATTTCGATGGGGAGAGTCCCTCATCATATGGGGTTCTCCACAGCCCCAACATTTTAGTGGTTCCTTCATTCTGACTGTCCCTTCATTTTTATTGTTCCCTTCTCCTGGTTTTGAAGCAACTTGGGACTGAGCATTTTGACTTTCTTTTGGTTTGCTGAACTTTTTCCTTTGATGATCTCTACCAAAATTCCTTAAATATGCTGGTTTTGGTCTCTTTCCTTTGAACTCTCCCTTGTTCATCCAGCTCTTCCCTTGTTCAACTTTACCTTTAAACTGCTGATAGCATAATCTCGCTTTTCTCACAGCTTCATCCATGGTCTTTGGGTTGTCAAACTCAATTTTCTCCTTGTAGACAGTAGGCAAACAATTTAAAAACCTTTGCACCTTTTCTTTTTCTTCCCTAATGTAAGCAACATACCTCAGTAAATTTGTAAACTTAGTGACAAACTCATCAATAGTGAGTTGTCCTAGTCTAAGTTCATGGAATTCTTTTGCTTTATCATCATAATACCGTTCATCCAAATAACGGATTTTGAATTTAATCTGAAAATCTTCCCAAGTGACTGTCTTTTCATCAATGGCATGCACCATTTTCGTCTCTTCCCACCAGAGTGTAGCTTTTCATTGTAGCTGGTACACAGCTAGTCTAGCCTTCAGATTGCTCTCATATTCATAAACTTGGAAATACTTGATCATGTTTAGCAACCAAGCTTCAGCATCCTCCTCCTTCTCCCCATCATAGGAGGGAGGTTTGATCTTTCTAAATTCTCCCTGTAATTCTCTTTTCTGTTTATGCTGCTGTCTAGCAGCCTCATCATCATCAGACTCATCCATATTTCTCTTTCCGGAACCTTCGCCTTCCTGGCTGTTCCGGGAAGTTAATTCCCTGATGAGATTTTCCTGCTCCTTACTGGCTGATGACAACATGTCATTCTGGCTTCTCAGTTCAGCCAAATCTTGTTGCATCCTGTGCAACATAGCCATTATCGGGGCATTGGGATCTGGAGTAGCAAACTCATCATGCAGATCCACATAAATCCCTTCACCTTTAGCCATTTCCCCTGTACACACTCACAATACTAATTAGCAAGATTTTAAAATAAAATTTTTCCAACAAAACAACCACATAGGTTCTAACAGTGAGCACAAAATGACAGCCCAATTTGTTGTAACTGATGCTCCGATACCATGTGTAACACCTCCAGTTTAGCAAATTTTTTTTTTTTTCATCAAATGTTATATTTTCCACTTGTTCCCTAAATATCATTTTTTGCTTTCTTTTAGTATCATTTCTATTTTCCATCCCCCTTTACTAACATTTAATATTTTCTATATGCATAGTTTACATATATATATCTAAGATTGCATGCCTCTCTTAAGATCTCTAGGTTCAATTCCTTTTCAGGCGATAAGCTATATGTCCCCTGTATATCAACATATACCATCTATATATCATTATAACACATACATATATATAAGTATGAAATCCATGTATGGTTATCATTTGACAGAATACATTAAGATGTGTTTAACTTTCTGCATAACCTTTATATATATATATTTATATAAATACCACATATATATATATATTCATATACAAGTGCACCCTATATAGGTTTCAATGCACATACCTACATAGTAGGCATATATATATATGTAATACCATCGAGCTAAATAACTAGGCTATACCTTATAAAAATTTTCATTCATTTTATAATATGAATTCGTGCGCTTGTAAGTAGAACAACTATCTATATATATATATATCTGATTCACGACCTTGATCCACGGAACCTTACCTATATATATATGTCGCCCTCATCTTTATAAATTCAATGGACGCATGTATATTTTTAACACCTAATAATGATATATATATATATATATATATATATATATATATATATATATTATGTCAATTAACCTTGTTCTATCATTAAATGTACTACCACGCTATACGTGGTTACGGGTAATGCTCGCTAGCCCTTTCGCTTTCCTTTCTTTTTTTCGATTCATGATTTGGAACCCGGTATTGTAACCCTACGATCACCGTGTAAGTGGATTTGGTTTATCCATCGGCCGGTTTTAAAATACCACCCTCGCCAGAGTACAGTGTGGTCAAACCCTAGCTCGTACGCACGCCGAGCTCAGTTTTCCAGGTTTGTATGCAGATGCCAGGACTCCTTAGCAGCCCCAAGCTCCTGGTGGCACGTTGCAGTTCCAGGACTATGATGTTCACACCAACGTTTCTTTCACAACAACTTCTGTACTGCTAACGTGTTTTTTTTTCCAACAGCTGTAAGGAGAAAGGAGGAAGAAAAATCGTGTCAATGAGACTCTTCCTGCATTCTCCTGTCATCCGCCTCCCAGGTACGTTGAGTCGACTTAAATTACTATTAACCTGGCCAGAGGGTACCCCGGTGGCAGAGCCGAGTTGATCTTGAAATCCTTTTGCCAGATTTCGCAACACTTCGAGCTCTCAGGAGGTACCTTAGTAAATCCGGAACAGGATTTGTTTTATTTTGCCCAGTACCTTTCGCGCTCCTGTGTTAGGGTTTGGCATTTATTATTTATTCCTCACAGCCCGGACCCCATTCTTATTCTTCTCCTTACCTCCATGGTTTCAGATTCTGCTAAGTTAAGAGCTTCTGGGTTGCGTCTCTGATTCGCCTTCTCCAGCTAACTTCCGGGCCGGGTTATTTAATTGGTTAAGGATCTCCTGTAACGTAGAGCATGTATTCGTTTGTTTTTCCTATTTAGCAAGTTTTCATTCTGTGATTTATGTCAGCGATTCTTATTTCGCTCTGACTGGTTGTTCCACTCCACCATTGCAGGTTTCTGGTCTTTAATGATTTCGTGAGGGAATTCACGCTTCTGCTGGTCGGTATACGATCTTTACCCACCTCTATAGTTTTGTTTGATATCAATTTGCAACAGGGATACAGTTGCTTACCTCACGGCTCTGTTCTTCTAATATTGTCAGTCTCGGCCTCGACTTTTGGGGTTTGCAGAATAATGTTTCAGAGATTTCTATTCCCTACTAACACTACGCCCCCCTCATATGGATGTTTTGGGTTTTCTATCATTATATTCTGAATACTGGAAGAAGTTCGGTTTTCATCACCTGTCGATTATCATACGTTCCATTATCTGTCTCCTCCGGTGTCAATAACCCATTTATTTGTGGTATTTCCATAGTTCTGATTTATTTTACGGATCGAATAGTTACGAAGTCTAACTATTCAGTTAAATTCTCTGTACTCTAACGAAATTGCGTTCTGTGGTCGCATAGGGGAGAACTGACATCCTGCGGAGGACAGAGGTGGGATTTAATCTCAGGTTATTGTAACGTGTTGTTTTACCAGGGTTGCAACCCTCCATCCTCTGCAACCGCATGCAATGTGGAACCATATATTCAGCTCCGTAGCCTTCTGGTTTGACGCGTAATGATTTTTGCTTAATCTGCAAATACTCCATGTTATTTCTTAATGATTATAATTAGGGCTAGGTTACACGTCGTTATATCATTTTATTCTCCCCTGGTTCGTATTTAAATTAACATGGACCAATTCCACTAGGCCGTGATGCATTATTATCCATGCAGTCCTATTTTATTCGTTGAATTATGAGACTGTGTAATGGTCCGCCACGCATCTTTATGTTTTGACTAGTCTTACGTTCCAATTGCGTTAATAATCATATATATTACTTGGCGTCGGTCTGATATTCTTGCTCGAACAAATATAATCATAGATATATATGTTCCCTAATGGTGCTTCCCTTTTTAATAAGTATCGTTGAACATGTGCTTTGCTGTGGTACCGACTGTATGTTATATCATTTTAATGTATATGTATATGATTTCCTTTATAGCCGATACTATTAAGGTTTGCCATTAGTTTGTATAAAAATTGATACTTGTAATATGTACACGGTTTTTTTTTGTTATACATATAGATATCAATGTTCAATAGTTCGATTAATAATTTACCTTATGATAGTTTAACTCCACTATCAAATGTTTATATCAATGTTCAATAGTTAGATTAATAATATACCATATGATAGTTTAACTCCACTATCCAATATTTATATCAATGTTCAATAGTTTGATTAATTACAAAGTTTCTTTATAGTTGCTATGGTATTATAACACCTCGAAAGGGGAGATTTGCCTTCGGGTTTCCCAAAATTTCCATATGTAAAATTTCGAATCATTTCTTGTAAATTTTTTTGTTGAATAGTTATTCAAAGGTGTCCAACTAGAGGAGCTAAGTTATAAGTCCAAGTATGTTGTTATGCTACTGGACTTCCATGAATAATAATAGACTTAGAGATGAAATTTATCCTCTTATAATGATTATGATACTCATATAAATCAGAATTATTCTTTTCTAGCACAATCTTTTTGTCACATTCTAGTATCTCGCTTTCTTTCATTTTTCTATGTATTATGCATACTTCAATGCTATTATAAGACTTTTATTTCCAGCATACCTAAGAGCACAATTTTCCCTAGTTGGATATACAGGTACAAAAATAATAGGTAATGATCCATGGGGACTAAGTAACTTCAAATTTAAACCAAACTCGGTTTAGAGATTCTGGAGTTTCTACCCTATGAACTTTCTGGTCTACAACTAAACAAAATCTGGAAGGTGAATGCCTAAGGATAGATTCTGTTAAATGTAGTACCAAGATTTCTCATCTTCATAACATTCAATTTTTTTTTTTTCTTTATATGTAGCCAATTCATACTGGAATAAAACATAGCAACAAGAATTTCAGAACATACCACAAAATCTGCAAAATGACCAACCTCCCAACCTTAGAATCCTCTTTGTCTCCCAGGACTCACCCTCGAGCAGAGATCACCTCCTAGAACAGATCAACCCCTGATCTGCTTAGGAGAAGCTTATTTAAGCTCATAATTCCCCCAAAGCATGTTTCTAATTCTGCGTCCAGAATAGCAGGATGCTTTCTTTCCTATTTAGCCTAGGCTTCCCATTTTTGGGATTCTTTAAAGCTGCTTTAAGATTTTCCTCAGCTTTTCCAGCTTTTTCTCACCTCTTCCCAACTACTCCTCTTCATTGGGGAAAATTTAGATTCCTCCTCAAATCTAAATTAATTTCTTTCAAGGATTTTTGAAAGATTTTTGGGGATTTGTTGCCTTATCCATCCTCATGGATTTGGCAAGTGATCTCAATTCTCTTTTTGGTCAAAATGCACAATCATTTTATTTATTTCCTCAAATAAAATATGCAATTACATTCACACCATATTCATCCCTTGGGGTCCACCCCCTTAGGACTAAAGTTCAATTGTCTAACTTTAAAAATTCAACACAAAATTTGGGGGTGTTACATTATCACTTTAAAAAATACCTCCAAAAGATGTCCTTTGAATATTAAGCTTAAAAAGATTCCTTTTGAAATCAAGCCTAAAAAGAGTCCTTTTAAAATTAAGCCCAAAACATCTAAAATCAATGAAAATTAAGCCCAAATCGTCTAAAAACAAAATACCTTAAAGAAATGAAGAAAAAAAAAGCATACAAAAAATGTATCACACACCTCCAATAAATGTCCTTTGGATGTAATGTCCTTTGAATGTACCTACAAGAAAAGTCCTTAAACTCAAAACAATCCTTTCCAAAAATTTCCTTTGAATGTACCTCCAAGAAAATTCCTTAAACCAAAAAAAATCCTTTGCAAAAATGTCCTTTGAATACACCTCCAAGAAAATTCCTTGAACCCAAAACAATTCTTTGCAAAATCAGACCAAGACCTTTGCAAAATCAGAGCAAATGTGCAAAAATATGCGAAAATAATGAATTCTTTTAGGTCAATTTATATTTCCTCGAAAAAAAAATTTGGTGGGGCTTCGTTGTATTTTTCGGCCGACAAAAAGTCAAGTAAAATTTCGGCCGAAATTTTATGTCGTTAGACTTGACGGGCTGTTGGCGCAAAAAAAATTGACTGAATTTTTTTTAATAGTTTGGTAGAATGAACACGTCTACAATTATGCAGAGCCAAGCTCTGAATACATATCTTCAACTTTGGACTAATTAAACTCCATGAAACATTTTGAATTAACTGTCACAACCAAGACAAGCATTTTCAAAATTCAATCTACTTTGAGGAAATATAACTTTTATGGAATTTCATAAATATTTACTAATTTAATTAATTTTGTAATGAAACGGGTGCAAAAAATTTGTGAAGGTCATTATCATTCAGTGAAATGATACTTTTGTATATTCCAAAATACACTGTAAAAAAATTTGAAAAAATTATGGTGCATTACATTGGTCCATCGTCTATAATGGGTAGCTTTTAGATTTTTATTTTATAACTTATATGTTAGGAAATTTTGTGCATCGCGAAACATATTCAAAATATGCATTTTTTTCATATTGGACCAGTTCAAAAAATTCTAGTAATTATGATATGCATCAGTTGGCTTTGAAAATGTAACAAAACCGAAGTAGATTCTTTCTAGATTGTTGTAACACATTTTGTTTCTCAAAAACACAAAGCTTCAAAGAATACAACAGTGCGTATTAACATGACTTATTATGAATCCTTTGATTGTTAAAAAACAAACACTCAAAGAAACGCTAAGTTGAAATATGAAATGTGTATAAAAAATTTCCAAAAAATAAGTAATAGAAAGCCAATAAAATTTCTCACAACTTTTTTTTTTTTTAATTGCAAAATGAAATTCTAAACAAAAAAATTGTTTTGGCTTGCCGAAAGTTGAAGAATAAAAGAAAATGAAATTTTTTTCTCAAAAAAGGGTAAAAAGTGTAACCCAACCTCATAATGAAAGTGAACATTATGATGATATGTTTGAAACTATTGAGAACTATTTACATATTGAAATATTAGTAGGAATCGATCTTAGGCTTTAACAATTGGCCCATTTTAAAGAATATAGGAACAAAAGTTTGGAAAGCAATCCTCTCGACATCTTAAAGGTGTCCCAACCTATCCCTCAAAAATAATAGAAGTTTGAACAAACTCCCAAGCATATTGATGTATTATTGGTAACAAAGGAAGTAAAATCAACTCAAGTACATGCTTGTGAGCTAGTAGTTAGCAGTGACTTATATAAAGTCTGGGATCAAATTAACCAATAACTTAAAGGACAACAAGAGGTAATAATCATCGATCCTCAAGAGACAGATGAAACAGCTCAAGACAAATGACAGAACTTGTTCACTGTTGGGTCTACTAACAAGGATGTCAACACACAAGGAGTTGAATTCTTCCTGGACTACCCGACATTTGAAATTGTGTTAAAAATAGAAGAAATCCATTCTTTAGATATCTTTTGCAACCCCAAATATAAGGTTGTAATGAGAAAACAAAGAAAAATGAGGATACATGAGCAATCACAGACTTTAGTCTACGGTGATATACCCATGGAAGTAGTATGGAAGTATCCACAAGAAAATTCATCTCAAGATTTGAGAAGTTTGACACAGTTCACTGGTGCTTATGCATTTTCTACAACTGAAAAATCTACAAAGGTCCAACAACTAGTTAAATAAAAGGATGAAAGAATCCTTCAGCTAGAACAAGAGTTGCTGACAAAGAAACATAACATTGACCATTAATTACAAACACTAGTGTCGTAACTCCAGCAAAGGTTGGATCAGTTAAATCCACAACATCAATCTGACATTGGTGTCGAAAATTCTCAAATTCATCAGCTACAGTTTACAGTGGAAAAAATAAAATATAATCCAAAGGTAGATGACATCAAGAAAGAAGCTCTGGAACTAAACAACTTGTTGCCTCAATAGCAAGTATTTTTTTGTCATAAGATGACAATCATCAATCATTTGTGTTATAAAAGTGATTCACTGATGAATCAATTGTCTAATCTGATGACAAACTTCGATGACATTGATGAAAAAATTATTAAGAATATCACATGACAAGATAGTGCAGAAGGCAAAAAGGAAAATCTTCCCAAGATTGAGGATTCCAAAAAAAGAAATCATATTTATTGATTGGGACATACAAATGAGAGAGGGAGAGAGGGAAATATACAGAGCAAGAGATGTGGCTAGAAATATTATTGAAACTGTCAGTAATAATCTCTTTGCTGCCAAATTGATTGATAAATGGCCACCTCATTATCTCCCTAATGTGAAATATTTGATGAAACAATGTCAAGAGATCTCAAAAGTAAAGGAGGAAAACATCATAAAATTGGAAAACCTCGACTCAGAGAAGTAGTAGCAGTACTTCGTCAAGCCACACAGTCAATGGCCAATTCTGCGCTGCCTAACTGACACTTGATCTCACACGAAACCTCCACTTTCAGATGCGGTCTACAAAGGAAATTTGTGCATTAGGACAGGTAAACCTCTTGAATTTGAGCCCATTTTAAATATCCTTCAGCTCACGCAACGAATGGAAACAAAGACAACACCACACTCTTGAACTGAGTCACTGAACAAACTCTATTGCTGTCTTATTTCACCTATTTTAAGGAGAGTTGTTTAAACCTTCTGAATACTTGATGTATTTGCTATTTTTATACTTCGATTTTACTATATAAACCCTTTCATGTCGATTAACAAAGGGTCCTAATTTTTTTTAAAGGCTTTACAGAAGTTGCATTTTGTACTTGTGGAGTTACCTTAATAGAACAGACTGGACCAAAGACTATTTTTCATGAAAATAGTCAAGATATACATCGTACTTTTAAATTTATATTGTTGTTATGTCTTATGTGATTGATAGTGAAATTATTTTTACTGTTTTGATATATGTATATTTTTAATAAAATCTAGCATTAATTCACTATTGAACATGCATAGATTTCCATTTTTCACTATATATACAAGGCATACGTGTATTTGATGTGATACAAGCTTAATCAATTAATTTTATTAACTATTTAATAAAATTAATTAACTTGAATTATTTTTTCATTTATATAAGTGCTTGGTAATATTCATTCTCATTCACTTAAGATCATCTTTCAATATCAAATATGAAAGATAGAATTAATCCCGGGATATATATATATATATATATATATATATATATATATATATATATATATATATATATATATATATATATATATATATACATATATATATATATATATATATATATATATATATATATATATATATGTATATATATATATATGTATATATATATATATATGTATATATATATATATATATATATATATATATATATATATATATATATATATATACTCCTTTATATTGTTGTGACTCCCATTCATCAAAGTCATTGTTAGTTATAACCAATCATGCTAGCGCGCTCCTCGCAAGGGAAATTACTTACCAGACAATAGGGCATGGATTGACTAAAGCCTTAAAAGAAGATAAGAAATCGTCCTCGCCTAATTTCCCCATTCATTGTTGTGTTTGTGCGTTGGAAAACTACAATCATGCTAGACTCAAAATATATCAAATCCAATGTTTAAAGTTATTTAAAGTTCCTAATAAACAGTTTGATCCAAACAAAATTTCCAAAAATGTTACAACTCAGATAAAGATCCGGAAATTGATTCATGAAAATGAACATTACAATGATGTATTTGAAACTATTGAGAACTATTTACAGGTTGAAATATTAGTAGGAATCGATCTTAGGCTTTAAGAGTTGGCCCATTTTAAAGAATATAGGAACAAAAGGTTGGAAAGCATTCCTCTCGACATCTTAAATGTGTCCCAACCTATTCCTCAAAAATAAAAGAAGTTTGAACAACCTCCCAAGCATATTGATGTATTATTGGTAACAAAGGAAGTAAAATCAACTCAAGTACATACTTGTGATCTAGTAGCTAGTAGTGACTTATATAAAGTCTGGGATCAATTTAACCAATAACTTAAAGGACAACAAGAGGTAATAATCATCGATCCTCAAGAGACATTCGAAACATCTCAAGACAAATGACAACTTTTTCACTCTTGGGTCTACTAACAAGGATGTCAAGACACAAGGAGTTGAATTCTTCCTGGACTACCCGACATTTGAAATTGTGTTAAAAATAGAAGAAATCCATTCTTTAGACATCTTTTAAAACCCCAAATATAAGGTTGTAATGAGAAAACAAGGAAAAATGATGATACGTGAGCAATCACGGACTTTAGTCTACGGCAATATACCCATAGAAGTAGTATGGAAGTATCCACAAGAAAATCCGTCTCAGGATTTGACAAGGTTGACACAGTTCGCAGATGCTTATGAATTTTCTACAATTGACAAATCTACAAATGTCCAACAACTAGTTAAATAAAAGGATAAAAGAATCCTTCAACTACAACAATATTTGTTGACAAACAAACAGAACATTAACCATCAATTACAACCACTAGTGTCGCAACTCTAGCAAAGCTTGGATCAGTTAAATCTACAACATCAATCTAACATTGGTGTCGAAAATGCTCAAATTCATGAGCTACAGTTTACAGTGGAACAACTAAAATATAATCCAAAGGTAGATGACTTCAAGAAAGAAGCTCTGGAACTAAACACCTTGTTGGCTCAACAACAAGTATTTTTTGTCATAATATGACAATCATCAATGATTTTTGTGATAAAATTGATTCACTGGTGAATTAATTGTATGATCTGAGGACAAACTTCGATGACATTGATGAAAAAATTATTGAATATATCACATGGCAGGATAGTGCAAAATGCCGAAAGGAAAATCTTCCCAGGATTTAGGATTCTAAAAAATAAATCCTATTGATTGATTGGGATATACAACTGAAACAAGCAGAGAGGGAAATATACAAAGAAAGACATGTGGCTAGCAATATTGTTGAAACTGTCAGCAATAATCTCTTTGCTGCCAAATTTTTTGCTAAATGGCCACATGATTATCTCCCTAATGTGAGATATTTGATGAAACAATGTCAAGAGATCTCAAAAGTAAAGGACGAAAACATCAGAAAATTGGAAAACCTCATCTCGGAGAAGTACTGGCAGTACTTAATCAAGCCACAGAGTCAGTGGCCAATGTTGTGTTTCCTAACTGACACTTCATCTCACATGACACCTCCGCTTTCATGTGTGGTATACAAAGGAAAGTTTTGCATCAAGCAAGGTCAACCTCTTGAATTTCAGCCTATGTTAAATATCCTTCAGCTTAGGCAACAAATGGCAACAAAGACAACACCACACTCTTGAAGCGAGTCACCCAACAAACTCTATTTCTGTCTTATTTCACCTGTTTTAAGGAGAGTTGTTTAAACCTCCTCAATAATTCATGTATTTTCTATTTAATACTTTTATATTACTATATAAACCCTTTCATGTCTATTAAGAAAGGGTCCTATTTTTTTTAAGCGGTTAGAGACATTGCACTTTTGTACTCATGGATTTTCCTTAATAGAAAAGACTGGACCACCTATTTTTCATGAAGAGAGTCAAAATATACATGGTACTTTTATATTCATATTGTTGTTATGTCCTATGTGATTGATAGTGAAATTTCTTTTTACTGTTTTGTTATATGTGTATTTTTAATACAATTTAGCATTAATTTACTATTGAACATGCATAGATTTCCATCTTTCACTATATATACAAGGCATACATTTATTTGATGTGATACAAGCTTAATCAATTAATTTGATTAACTATTTAATCAAATTGATTAACTTGAATTATTTTTACATTTCTATAAGTGCTTGATAATATTCATTCTCATTCACTTAAGATCATCTTTCAAGATCACATATAAAAGATATAATTAATCCCAAGATATATATAGGTATATATACTCCTTTATCTTGTTGTGACTCCCATTCATAAAAGTCATAGTTAGTTATAAACACAACACATCCATCCAATTATATTTATTGGGAAACTGGTCCCATCATCCCCAGTTGGAGCCACTATTCCCAACATAAAAAGGGACGATTTTCAAGTCCCCGGCTATGTAGTTATCCCCTCATGTTGTGCAGAAATTTTCGAGGCATCAATAGAGCCAAAAAATGGTGATAAAACCTTGATCTTAATCTTCACACAATCACCACCCACGTCGAATCATTCTAGGACTTGCGCTTACCCCGAAGTGCTATGTTCCCATTCTGACCAAGTGCAATTCCGTCATGGGCCTTGATTCAATGATCATGATTAACTCTCATTAATCCATTGCTGAAAACATGGTGTAATTCCATACCACATGGCCCCTCAATCCAACGAATATCATCAATAGAAGATATCAACAATAGACATGAATTTCAGGGGGCCTCCGCTTGTCACATGAATCAAAGGGGGGTTCGCAATCGTAGTTTTTTCTTAAGGTTTAACGAGCTTTATTGGACTATAGAAATTGGTTGGAAGTGAAGCAATGACTCTTGTTTATTGAAAGGGTGACCCTTGATGTTATAAATGACGAGGTCTGTAATCATGGTTTTTATCCCTTTCAAAACTTTGATCTGTAATGAAAACATAAATATAAACTAATAAGAACTTGTTCAACAGTGTTGATTGGTTTCATGCACCATAATTGGGATGACAAGGTCAAATGTACTCAACTCAACATACTTCAAATATGCTTTGGATATGAGTTGTTCTCTATGGATCATTTTTCATGGTTACATATTCGAGTTTATGTTGATTCATTTGGCCTCCCATGGGTTTGAGCCAAATAGAAGTCAATCCTCAAATTTATTATGAATCACGAATTGTCAAGGATGAACCCTCAAATACACAAGCTTAATTCTTGCCAAGCTCTACTCAAATTTTGTTTTGGTCCTTTGAACCTTCAACCAAGAGCCTCATTGCATAGTTCTTTGTCCTCTCATCTAAATTTAGGAATGTGCACATACATAAACACTCACCCACCTTACAAAAGGAATAACTAGAAAAAAAACTAGAGTTTGTTATAAAATCATAATGGTGCTTTTACAAAGCAGTAAAATCTATACTTAATTTTCAAACTATAGGGCTCTTGTGCTCCTTCTCGAACTACCTCTAGCTAAGGTTCATGAACTTTATTATCGAGTTATTTTTCTTTCTTTAATCTTCATGATACCCTATAGAACTCTACCTACACATGGATGGATATCTTCCTGTTGGCTAGAAAATATCCAAATAGAGCAAATGTAAATTGGACATCGGTCCCAAACTACTAACACTTCAACCATTCACTTGTCACTTTCATGAAGGCCCACTTGGCATAATAACATCTCACTAAAACAAACTAACAACCTACTAGACCATATTCTTCTAGATTATGGACACTTGAATTTACATGAAATTGCCTAATTTTATACAAATTGTATTGGAGGGAAATGTCTTTCCCTTTGGAGATTTCATAACCCATTGAGCAACATTCATCAGCAAGGCTAGTGAAACCTAATTGACAAAATTAAAATAAATATCGCATCCACACAAAAACATCAAAACATGACCATTATGTTAGAGAATAGGCATAGTTTGAATTATTTATTAAAAAAAATCATTAAAATAGAGTGGTGTAATTGTAAGTGAGATGATACTTTTTTCTTATTTAAATTATATTTTTGAATGCATAATATATCTACTCAACAACTCAAATTTGTATAAACAAATTTTAATTAAATTTTAGTGAAAATAACTGGGCAAATATAAATTTTAATACATGTTAAATTGATTTAAAAATTCAAAAATAATAACTTAAATTTACAATTCCTATTCCGTCCAATGAAATTTCAATATCAATTAAAAAAACAAAATATAACGTGAAGGAACGGTTTAGAATGGAGTACAGAATCCTCATTTAATACTTTATGGACTTCACTATAGACTGTGACTTATAGAATAAACGATTTAGAATAAGTAACAGACATGCCATTATAACTGCTCATTTATGCTTAGATTTTGGTTCCAAGATATATAAAGGTTTAATTTATGCATTGTATACTTAATATGACATACATTCTTTAATGCTTCCTTCTGCTAGCTGTATCAAAAGAATAAACCACACCACTATGGACTCTGATACACTACTTTTAATGCTTTAAAAATAAAATATATAGAGGGACAGAACTTGATAATACCTATTCAAACTTATGTAATATAATGCGAAAATATAAACTATACAGTGACGACTGTCAAAATTCCTCTATGAATCTTATAATGCCAAAATAAACATGCCTCAACAAAGCTGTGATGAGATATCTCTGAGATGTCAGTAAATTCTATAAAGCAACAATATGGCAAGAGTTCTCTACATGATAAATGCTTTCTCAAAGCGGCATGACTTCAGTTGGAGAAATAAAAATTATAAATAAACTAGGGCGCACCTGCAGCCAAGCTTTAAGAGCGATTCTCTCATGAATATTTGAATACTATTGCAAATATTAAGAACGATTCCGTCATGAATAATTGAAAATTTCAAATATAAACAACTTTAGAATCTATCTGGCCTGAGAGAACAAAAGGAATCCCCCAGATCAATCACACCTGCGCTGAGTGAGCAATTAATGCATTGAACATAACCAGAAACTGCTTCCAGTGGATATTTAAAAATAAAAATAAAAATTGTTGGCATGGTCAACTGTTATGTAGCCATCCACTGTTGTGAACGCACCCAGTTGGTTGAGAAAACAAAAAAAGTGCACAACATTAAAGATTCTAAAGCGAAGAGCAAAAACTACTCTACTTGGTACCATGTTACGTTCGAAATAAAGATCTTTCTAATAATACTTACACTTTCAGTCTTTATCAGCAGAGATTCCAACTAGCATCTTGTTATAAATGTACGTAAGTGGCCTTTCTTCGAGGAAGAATATTACAAAACAGTTTACAATATTATATTAAAGTTCGGAATAGAAATTTAAGAATGAACAGGGAATCATGTATGGAAACAGATCATGTCATGATTAAGAAGTGTTTAACGCTAAAGACATTACTCGTTATATGAGGAAGAATTGAAACACTCAAAAGCAGCTATGGAGGCGAGAGAATGCTCTTGAGAATATTACGAATAGATAAATAGGAATACATTGGAAATGTCGGCAATAAATGACTAAAGTAAGCAAATATTTGAAGTAAAGCTACCGCTACTTTATATTTTACAACGAGACAAGAAGTCACAAGCCCGAACCTAACGGACAGTGAGATTAATATCTCAACATCCCCTCCTAATCTCAACTGTTACAAGTGAAGGCACTAACAATGCCTAATTTCTCTCTTTGAAATTCAAATACATTCTTTCCCAATGGCTTGGTGAAAATATCTGCAAGCTGATCTTTGGAACCACAAAAAGAAAGTGTGATGTCCCCATCATTGACAAGTTCACGAATGAAATGAAAACGTGTGTCAATGTGCTTGCTCTTTTTGTGAAAAACATGATTTTTTGATAAAGAAATTGCTGAATTGTTATCACAGTAAATTGGAGTTGGCTCCTTTTGAATATCTGAAATGTTTTTCAATAATCTTCTCAACCACACTGCTTGACAAGCTGCTGAATTTGCTGCTACATATTCTGCCTCTGCAGAAGATATTGAAACGATTGACTGTTTCTTGGATGCCCATGAAATCAGATTTGTCCCAAGATGAAAAACATACCCTGAGGTACTTTTGCGATCATCTAAAGCCCCTGCATAATCACTGTCTGTATAACCTGAAAGTGAACAATTTTCAGAATGTGTATAAAACAAACCATAGTCTATGGTCCCTGCAATATACCTTAAGATCCTTTTTGCGACCTGCCAATGAGTAAGCTTTGGAGACTGCATAAACCTGGAGACAAAACTTGCTGCCAACATAATATCTGGTCTAGTTGCAGTTAGATACAACAAACTACCAACTAGGCTTTTATACAATGTGGGATCAACGGATGGTGCTACATCTTCTTTGCTGAGTTTGGTACCTTGAGCAATTGGTGTATCAGCTGGTTTGCAATTGGTCATTCTGAACTTCTGAATGATATGAGTGGCATATTTTTGTTGACCAACAAAAATGCCATTATCAGATTGGTGAATTTCAATTCCTAGGAAATATTTCATGACTCCTAGATCTGTCATATCAAACTCTGTTTGCATTGCTGCTTTGAAATATTCTAGCATCATATTTCCTGTATAAAGAAGATCATCTACATAAAGGCATACAATAAACACTTTACCTTCACGAGATTTGGTATACAAAGTGGGTTCATGGCTGCTTTTGGAAAAACCACTTTTGATGAGATATGTGTCGATTCGACTGTACCAAGCTCTTGGAGCTTGTTTCAAACCATATAAAGCTTTCTTCAATCTATATACTTTATGCTCTTGTCCTTTTACTTCAAAACCTGGAGGCTGCTCTACATAAACTTCTTCCTGTAATACACCATTTAGAAAGGCAGATTTTACATCAAGCTGATAGACTTTCCATTTGTGTTGAGCTGCGGTGGACAAAATGGTTCTGACAGTGTCTAACCTTGCTACCGGAGCAAATGTTTCACCATAGTCGACACCAAACTGTTGTGAGAATCCTTTGGCAACCAGCCTTGCCTTATGTTTCTCAACTTTCCCTTTTTCATTTAGCTTGGTCTTATATACCCATTTTACACCAATTTTTGTTTTGTCTCTTGGGAGATCAGCTAATTCCCAAGTCTGATTCTTCTCTATGGCAGCAAGTTCTTGGTTCATTGCTTCGACCCAATGCTTTTTTTTGACTGCTTCTTCAAAATAAGTTGGCTGAGTTGAAATGAATGCAAACATATTCTGTTGTTCAGATTCATGTTCCTGTTCATATATCTCTCTGATACTTCTTGTTTTCTGTCCCTCTTCTGAATATGTTTGATCACTGGCTGAATCAGTGCTTGATGATGTTCCACTTTCAGAATGTTCTCGCTATTCTGGAACCTGCAATCTTGGAGTCTGTGGTAGATAAAAAGGCTGATTTGAAGTTTCATCTCCATGGTCAAACCAAGATTTATTTTCGAAAAATTTCACATCTCTGCTAATAATGAACTTTTTGGAAATGGGGTTATAAAGTCTGTAGGCTTTCGACTGCTCACTATAACCTACAAATATGCATTTCTCACTTCTATCATCAAGCTTTTTTCTGAGTTTTTCAGGAACATGAGAAAAAGCTACTGATCCAAAAATTCTAAAGTGCGACACATTTACCTTGTTTCCATCCCATGCTTCTTGAGGTATTTTGTCTTGTAGGCTGGATGTTGGAGATCTGTTCAGAACATACACTGCTGTCGACACTGCTTCAGCCCAATAGTTATTTGTCAACTTCTTCTCCCGTAGCATGCATCTTGCCATGTTCATGATCGACTGATTCTTTCTTTCTGCTACTCCATTTTGCTGTGGAGTGTATCTGGTTGTGTACTGCATCAGTATACCTTGCTGTCGACAAAATTTTTTGAATTCATTTGAAGTGTATTCTCCTCCTCTGTCTGATCTGAGTACTTTCAAGAGTTTTCCACTCTGTTTTTCTGCTTCTGCCTTGACCTCCAGAAATCTAGAGAAGGTGTCTGACTTGTTTTTTAAAAAATACACCCATATTTTTCTGCTAAAGTCATCAATAAAAGTCAGAAAGTAGAAACTACCACCAATGGACAATGTCTGCATTGGACCACAGATGTCGGTATGGACAAGCTGCAAAGGCTCTTTCGCCCTTGAGGTCGATGAGGGAAAACTATCTCTTTTATGCTTGGACAAGACACAAACTTCACAATTACAGGTTGTTTCACTGATAGTAGGTAGACCAATGACTATAGATTTCTTTTGAAGCTGACTGAGACTCTTGACTGGAATGTGACCATACCTAGAATTCCATAGATGAATTTCATCTATTTTTGATATATTGTGGACTAATGATTGGTTTGTATTCTGGCTTCTAAGGGTCAATGGAAACATCCTACTCTTGGTCTTTTCAACTTTTGCTATCAACCTGTTATGAGGATCTTTGTCATATATATAGCAGGTGTTCTTTTGAAACAATACATTATAGCCATGTTCCATTAACTGTCCTACACTAAGGAGGTTATGTTTGAGCTGTGGAACATAATAAACATCAGGGATGTATTTTCTTTGATTCTGATTAGTAAGAATAGGAACAGTACCTTTTCCTTCAGATTTAATACTTGTACGATCTCCAAGAGTTATCTCTGATGTTATGGAAGCATCTAGAGAAGAAAGAAGTCTCTTATTGCCTGTCATGTGATTGCTGCATCCACTGTCGAGCAACCAAAGGTCTTCACTTTGTTTGTCTTCTGAGAGATGACATGAAAGAAACATGGTCTCTGAGGATTCTCCTTCACTGTTGGAGAAATTGATATAGCCTCTGTGCTGATCTGACTGTTTCTTTCTACAGTCGTGTTCATAGTGGCCAAACTTTTTACAGTAGAAACATTGAACATTTGATCTGTTCCATGACCTTCCTCTCTGATTTCGGTTTTGAGGAGGTCTCCATTGCTCTGTTGCATGATGATGATGATCAGATCTGCCATTGCCTCGACCTCTGCCTCGCCTGTTGCCACCTCTGTATCCTCTGCCTCTGCCTCTGTCAAATGAGAGGTGTGCTTTGAAGGCTTGTTCCGTGGATTCTTCTGTCAGATTCAGTCTTGTTTCATGTGCCAAAAGTGATCTAGTCAATTGTTCTATTGAGAAGGTTTTAAAATCTTTGGATTCCAAAATGGCTGTGACAATCATGTCATATTTCTTCGGTAGACTCCGAAGAACTTTTTCAACAACTTTCTGATCTGTAATGGTTTCCCCAATGAGTTTGATTTGATTCACTATTCCCATGACTCTAGTCATGAACTGATCCACATTCTCAGTGTCAGCCATCTTTAGGGTTTCAAACTGAGTTCTCAATGTTTGTAGTTTAACGGTCTTTACTGTATCATTCCCTTGATATGCAGCTTGCAAAATATCCCAACATTCTTTCGCTGTTGTCGCACCAGTTATTTTGTCAAAAATAGAGTCATCAACTGAATTTTGTATCCAGCATTTGGCTCTGTGCTCCTTCTTTCTGAGTTCAATAGCTACAGTTCTCTGATTATTGGTCATGGCTGCCAATGCTTCCTGGGTTGGCTCTACATAGGCAGTCAGAAGCGTGTCCCAACAATCTTGTGCTTGTAAAAAAGTCTTCATTCTTAAATTCCAGAATTCATAGTTTTTGCCAATCAGCATTGGTGTCTGTGGCAAAGAACTTGAAGAGGCCATTATTTTTCAAATGCGCCTTTTGCAACTCTCCTCTAAAATTTTTAAATCTCTTTTAAAGATTTAAAAAAAATTCTCTTGAAACCCTTTTTTTTAAATTTCCTTTTTTAAAAAAAAACTCTCCTCTTTTTTAAAAAAACTTCACCTTCACCACTCTTCTTCACCACTCTTTATAAAAGCCTTTGCAAAGCCTTTACACAAAAACTAGAAAACTAGAAAAATGTTTTTTCATATAAATCTTTCACCCTTTTTAAAATCACTTAAAAGATTGATACTTTTTAAATCGATACTTTTTAAAAAAGCTTTCCTTTTAAATGAATGACCTTCAATACTTTTAAATACGTTGACCTGTTTTGAAAAACGATTTTAAATAACTTCTATACGAACCCTTCGTACCTTTTTAAAAATCGATTTTTTTTTTTGTAACCTCTGAATACGCAGATGCGATTCGTATGTTTTTTTTTTTGCAAGCAGAGTGGCGCGTTCCCGATTGAAGCAGTCGCGCCTCTATCAAAAACAATTATTTATGTAGCAGTGTATGGGTCAGTGTATACATGGCCTTGGTATGTTGATGTATTCGAGTATCCAATCCTTTCAAGTCGCGCCAATCAGCTGTTTTTCTCTTCCGCTCTTTCGTAGCTCTGTTGCTGCTCTCCACGGAGACTTATGCACGCTGGCTCCGATACCATGAGAAGAATTGAAACACTCAAACGAAAACTGGAGCAGAGAATGCTCTTCAGAATATTACGAATAGATAAATAGGAATACATTGGAAACATCAGCAATAAATGACTAAAGTAAACTGAAGCAAACTGAAGTAAAACTAAACTGCCTATGACACCTAACAGACAAGAAATTAACTGAACTGAACCTAACGGACAGTGAGATTAATATCTCACAGCAGTATACCGTGCCACATGACAGGGTGTTTTCCGAAACATTTATGAATATAATGTTAATGGAAATCTCCGGCCTAAACATCTATATATAGGAGTGTTTAGAGCTTAGCCAAATCAACACAAGAGCATTGCTCCTCCTAGAGGGCCCGATCGATTGTCATATACGGAAGCTCTAAGGTCCTCGATTTTTATTTCTTGTAAGGTGGCCGATTCTGGGTACTGGAGCGAAAATGGAAGCCAGAGCGGTCGCTGTTATACTTCTTCTTTTGTTTCTGGTCGACGGCTTTCCATTGGCCGAAACTCGGTTTATGGAGTCATATAACGCTGCAGTGAGAAATCACCGTGGTCTCATCAGTACGAACCCTAATGGAAATGTCCCCGTTCTTCCGGGCAAAGAAGCTGTTGGTGATAACAGCTCGGTGGGTGCTCGTCGTGGAAGTGTTCATGGAATTGGTAAGAGGGTAAAAGACCCTTCGCACGAGCATAATGCAGAAAAGAAGGAGAGAGATACGGTTTTTCATCCGATGGGTCATAGTCCAGGAATAGGGCACGACAACCCTCCTGGCAGTTGAGCATTCTTTTTCATAGGTATCAGAAGGGGTAAATAATCAATGGTTATATTCAAAGTTGTGTTCCATCAATGTTTTCTAGTTGTACGCGTTTAGATACATATGAAAATTGAAATCACTATGAATCAAGTCATTAGATGAATCAAATTAGAGTTTTTAGTGTGAAGTTTTAGTATAGAAATCATGAATCAGGTCTTAAATCAAGTCGAAGTGTATAATTTATCCAGATGCAGAGCTTTTCGTGTGAAGTCTTAGTATATAATTTTTGCTTACGAACCTGATACTACCAAATGCGTGATCTGTAGATTAAGATGGATAAATTCGTATATATATATATATATATATATATGGGGGTGGGGTTGTGAGACGTATTTATTCTTTTGGAAGGAAAAATTCAAAGCTGTTGACATGCATTATACAAATACCATACAATGATATTAATGTGGTTCGATATAAACTCAGTTATTCATGTTCCGTTTAGTTTCAGTTTTCCGTCAGTGTCTTCTCCGATTGCCAGTAATGGAAATACTAATACTGTTCATATGCAATTTATGTTAATACCTAGCATGAACCGATCGTCTACAAATGACATAGATGCGTCTTTAAGTAAAAGCAACTGGCATTAATATAAAAGGAAAAGAATATTTGTAAAGCTGAATGACTGCATCTCCAAATTTGACGAAACACCCCCCCGAACTTTCGAGAGTGATAATGGTTTCCGAGGTTATTTAGGTACCTGATTGTTTTTGTTTTCATTTTGACCTATTTTTGGCTTTGGTTTGAAGTAAAGTTGAGCAGAATTCTTGTCTAATTTTATATGAGTTATTTTTTTAAGTTTGGTAGGAATATATCTTTACATTTTTATCAACATGTCTATACATTATTGCGATTCGAGAAAGAAATTAAACTTATGATAAGTGCTATAACAATCTATCTCATCACTATTTAACCAAAACTCCATAAACAATCTTAAAAAAGCTACTTGACACTAATTAGTGACAGACATTAATATTTCGTATATATATGTTTAACTTTATTTTATTTAGTTATATGCATGGTTAGCAAGCAATAAAATCTCGATTCTAAGGTTTTGGTTGACATTCAACAAAAGTACAGTCGTTTAAGGATTTTTCTCCTTTAATAAGCAAGCAACCGAGGACGGGGCTCTTTGTTAAATTAGAGAGTCGAATATGAAAGCCACAAGAGAAATAAAAGACTCGGAGAACATGATTCCAAAATTGTATTTAAACAATGTTGGGTTGAGTTTAGATGTTTTCCACGCATGCTAGATGATATTAATATTATTAGACTAAAGTTATACGATGGTGCTGTCTAATAACATGTATTAACATCCATTAAAGTGTTTTTACAATAATATATTAACTGCTTCTCAAATGGTCGATTTTAGATGTTTTCCACGCATGCAAGATGATATTAATATTATTAGACTAAAGTTATACGATGGTGTTGTCTAATAACATATATTAACATCCATTAAAGTGATTTTACAATAATTTATTAACTTTTTCACAAATGATTATAGGGCAATGCAATGATATTGACATTATAATAGTAGGAGAATACGATATAGTATAGTTTTTTTAAATAATTTTGAATATAAAATTTTATTTTAAATAGTGTTGGTTGTTTAAAATATTTTTTTTGAATGTATAAGTAAATTTAGCATCATAAAAAAACTCTTAAAATATTTGAATTTTACCGATTAAACAATTTAAATTTAGGTTTTTAAATTTTTTTATAAGAATAGTATATATTAAATAATAACCATTAATATTACTAATGGATAATAAAATGGTAATATTAATGATTAATTAACAACAAAATATTTAGAAATTACCAATATATATTAAAACAAATTGTATCCAAAATTATAATAATATAATGAAATACAAAAGTTATAAATAATATTCAATATACATTATTAGAAAGACTAATAATAACTAACCAATTCTATTCATAATAATTTAAATCTAAATATATAAGGAATATTATATATTAATAAGAGGATAAAAGTATAGTATTAATTAAAATAAATAATTAAATATAATTAATTTGTAAGATTTCACTCAATTACTGGTAACTACAATTTAATAAGTGGCTAAATGCCAAATTATGAATGAAAATATCATTAAAATTTCCTATATTTTTTGATCTGCTGATGGAATGGGAGGTTATCCATTGGGTTGATAATCTACATTCTATCACTATATTTTTTTTATTGATGATGAAATGAGTGACTGCCCATTAGGTGAGTCATTTCTATTAAAAAAAATCAAATGAAAATATTTTTAGATCAAATAATAATAATAATAATAAATTAGTTTAATCTAATTAATAGATAAAATAGTTTTCCTTTGGAAAAAAATAATATAGTTTACATACTAACAAATAAAATAATTATTTTTAATAGAAATATAATTTTAATCCAATAAATATTACCAACAGAAAAAGAATTTACAAATACACAATTTTCATGAAAGAAAATTTCAGTAGAAAATCTAATCATATGGAAGCCCTTCCTGTAAGAAAATGTCATTTCCTCATTGAGAATGGAATTCCAAACTCTCACCTACTCCTTCCATGTTATAGTTGTCTTTTGATACCTATAGATACAATTGCACATTTCATCACCAAATAATTTAGAATCTAACACATATTTAATATAAATGATATCTTTAATTTTTCATATAAACTTTAAAAATATATAATGTTCCACTTTTTATATGTAATCTAACTCTCTATATGTCTTATATCCTTGAACAGTATTTGATATGGCAATAGCTTGTGCCAAAAAATTTGATTCAACGAGAACAAAACTTAAAAGAAATTCTCAACATGTGTTTTCTAAGCCTAATGGATAAGAACAACGTATTGCCATGTAGTTAGGTCAATTAAGTTAGTAGAGTTTAGAGCATGCTTAAAAAAAGCTAGTTTCTTTTTTACGAAGAGAAATGTGTTGGATAGTGGAGAAAATTTAGTCTCTTCTATCTAAGTAGAAATTATGCTTTCATAAAAATTATAATTTGACATATGAAATGGAAAAATTAATTTCTAACCAAGGGGCAAGGAATTGTATAAGTTTTGGTGGGTAGTAACCACTAGTAAGTCTGGGCATTTACATTTTTACTCCTATTTATTAATGTGCTAATAAATATATAAATAATGGTGTGTAGTACCTCTTGTCAAGTATATTTATTTATATCTTCTTTCTATCTATTTTTTATGCAAATACTTTCTTAAACTTTTAAAGATTTTAATTTTGGTTAGTCTTCCAATGAATCTTAACACTGAAAAAATCAAAGCACAAATATATAAAATTGATTCCATAGATATTGATGGAAGAATAATTTGAGGTAATTATCCTCATGTTGTAAAGGGTACAATAAGACCTTCAAGTTTATGGTCCAATCAAATATTTGAAAATTAATTTTTGAAATAATATTGAATTTTTTTTTTGCCAAATGTAAATTTTATAAATTATATTGGTCAATGCAAAATTGATAATGGTCAATAAGCAAATAAACAAATCAACTAGAATCATACCTTGGCAAAATAAATAAATTATTTTATTTTTAAAATATACTTCTAATAATAATAAAAAATAAAAATATTATTTTAAATAATAATAATTTTATATTATAATAACTTATTTTCAATATATTGATAATAATGATATAATTTGCGGTAAATCGAATTCAATAGTAGTAAATAACGATAATTGTGATATTCATTGTAATTGACGTTAGATGATTATAGTTAATCTAATTCATTGTTTAATATAGTTTATTTTGATTGGTTATTACTGAATTTATTAAGTACGGTTAATTCTTTTAGTTATAATTGATAATCGTTGTTTATGTTGATTTTGGAATATTCTTGTTTATCATAGTTAATGAATCTTAACTATGATTGATCATGTTGAATATATTTAATTGATAATAATTATTATCATAAAGAAAAATATATAATTTTAAAATATTTAAATATAAATAATTAACTATTGATTAGAATTTTTTTATATTTTGATGAAATTATTGTTTTATGTGTTTTTAAATTCATAAATAAATTCATCACTCTATAAAATATATGTAATTTTCTAATTATGTATATTTCATATCTTAATTTTTTATTGTTTTTGTCAAGTGGTCTAAGTTCATCAGAGATTGCATCAAGCTTCACATGTGGCTTGAGAAACTGCGATCCAAGGGAATTTAAGCTTTCAAAATACCTGGGGATAGCACGGAGTCTAGGCCAGACTAGCACTAAGCTAATTGGGCTTAACTTGTCTCCTCCCCCTAGCATGGGTGCAACAACCTCTGTGATGTTTAATCCTAGGTTGCCTTTTTAATGAGGCTCATCCTCAATCGGTTGTGCTAGTAAGACTTGACGCATATCTCAAACTTTTGATTAAGATACACCTAAAAAGGGATAAAACCTAGAAGATTTGGAGTGTAGCATAGTTAAACATTGTTTATTATATTCAAGTAAAATTGAAAATGTTTGACTATGGTTTAAAAAAGTAATTTATAATCCTGTATACTTTACTATGATTTTGTGTAATTCATTATGGATTGCTATGTTTGACCCAACATTAACATTAGTTCAAATAACATCATTTTTATCTATTGTCATTGAATCTGTTTGATTGTGGTTATTTATCTTTCATTATAGTTAAATATTATTAATCATTGACTTTTGTTAACTAAAATTTATTATTACTAAATTTGATGAAAAATCATTAGATTTCATTGATTGTGACTGACTACAATAAAATATGGCCTATGCAACAAACACATTGGTTTACATTCCTAGATTGTCATTAATTGTCGTCAATTATACTTAGATCTCGATTGTCATTAATTGTGGTCAATTGTACTTAGATCTGGTTAGTTTTAGTTGAATTTAATTATATTTAATTAACCTATCATTAAATTTAATTTATTAAAATATATTTTCAAATTTGTAACTTAGAAATTGAATTAGTAAGAATCTTGTATTTAATCAAACTTAATGTATGTTGAATTATGAGATTGTATAGTAGATGGTAAAAGAAATTTATTTAGAAATTGATTAAAATTTATATTGTTTTTTATTCAATATTGTTGGTATAGGTTATTTGGAGTGATTTTTGTTGGTATCTATTGATATTAATTATCAATATTGTTGGTATAGATGATGGTATAGATGATGTGGAGTGATTTTTGTTGGAATGAATTAAGATTAATTACCATGGTAGTATATGGTTGATTATTGAGCATGGTTATTTTGATTTTTTTTAATTAATTTTATTTGGAATTGCTTTATTATCCTAATTTATATTTCACTATGGTTGAACTTATATGTTGATTATTTTTTAATATGATTGAATTAGGTAGAAGTAAAGCATTTTAGTTTTTAAGAATAACTATGGATATCATTAGTTAACTATAGTTCAATTTTGTTTTCATATTGATTATTTTTTAATATAATTGAATTAGGTAAAAGTAATGCATTTTAGTTTTTAAGAATAACTATGGATATCATTAGTTAATTATGGTTCAATTTTGTTTTCATATGATGAGTTATTGTCGAGTATATTTTGAAATAATTAGCTTTAGTTGCTTCTTTTTAATTGTGGTCTTGACTATGGTTGATTATATTTTACTAACTTAGTATTTACTTCTGTAAAATACAGTCAAGTTTGATGGATAATGCTTGATTAATTTTTAATAGTTTAATTATGTTGGTAAATTGTTTCTAGATCCATCACATAGGGTTTTCTTTTTTCTTTGACTTTTTGAATCATCATATATGTCTCATAATGAGAAGGGGGGCCGACAAAGTGTCAAACTCTTAAGAAAAACCCTAAACTATAAATATATGTTAATATGTAGCTAGTAAATTATAATATTATAGTATGTTTTTATAATATTATCATTTACTATCTACATACTACCATATATTTATAGCTTGTGATTTTTCTTTAGAGTTTGACTCTTTTTTGTCTAATTCCCTCTTCTCATTTTACCTTTAAATTTCTCCGTTAATTTATATATATTATTTCCTAGTAGTTCAATCTTTCACCTTCTACATTCATTTGATAATTAGTTACAAGTGATAATTTGAAAGATTAAAAAAAAGAAAAAAAATTATATAATAGATCTATAAACAATTTATTAACATAACTCATTTAGAAAAAGTATTAATCTCAAAAATTTTAATTATTTACTAATAATTACAATTAACCATAATTATATAGCATTGATATATTAAATTTCATTACCTAAAAAAATATAATAATAATATATTTAAAAATACATAAAATAAAAAATTATCAAAATTTAAAACTAATTAAATTTATAATAAAATGATTTAAATTATCAAAATTAAAAAACTAATTAAATCCTATAGAAATTTTCCTTAGAAAAGGTTATGCCTAATCTCAAGCCCCATACACCCTCCCCATACATCCTTATTGTGATGATAAAAACTCATCTCCTTACCTTTTGTTCCCTTACGTTATATATGAGAATATTTTGTATATTTGTGCTAGCGTCAACAATTACCATGTTAAAAAAAAAACAAAAAAATCTCAATTCCAAACACAAATTGTAAAAGAGCAAGTCCCATACTCTTTTTCCATGATGATAAAAACATCTTGCCTTACCTTCTCTTAGATATCACACTCTATTTTATAAAAGCATGGCCATATCACACTCTTTTCCATAGGATTAATCAATCTAATTAAATATCCCTTTTTTTAGTCCAGGTGGTGATATAACACTCTAATCCATAGGATTCATCAATAAATTATATTCAATAATATAGTTAATAGGGAAAATGGAAAAAGAAATGTTTCATTCTGGAATACTAAGGTATGAAAATATGGCTAAAAATGTAACACCCCCAAGTTCTATGCTTTTCAAATGAGACATTGGAACATACATCCAAAGGGGAGTGGACCCCAATGGATAGTTATTGTGTGGATGTGGTCAACTATTTATTTATGAAAAATAAATAAAATATTATGTATGCACTATGACCAAATGAGAAAATGAGATCATATGCCTAAATCCATGAGGTGATGGAAAAGGAAAAAGACTTTCCCCAAAATCTTTCAAAAATCCTTGAAAGAAATTATTTCTAATTTAGATTTTTGAGGAAAAATCTAAATTTCCCCAATGAAGAGGAGTAGTTGGGAAGAGGTGAGAAAAAGCCGGAAAAGCTGAGGAAAAGCTTAAAGCAGCTTTAAAGAGTCCCAAAATGGGAAGCCTAGGCTAAACAGGAATAAAGCATCCTGAAATTCTGGACGCAGAATTGGAAACAGGCTTTGGGGAAAGCACAACTTAAATAAGCTGCTCCAGAACAGATTGAGGTTAGTCTGTTCTTGGAGGATCTCAGCTCGGGGGTGAGTTCTGGAGACAAACGAACTCTTTCTGGAGACAAACGAACTCTAAGGTTGGGTGGACTGGTCATAGTAGAGGTGTGCATGCATAAATTTGGAGATTTCTGTAAGTCTGTATTAAACATATCCCTGTTTTATGAATTGTGATGTTATGGTTCATTATGCAATTTATGAATGGTTATGTTATGGTGTATTATGCAAATGTTAGATTGATTAATTGTTCAGTAACTCATGTAATTGCAAACCAAAGCTATTGACAGCAGAGACAAATGGTTGGGTTGTAGGGATGAGTACCTTGTAGAATGAAGTTAGAGCTGATAGATCAATTGAACAGCAAATATAATAACTATGTATAGGTATAGATTGCTATCTTTTAAAGGAATATTTAAATTCTGTGTGTATAAACAGAAAATGTTAACAAAACAGTACTCATGAACAACAAGTACCAAACAACTAAACCTATCATAACAATATTGATCGCATAGAATTCCCTGTAACCAATAACAGAAAGTAGAAAACAACAACCCTGTGATAACAGTATGGGGGTCAGTATGTTAGCTGTGTTACAATGGAAAGAATTGTAAAGTTTAAAATTATTCTATTAAATGTAAGTGTAAGCATATGAAAGCAGAAGTTGAATCCTAACTAAGGACGAGGATCTAACACTAGGGATTCTAAACTAGCCAGTTCAATATTCTCTACCTCCATTTGATTGAGGCAAGAGGATCTGTTTCCTAGATTTTCCATGGAACAGTTGAATCTGTACCAGAGTGTCAAGCATGTTGAATGTTTGTAACAGTAAAACAAGGGGGGAAATCCTATTGAACAATCTATTGTGTGATAAAAGTTTGTGTGAGGGAGGATTATAAGCATGTGTAAAAATACCATGAACAGAGCATTTGTTTACCGTCCATAGAAATTACTGGGAAAGTAGTTGGAGCAATGGAGGTTAACTGCGTAGAGATAGATGTATGCGAGGAGGCATACACCTATACCTCGATGCTGAAACTTTAAAATGTTGAAAATTTTATCAGGCCTGCAAACTGGGAAGTTGAGTAAGCGCCTAGTGATCATCTAGAGTTGGACAAAACCCTGAACAGAACACCTGAGAAATAAAAAGTAATACATATAGATATATAAGTCTACTATATGGACTGAGTATAGGGGAGGTCAAGCCCAAAAATTCTCATGGAAACTCTTGTATTCCATGGCTGTCTATAAGTACTGAAAAGAATCTAAAAACCTGGATAACAGTCTAAATTTGTAAGTGATTCAGTATAAAAACTATAATTGTTATCGGCGCATAAAGCGGAGAATATTTGAGTTATGTTATAGGTGTAGCACTCATCACAGGTTCAATTGTCTTCCCCAATCGGGATGATGTATCTAGACATGTTATGAAAATGAAAAAAAAAAAAATGGGTCTGGGAGACGTGACAAATGGTATCGGAGCAAAGTTCAAAAATTGGGCAAGATATGTGCTCACAAAGAAATGGTTAACTGTTATAAATTTTATGAATATTAAAAATATTTCTTCAAGTATACAAATATCTTGGATATACTTTCAGGTATACATGTAACATATTGTGATGAAGTAGAAACATTGATATGGGAGTAATATGAGGAGGCTCATATACCAGAATGGTTAAACCTATAATAGGTTTAAAACTGGAAACCGATATCTCTCAGAAAAATAATATTTCTATGTAAAATAATAGAGTATGGAAAAAGTTTATAATGACATATTTAGCTATTGTTCTACTATCATCGTTATGTAAAAGAAATTTCAGCATTCATAAAGTTGAGATACTGAAACCATCTAAATACAGTAGAAAAGATCAATGCTGAAGTTAATGGAGAGGAAAGGGGAAAATGGTACTACCCAGAACATGCAGATGAGGAGCAAAGACTTCAAGGAGTATAGAAGGATGATTTCCATTCTTAAAACTGCTAAACTAAGTGGTCCTTACTGTTATGAAAAAAAAACAAGAGAGGAAGCAGTAGTACCTAACTGATATATCATCTAGATGGCCTTATTGAGCATCAGAAATTTCATAGGATTATATCAGTTTTTTCTTCCATAATTTAACCTCTCACTAGAAATCTTTCAATTATGAGGGTAAGATCCTTAGTAGGGATAGAACATACAAAGAAAAAAAAATTGAATTTATATTTATTCCCTAGATACAAAAAAGAAACGAAAAAGAAAGATGCTAACAAATATTGTAGCAGAACTGAATTTGCATGGTCTACATACAAATAGAAGAAAGAAAAACATTATAACATGAAATTCGAAATCAGTTCTATAGCAAGAAAATTTCTAGTTTATAGGATTTTCATGCCATTTATATTCCTAACTCTACTTAATCCTTGCACCAAGTATCATAGTGTAAGAAGACTAAGATCCTATATGCAAACACTAGCTAACACGTATAGGTATATTTAAACAAATGGTATATGTAAACTTCTAGACCTATTAGTACGCCTCAAAAGAAAAGTAGAATTTGAGAGTATGGATTCTAGAACATGTATTGTAATTTTTATTACACCCCAAAGTAAACCTCCACTAGAAAAGGGTTATAGTACCCATAGCAATTATAAGACATTTTGTATTTTAACTCCATCCCTAACCTTTGAAATAAATGGAATGTCTATAGATAAAATCTATGGTTAATGAACCTCATCAAATGAACCATCGAATATATAAATAGGCATTTAACAAAACGAATATATGCTAGCAAGTATCACAATCTAGTGCAAGTAGGCTTTTTAACCACGACTATAAGGAGCTGTGTATAAATATAAAACTTGCATGGTAAATGACAGATAGGAATACGACAAAATATGTAAAAAGGAACCGTGAATATGTATCCTACATGTCAATTGGCGATCAAAACAACAAACAATAAAGACGCTGCAAATTTAACATATGGTATGAGCCGATATGTGAGAAGTCGTAGTGTCAACCCTTATGTATATCCGTCTATATGACTCACGAAAAAAAAAAATTTGAGTGAGATGCACGCATTGTACAGATATAAGAATTCCCAATGCCAATTGTTGAAGCGCACGGTCAAACCCTGCTAAAATGGGCTGACTCACTGTACATGGGTACGAAATTAAAACGAATCCTGCTACCAAACCCTTGTAAACATTTCAGCGCGAGTAGGGTTCTGTGTGAGAAATTACTATCACATAGTTTTGAAACACAGTATAATTAAACCCTTTCAGCAGAAAAAAATCTAAGTAATAACTCGGAGGTAGTAAAAGTCGAGGCTAAAACAAATTGATCCCTGCGCAGGAGGCCTCGGCCATATGTTACGAACCGGGATGTTTATATAAGGTAACCAGTATAAAATAAATCAACTCGAAAATGCGATGCAGCTATGAGAAATTTCAGGAGGAACGCATGTGTATCAACCCTAATCGAAACACAAAAACCCTAGCATTTGAAAACAAAATAAACGACCGAGCCAAGGAAATGAGAACATGTGAACAAATGCGTAAGATGGGATCCATCAGAGAGAAAAACAATATTAGGAGTCGAGGAAATACATCTAGGGTGAGGAGATCTGAGAACTGATATACGTGACCTGCAAACAGAGAGAGTCACAACTCATCGAATCATTCTCAGACTTCCTTACGCACATAAATAAAGACAAGGAGAGATCGGAAAGTTTAAGAGAGTGACTGGAGAACACCTCGTCATCTGAAACCTCTGCGTGAATAACCTGAAAAAAAATTGGCAGTAAAACCTTATGAGTTATTCGATTGAAAGCCAGCGTAAAACATTGATAGAGTTAGGGTCTAAGGAAACAAAAAAACCTGGCTACGGAGTTTCCCTTACTAGCATAAGAAGACAACCAGCAAGTAATTGTGTTATCTCTACACCACACTAGAACGAATCCTGCGATAGAAACAGAAACTGAGATCAATGACAACTATAACGATCAGAAATAGATTCAGTTCTGACTGAGTCGACTATATAGGCACTCTTAGGCGGAGAAACCCACAGATGGGTAGAAAAAAAAACCTAATCCCACTCCCCCAGGAAATCATAAAATCCCCAGGTTGATCTGGAAAAAAGATCAGTTGCGTCGATCTATTAGTACGCTATAGTCGGCATAGCTGCAGGGATCAGCCTTTTGGGTACCATCTAGCTGGGGCTACGCTTAGAATCCATACGGGCGGTAGGGTAACCCTAGATTTCAAATGGTTCCAATGCAGCGTTTGATGCACTCCGTACTGGGCCAGCAGAGAATGGCAAAAACCAACGTGCCAGGAAATGTACCTACCGAGCACGTCGGCGTCCAAGGGTTAAATCTTCCAAACGAGGAACCAACCCTGTGATTTCAAAGAACAAAACCATCAGCCATCACAGTGACCACATGTTAAATCATAGCATACCATCACCAACTCGCTCTGCTGTTCCTGTCAGCAGCCAGTATGCATAAACAGATTTTGCGTATAAACAATTCAGAATTGATTGCACTGGTTCAAAGTAGAATAACGTAAATTCGAGGTAGGAGGTACCACTCTCACCGGGCAGAATGAGTAGAGCAGACTCTACAGCGCTGCAATAGAGAGATGGCGGAAATATAAAAAAAAAAAACCACGCATGGGTGGGTCTGTATTGCGGGTCGGTATTGCCACAAGACGAAAACAGAACTCAATCATATCCATTAGTCACGCGCATCTGCGTAGCCATGATGCCTTTCCAAACCCCGGTGTACAGGTCGGTAAACGGGTCGCCAAAAAACTCCACATCGACATGGTCACGCCAGCGTGGTAAGCCAGAAATATGAAAAATCATTAGTCGACGTGTTAAATGGAAGAGGAGGCAGGTTCAATAATACACGCCACGATATATAGATCAGTGTTATAATTATACGACGTGCGAGCTAAGGTATAAAAAGGTTACTTTAAAAATATATATATAATGAGGTATCATCACTATACGTGAGCGCTTTCACGTTAGAAAATGAATGCATGGGTTGTAGAATGCATATCAGAGTGTTATATAAATATATGGTATTACAATTCCTAGGTATGCCGCTTATATAGGGACACGTGCATTAACAAAAGTGGTATACCAACGATAAAGGTACGTGGTATATAACTACACATGCACAAGTAAGAATGTATCCAAGGATATATATATGTATATATGTGACATAAACACATGTGTTCGGAATAGGTGTTCATATATATATATTGATGTGCGTCGGTCCATAGTATTATCTAAGGATATATATATATATATATATATATATATATATACCAATATAGATGAGGCACTTATATATATATATAACGGTTACTCCTAGAGTTATGCGCATCTCAAGTAATTTTGGCAATTGATTTTATACTTAGGTTGCATCTTTATATACATGAAGGTTATATTTGTATATAGGTCATGTAGGTGGTATATATGTGATTTCTTGAAAATGAGTGTACATAGGGGCCGTAAGAGAGGCATGGTATCTTATGTATATAGGTGAAATGTTTTATTAGTATGTCGATAATACATAGGTATATATATATGTGTGATAATATATATATATATATATATGTGTGTGTGTAAGCCAAAGATGTATATGTATGTGATTAAGAATAATATAAGTGGAATGTTCCATGGTTTTATAAATATAAAGATGCTAGCTGAGTAGAGAAAAACTTTGTCAAAATGTTACAAATTATGTGATATATATAATTGCACATATGATATTTATTACATACAAGTGGTTAATGTGGTAGTATATCGTTATATGTATTGACATATGATAATTATGTTATATAAGCGGTTTAAATAAGTGTATCTCGGTATATGTATGGATCTATATGGGAGATAGATGGTATAAGGTATGTACGTATATAAGGGCCTTAATAGAGGCAATAAGATTGTATGTGCAATAGGATTGTATGTGTTATAAATGTGATGTCGGAAAAGAGAGACGAGTTAAACTATTGGTTTCACAATTATTATCAAGAAAGAATATCTCTAAGAAGAAATGTTATAAATAAGGTTGGATAATTGGATGATCATTCCAACTAGAAATATATATCGTGAATTAAGATAAGAGGTGAAATGAGAAAGGTTACGTTTGGTACAAGTACTTATGTAAGTATAAGTCAACGTAACCAATAAATATTCAAGGTCAAGAGTGGGATGAAAATCATATATAATTATTATAAGGGCTTGAGTTAACACATAATTTCATAGGGGACATATGAAATTTAGATTTAATATATATATGGAATGGTTGTTAAGGAATTTTAAAAGAAAAATTAATACACCTATAAACCCCACTAGAGTGTGGTGGAATTGAGTATAAATAATTATGTGTTGTAACACCCCAAGTTCTATGCTTTTCAAAGTTGACATTTGAACATACATCCATAGGGGAGTGGACCCCAATGGATAATTGTTATGTGGATATGGTTAATTTTGTAATTTTGAAAAATAAATAAAATATTATGTATGCACTATGATCAGATGAGAAAGTGAGATCACATGCCTAATCCATGAGGTAATGGAAAAGGAAAAAGACTTTCCCCAAATCTTTCAAAAATCCTTGAAAGAAATTATTTCTAATTTAGATTTTTGAGGAAAAAATCTAAATTTCCCCAATGAAGAGGAGTAGTTGGGAAGAGGTGAGAAAAAGCTGGAAAAGATGAGGAAAAGCTTAAAGCAGCTTTAAAGGATCCCAAACATGGGAAGCCTAGGCTAAACAGGAATAAAGCATCCTGAAATTCTGGACGCAGAATTGGAAACAGGCTTGGGGAAAGCACAGCTTAAATAAGCTGCTCCAGAACAGATTGAAGTTAGTCTGTTCTTGGAGGATCTCTGCTCGGGGGTGAATCCTGGGAGATAAAGAGGATTCTATGGTTGGGAGGACTGGTCATAGTAGAGGTATGCATGCATAAATTTGGAGATATCTGTAAGTCTGTGGTAAATATATTCCTTTATGTTTTATGAAATTTTGATGTTATAGTTCTTTATGCAATTTACGAAGTTGTGATGTTATAGTACCTTAAGGATGTATGAATTGTTATATTATGTTACATTTTGCAACTGTTAGAGGGATTAATGGATAAGTAACTGAGATGGCTTAATGGTTAAGTAACTTATGTAACTGCAACTATAGCTATTGACAGTAGAGACAAATGGTTGGGGTAGAAATGAAAACACTGTAATAATGAGGGTTGAGAGGATAGACCAATTGAGCAACCAATATAATAACTATATATATATATATATGTACATATGGCTATCTTTTAATGGAGTATTAAATTTTGGTGTGTATAAACAGATGATGTTAACAAACCAGTAACCATGAACATTAAGTTCCCAAACAAATAAATCTATCATAACCATACTGATGGTACAGAATTCACTGTGATCCATCACAGAAAGCAGGGAACAACAACCCTCAGCTATGTTACAATGGAAATAACTGTAATAAGTAGAATTTACAGTATTCTAGTGAATGTAAAGGTACACATATAGAGGTAGCAGTTGAAACCTAACTAAGTACGAGAATCACATGCTAGGGATTTTAAACTATCCAATTCAATATTCTCTCCCTCCATTGGAGGGAAGCAAGAGGAGCTGTCTCCTAGTTTTCCCCTGGAACAGTTGAATCTGTACCATAGTGTCTCACATATTGAATGGTTAAAACAGACAAGTAAGGGGGAAAAAGCCTAGGGTAAAATTTGTTGTGTAATAACAGTTTGTGTGAGGGAAGATTGTAAGCATGTGTGAAATACCATGCACATAGCATCTGGTTACCATCCATAGAACTACTGAGAAAGTAGTGGAGCAATGGTGGTGAACTGCGCAGAGATAGATGTAGGCGAGGAGGCGTACATCTATACTTCGATGCTGAACTTTTACATATTGAAACTATTAGCAGGCCGGCAAAGCTGGGGAGTTGATTAAGGGCCTAGTGATCATCCTGCACAGAAAACCTGAGAAATACGAAGTCAAATATATAGATACATAAGCCTACTATATGAACAACAGTCTGCACTGTAAGTGTTTCAATATAACAGCTAACATCTGTTATCGACTCATAACAGATTATGAGAAGGTGTCTATAGACCTGTTATGAGAAAAAACAAAAAAAAAATGGGTTTGGGAGACGTGACAAATGGTATCGGAGCCATAGTACAACAATTTGGGCAAGATATGTGCTCAAGAAACCATCTTAATATAGTAGAAGGAACATGCAGAGGTCAAGCAAAGACTACAAGGAGTATAGAAGGATGATTTCCATTCTTAAAACTGCTAAACTAAGTGTTCCTTACTGTGATGAAAAACAAGAGAACAATGAATTTATATTATTCCTTAGATACATAGGAAAAGGAACTTCTATAGATAAGAGTAAAGGTTATTCTGTGGTGCATGAATGGGATGATGCTCTTTTAATTAAATTAGTTATTTAACCTCTACAGATGATTAATTATTGTTCTGTTCCTGTAGAGACGAAGGTGATATTATATGCTTAAGTGTGTACTAGAGAAAACATTATAATTCAAAGTTAAGGGAGTATAAAAAAAAACTACTTGACTTATAGTTAAGGACCTCTAGTCAAGTACTTGGAAATGCATAAAGGTGCACCTCAAAAGAAAAATAGAATTTAAAAGAAAGTATTCTAGACATATATTTTAAATTTTTATAAAACCCTCAAGTAAATCTACAATAGAGAAGAGTGATAGCCTCTGGACAAAAATTGAGAAAATTGTATTTTAACGTTATCTCTAGGCAATGGAGTTATCTCTAGGCAATAGAGAACATCGATGATTGAGATATACTATCACTTGAACTATTGACCACTTATATATATATATGAAAAAAAAAAAATATATATATATGTACTAATGGTCGAATACTATACAACTAGGTCCTTGTTAGGCATCGGCTACCAAAGAGCCACAGAGTACTAAATCTTATGAATCAATAGGTATATACCTAAATCATATCTAGATCATAAAGGCGATATAAATGAAAATTTACATTTATATGATACATGTTAAAAGAAAATGACTAAAACTAAACTTATGGTCATGGCCATACACATTAAAAGGTGATGGGTTTCAAACAAATTAGGTTTCAACGAAATGAATGTATGTACTCTTTACAACCTACTAAAAAAGAATGTAACCTCAACATACTAGAAATATCTGGTATGAATACCAATTTTAAGATAAATGTAACAATTTTGACATTTAAACTTAGGTTATAAAAATGAACCTGAAATTTCCTACCATCTAAGAGAATATACAGGAAAAAATTTATGTTCCTTAGGAATTGAAACTGTGTTAGTGGTCTATATACATCCTAGAAATATATAGATATGAGTTTACATGGTAATCTTTTTCGAAAAGAAAAAAAAATAATATATATATATGAAACATAAGTTCATTTATACAACCTAATGATTATTCACTTCATATACAAATACCATGTAACATTGTGTACCTATACTTATGTTAGGATATTATGGTAATCGAATTGTAACTCATATGGTATTCACAATTTTACGAACATATTAGCAAGTATATATATATCTAGAGAAACTATGAGCAAAGTAATACGACTTGTTAACGAAACCTGGAAGGAACCCTAGGAATATAACTTCCATCTTTAATATTACATATCGTTACATCCACCAAGTGATATGCATGTGTGCAGCACTCCAAAGTCGGCCCACTTTTTCCTCGTAGATACTAAGGTCGAAGAACTGGTTGGATTAAAAGTTAATTGCAGAACCCATATAACTCGTATAAACCCTCTCGGGTGTATCGACTATATCGGTCCACAAAATTATGCAAGGAAAAAGAAAAGGTTATAAAAAGTCCGATCTGGTTACACGAAGTAATTGCCCGGTCAAAGTCAAAACTAAGCACAAATAACACAGATATGAACCCTAATTGCGTTCGATTCAAAATCGGCACGCAAATAACACCGATATGAACCCTAATTTCTGGCAGAGGACGGATCTGCAATATTGAAGAATTCGTAATAATAAAAGCTTAACTTCAACAAAGGATTGTAAGCTACAAGCCTCTCAACATTTTAAACATGCCTAGCTGTCAATCGTATCTCATGAAAATGCAAGTTTACACACTTCCCCACAACTTTGATGTGGTTTTATATCATCGTTCTTAATTGTCGTACCAAAAATAATGTGCTTAATAGAGCGAAAGATGATACACTCTTTCATTTTATGATTAAATTACTTAAATGGCAATTTCTTAATTCCTTAAATGAACAAAATGGAGTACATGCATCACAGTTGCGATATATATATAGGTACCTATAAAGCTGGATGTAAAGTAGCGTATTATAAAAACAAATTACCTAGGTTAATGATATGCGTTACCGACCTTTGAACCATATATATATATATATATATAACATATAGTTATAAAATAAATAAACGATATCAACGAAACAATGAAATATATACGTGTTGAATAACCTCTGTTACCAGGAAAGTAAAATCACGAATTCATTGAATGAACTGTATGATATATATATGTCCAGGCTGCCAAATAAAACGAATACACAGTCAACCTAAGTCTTAGAAAAAAACATAAAAAACGTATGCCGTTGGCCGCGGTCAGAGGAGTATTGCGAGCTGAAATTGGCGTTGGACGACACGGCACCTTTGAGACCTGGTAAGAGGACATGAAACGAGAAGTGAAAAAAAAAATTTGCTATGAGATCGCAGGATAGATCTATAAACGACAGACTATATGTGTAACATTGCAAAATCGGAATATAACAGAGAGGAGGTGCAGAGAGGTAAAGGAACTCAAGGGAGGATTTCATTAAATCCTGCCTAAGGAATAGCAACAAAACCGTAACAACGAATCCTTAGCCATAAAAGAGTCGATCACATACTCGACCCCCGACGGAAATAGGAGAAGAAAACTGCAACGATTCTACACTGGAAATAGTAGGGAAACTCGAATGAATTGAACAGCGCAGAAACTTGGATTTAAAGGAAACTCCTGAACCCTAATTTCAGTATCCCCAAAAAGATTAGAAAATCCCAGCCTCTGCTCTCCCAGTACGGGAGGGAGCCGATCTGTCAACCTGCAGAACCAGCCGACAAACTGTGCTAAAAAGGGGAAGAGACGTGCCTTTCGTTGGTACTTTTCTGCATGAGGTGAGATGCCAGAGCTGGTTCCCGAGCATTGCTCACACGTTAACCAGTGGGTAACAGGCTCCAGGACAACTTCACATCAGTCAGCTAAATTCAGAAAACGCAATAATGATAAACTTCCGAACGGTGCGATTGGGTTTTCCTGTTGTGCTGGCTGCCTCGATCCCAGAAATTTCTGACTCTTTTCTTGATTGAAACCCTATTGAGTTGTATAGAAAGGACGCGCCAGTTGCCGGGGATCGAAACCGGGTCACCGGCGTGACAGGCGGGAAAACAACGGCCGGTTTAGGGTTTAAACAATCCTGAAAAGGTTTAGGGTTTCGTCGTGGTGTCGTGGTGGCACTGGACGGCGGCGTGAGATATTCCGAACCCTAACTATTACAACGCAAGTTGGTTATGAAATCCGGTTGATATCATGATCGATTCGTAGTATCTGCAACTAACAATGATAACAATACAGCTGTTTTCAGAAATTTCCGCGGCGAACACGTGTACAAGCCAGGCGTATGGCGGAGAGGAGGTCGTCTTATAAGTGCGGGGTATGGCCATTCGAAATTTCCGCCGTGACTGTAAAATTATAATGGCCATTCCATACTTTCCGCCGTGATTGTAAAATTATAATTATGTTCAAAAAAAAAAAAAAAAAAAAAAAAAAAAACAAAACCTTATGACTGTATCTAATTATATCATAAATACCCCTTAGTCATAGTGGATAAGTATCCGGAGCGATATATCTACACATATAACTACAGTGCGCATAGTCGAGTTTGTGGGTGGACTCGATATTATATATGGTTAAATGTAATATATATATATTCATTATAATGATGGGAAATATTAATTGTGAATATATATAGGCCATGGGAAAATGTATTAACTATAAACCAAGATATCTCATAAGGATATAGGGGTGTAACTATATATGTAAGTCATAAAGGAAAAAAATTATATCTGAGAGTTAAATAACTCTATCTCCTATTGAATACATATTAATTTCATAGTGCTATACCTTGCTATACCATAGGGATCGTAGGAGGTATATAAATGATATCTATGTATCCCTATATAGGTTTGGGGAAAAACAACCAATAGTGGAGGGGTACACAAAAGTAGGAGATAAAATAAAAGGTTATGAACATGAGGGAAATATACCTATAAGTGTACTCAAAGTGTTGTTTAATTGGAAGAATGAATCCATCATTTAGACCACAAAACCTTCCAAGTGTACCTAGAAAAAAAAAATACCAAGACAAATTATATCGAATACAATGTGATATAGATATATGTACATTCATTGTATCATTGAACTAATAAGGCCAAGGCCATATAGACTCTACTCGGTTATATAAAATATGTATTTATGGTAGCTGGAAATACATATGGATATATATATATAAGGTTGTTAAATATATATATCTTTAGTTCATGTTATATATATAAATATAAGTCGTACTATATGTGGATGTGTGAGTAAATAATTTAGATGTATTTAATCCATAATAGATATGTAAGTATGGGTTTTATAACACCATATAGGGAGGTGGGAATAAATAAATTAAATATATTTATTCCACAATAAATAGGTATATATGGATTTTAAAATGCTATATATTATGGTTCCAGGTTGTATGTACATGATATATATATCAAATCCATGTGGAGCAAAACAACTGATACACACTACACCAGTGTAGTAGATGAAATAAAATGTTATGTACATTAGAGAGATAAAAGGTTATGTACATTATTGTTTAAAAGTTATTATTTCTTGAATATTTCCCTAGAGAAGGAGACGAAAAAAAAAAAACCTTATAGGTTGTAACAATATAGAATCTACTAGATGGAGAAAATTTTTGAGAATTATGAAAGGGAGAATTAGTTGATGGGTTATGGACCTAACATAAAATACCCACATAAATATATAAATACCTATATAAATACATATGTATAGGTTGGATTTGCAAAGTTACCCTTCAAAATTTTAGAGGTAAAATAATTAAATATATATATATATATATATATATATATATATATATATATATGTAAATGTAAATATATATTGGATTTAATAAGTGGGATTTAATACAAGAGCATTTGAATTGAAGGTATTAGTAGTGCACTTTAATTGAAATTAATCAGTTGCACCGGTGGGAACTTTGGCACTATAAATTGTATTTAAATACGAATTGAAAAAAAAATTATATATATATATATACGTTGTCTGGAAGGAATAATTGTGGGGTGATGTATGTTATAATACTATGTGTTACCATAAATATTGGCACAAAAGAAAAAAAAAAGAGTTATATTGGGATATATAGGGAAAGGTGTATAAGAGAAAAGGACAACTTATATTTAATAAAGGTTAAAGGAAAAATGTAAGTTGGTACGAAGGTATAGTACAGTAAATAGAAAAAAAAGGAATTTGAGGAGTATTAATTAAACTCTTTATATATAAGTATATATATATGGTTGGTGGATATATATATATATACGGTGAATTTTATATATATATGACGAGGTTTGTATATATTATGAATTATATAGAGTGGTTCTATATATATATGAAAAGGGGTGGAGGATTTAAATATGAAATATAATGGTTCAGATCACAAAGAGCTTTATAAAGAAATTTTTTTTGTTGTTTCACTTTATGGGAATATATATACAATGTGGTGGAATTGAGGAAAAAAAAAAAATGAAACAAATTGCACGTGGGACATAAGTTAAAATCTACCAGTAACATTATAAATATAGGCAATCTGGGTATATGTTATAATGTTAATCTTGTTGAGTTGTATGGATATAATATCTTCATACAGGTTCCTCAAACTTTATACTAATTCACTGGGGATCATTAAAAGTGACTTCACCTTAAAAGCTACAAATACAAGGGAAGGACATATTTTATCATATGGCTGATTATTATGATTAGAAGGAGTGGTCCCAGTAGAATGTGAAGAAATTTTTTTGAAAATGTATAAATTGTGGTAATTCTTTGGAAAGGGGAAAATTGTGTCAAATTCTATTTTGATATTATCAAGTAGTAATGGGATGAATGATAGAAATTTCATATCCACTATCCACACTATACAATTTGCATTGGTATAAATTCTATGAAAATTTTCCCGAGTCTTTTAACCAAAGAAAGGAAAATGAGAAGGTACCGGAGGTACAGCGATGAACTGGAAAAGGTAAGCATAATCATGCATATAGTACAATTGTTTCATTCATTTATAAGTACTAATGAAAAATTGTCAAATTGGTTAGCCAAGTGTGTAACAGGAAATTGTACACTCTGGAAACAAGAAGGAAAAAGGTGAAGATAAATCACCTAGAAACTCGAGAAAAGCTGAATTGGACAAGTTGAGGGAGGAAGAAACCTCACTAAAGAAACAAGAAAGGATAAGTAGTGTACTAAAAGTGCACTAAACTATTATGAGTCTGAACGGTTTGACTAATAACTGAAATTCTTAAGTTATTGAAATACAGAATGTTGTTGTGGATGATCAATTGTATGTACCTGACATTTCTTACATTGGTATGAATTGTGGACAGGGAAAACAGAATAGAATATTTTCTAGACAGACTTCTTGCAAAGAAGTAGAAAGGAAAGCAAATGCATAAAGCAGGAGAGTACTCTGCTGGAAACAAAGCAAAAACAAACAAGAAATATTTGTCAAAGTTGAAAAAGTCAACGTTAAAGTGTAACAACAGCAGTTGTACAAAGGAGGGAAACTAGTTGCCATAAACTTGCTCTTTACCCTCGCAGGTAAAATTTTCTGATATGTTTCATATCTCCTTGTTAGAAAATTATAATTTTTGTACATGGTGCTTCTCACATGATTGATTTGAATTGTGGTCCAGGTGGAACCAGAAGAGGAAATTCCTTCCAGAGTCGCCTCAAAGATGAAAGCGAGAAGGAATTGAATTGCGAAAATGACCAGTAGTTAGAGTAAATGTGCAGTGGAGCACTTTACTGCTGAAAAGCTACCTAGAACAGAGAAGCTAAGATGATGGAAAAACATTCAAAATTTAGTTCAAAATGAACTAAGTCGATAGTTGTCAACACCGAGGACGGTGTTTATTTTCAGAGGGGGAATATGTAACACCACAAGTTCTATGCTTTTCAAAGTTGACATTTGAACATACATCCATAGGGGAGTGGACCCCAATGGATAATTGTTATGTGGATATGGTTAATTTTGTAATTATGAAAAATAAATAAAATATTATGTATGCACTATGACCAGATGAGAAAGTGAGATCACCATGCCTAATCCATGAGGTAATGGAAAAGGAAAAAGACTTTCCCCAAATCTTTCAAAAATCCTTGAAAGAAATTATTTCTAATTTAGATTTTTGAGGAAAAATCTAAATTTCCCCAATGAAGAGGAGTAGTTGGGAAGAGGTGAGAAAAAGCTGGAAAAGCTGAGGAAAAGCTTAAAGCAGCTTTAAAGAATCCCAGAATGGGAAGCCTAGGCTAAACGGGAATAAAGCATCCTGAAATTCTGGACACAGAATTGGAAACAGGCTTGGGGAAAGCACAACTTAAATAAGCTGCTCCAGAACAGATTGAAGTTAGTCTGTTCTGGGGAGGATCTCTGCTCGGGGGTGAATCCTGGGAGATAAAGAGGATTCTACGGTTGGGAGGACTGGTCATAGTAGAGGTGTGCATGCATAAATTTGGAGATATCTGTAAGTCTGTGGTAAATATATTCCTTTATGTTTTATGAAATTTTGATGTTATAGTCCTTTATGCCATTTACGAAGTTGTGATGTTATAGTACATTAAGGATGTATGAATTGTTATGTTATGTTACATTTTGCAACTGTTAGATGGATTAATGGTTAAGTAACTTAGATGGATTAATGGTTAAGTAACTTATGTAACTGCAACTATAGCTATTGACAGTAGAGACAAATGGTTGGGGGTAGAGATGAAAACATTGTAATAATGAGGGTTGAGATGATAGACCAATTGAGCAGCCAATATAATAACTATATATATATATATAGGTACAGATGGCTATTTTTTAACGGAGTATTAAATTTTGGTGTGTATAAACAGATGATGTTAACAAACTAGTAATCATGAACATTAGGTTCCCAAACAAATAAATCTATCATAACCATACTGATGATACAGAACTCACTGTGATCAATCACAGAAAGCAGGGAACAACAACCCTCAGCTATGTTACAATGGAAAGAACTGTAATAAGTAGAATTTACAGTATTCTAGTGAATGTAAAGGTACACATATAGAGGTAGCAGTTGAAACCTAACTAAGTACGAGAATCAAATGCTAGGGATTTTAAACTATCCAATTCAATATTCTCTCCCTCCATTGGAGGGAAGCAAGAGGAGCTGTCTCCTAGTTTCCCCTGGAACAGTTGAATCTGTACCATAGTCTCTCACATGTTGAATGGTTAAAACAGACAAGTAAAGGGGGAAAAAGCCTACGGTAAAATTTGTTGTGTAATAACAGTTTGTGTGAGGGAAGATTGTAAGCATGTGTGAAATACCATGCACATAGCATCTGGTTACCATCCATAGAACTACTGAGAAAGTAGTGGAGCAATGGTGGTGAACTTGGCAGAGATAGATGTAGGCGAGGAGGCATACATCTATACTTCGATGCTGAACTTTTACATATTGAAAATATTAGCAGGCCGGCAAAGCTGGGGAGTTGATTAAGGGCCTAGTGATCATCCTGCACAGAAAACCTGAGAAATACGAAGTCAAATATATAGATACATAAGCCTACTATATGAACAACAGTCAGCACTGTAAGTGTTTCAATATAACAGCTAACATCTGTTATCGACGCATAACAGATTATGAGAAGGTGTCTATAGACCTGTTATGAAAAAAAAAAAAAAATGGGTTTGGGAGACGTGACAATGTGGGCAAAATATATATATATCTATAGGGAAATTAACCTTCAGGATAAGGTTAAGAAATGGATATATGTTCCTAATATGTATATAATACTATGTGTTACCATAGTTATTGGAACAAAAGAAGAAGGAAAGCTTATGGTGGAACATATAGAGAAAAGTGGATAATAGAAAAATGACAAATTATATTTAATAGAGGTATATTAAATATAAATTGTAAATTCTTAAATTCCTATTAAGAATATATATATATATATATATATATATATATAAAATAATAATAAATTAAAATGAAACAAATTTCACATGGGACATAAGTTAAATCTACAATTAACATTATAAATATAGGTGATCTTGTTATATGTTATATTGTTAACTTTGGTTGTATGAATATAATATCTTCAAACCTGATAGATTAAGGAAGAAGAAATAATTCACTGAGGAAATATTAAAAGTGAATCCACTGTAAAAGTTGCAAGTAAAGGTATGAATTAGGGTAAGTCTTTGGAAAAAGGGAAAATTGAGTCAAATTCCATTTTGACGTTATCAAGTAGTAATACTTATGAATGGGATGAATGATAGTAATTACATGCATTCACATTATAAAATTTTGTTGGTGTAAAATTTAGGTAATTTCCCTGAGTCTTAAATTCAAAGATAAGGGCAAGCATAATCATGCATATGATACGATTGTCTCCATTCATGTATGAGTACTAATGAAAAGTTGTAAAATTGTTTAGCCAAGTGTGTAACAGGAAATTGTGCACTCTGGAAACAAGGAGGAAAAAGGTGAAGATAAATCACCTAGAAAAACAAGAAAGGATAAGTAGTGTACTCAAAGGGCACTAAACTATTATGAACCTGAACGGTTTGACTAATAACTGAATTTCTTAAGTTTATTGAAATGTAGAATGTTGTTGTGGATTATCAATTGTATGTACCTGACATTACTTACATTGGTATGAATTGTGGACAGAGAAAACAGAATAAAAGATTTTCTAGACCGACTTCTTGCAAAGAAGTAGAAAGAAAATCAACCGCATAAAGCAGGAGAGTACTCTGCTGGACCTAAGCAAGAACGAAGAAGAAATCTTCGTCAAAGTTGAAAAATTCAACGTTAAAATGTAACACCAAGGAAGGTGTTGGAAGGAGGGGAAACTAATGGCTTATAAACTAGCCTTACCCTTGCATATTAAAATTCATGATGAGTTTCATATCTCCTTGTTGAAAAAATATAATTTTTGTACATGATGCTTCTCACATGATTGATTGGAATGTGGTCCAGGTGGAACCGATTTGGATGTGGTCCAGGTGGAACCAGAAGAAGAATTTCCTTCCAGAGTCGCTTCAAAGATGAAAGCGGGAAGAAATGGAAATTGCGAAATCAAACAGTAGCTAGAGTAAAGGTGCAGTGGAGCACTTTACTGCTGAAAAGCTACATGGAACAGAGAAGCTAAGATGATGGAACAACGTTCATAATTATGTTCAAAATAAACTAAGTAGATAGTTGTCAACACCGAGGACGGTGTTTATTTTCAGAGGGGGAATATGTAACACCCCAAGTTCTATGCTTTTCAAATGAGACATTTGAACAAACATCCAAAGGGGAGTGGACCCCAATGGATAATTATTGTGTGGATGTGGTTAACTATTTATTTATGAAAAATAAATAAAATATTATGTATGCACTATGACCAGATGAGAAAATGAGATCATATGCCTAATCCATGAGGTGATGGAAAAGGAAAAAGACTTTCCCCAAAATCTTTCAAAAATCCTTGAAAGAATTATTTCTAATTTAGATTTTTGAGGAAAAAATCTAAATTTCCCCAATGAAGAGGAGTAGTTGGGAAGAGGTGAGAAAAAAGCTGGAAAAGCTGAGGAAAAGCTTAAAGCAGCTTTAAAGAGTCCCAAAATGGGAAGCCTAGGCTAAACAGGAATAAAGCATCCTGAAATTCTGGACGCAGAATTGGAAACATGCTTTGGGGAAAGCACAGCTTAAATAAGCTGCTCCAGAACAGATTGAGGTTAGTCTGTTCTTGGAGGATCTCAGCTCGGGGGTGAGTTCTGGAGACAAACGAACTCTAAGGTTGGGTGGACTGGTCATAGTAGAGGTGTGCATGCATAAATTTGGAGATTTCTGTAAGTCTGTATTAAACATATCCCTGTTTTATGAATTGTGATGTTATGGTTCATTATGCAATTTATGAATGGTTATGTTATGGTGTATTATGCAAATGTTAGATTGATTAATTGTTCAGTAACTCATGTAATTGCAAACCAAAGCTATTGACAGCAGAGACAAATGGTTGGGTTGTAGGGATGAGTACCTTGTAGAATGAAGTTAGAGCTGATAGATCAATTGAACAACAAATTTAATAACTATGTATAGGTATAGATTGCTATCTTTTAAAGGAATATTTAAATTCTGTGTATATAAACAGAAAATGTTAACAAAACAGTACTCATGAACAGCAAGTACCAAACAACTAAACCTATCATAACAATATTGATGGCACATAATTCCCTCTAACCAATAACAGAAAGTAGAAAACAACAACCCTGTGATAACAGTATGGGGGTCAGTATGTTAGCTGTGTTACAATGGAAAGAATTGTAAAGTTTAAAATTATTCTATTAAATGTAAGTGTAAGCATATGAAAGAAGAAGTTGAATCCTAACTAAGGACGAGGATCTAACACTAGGGATTCTAAACTAGCCAGTTCAATATTCTCTACCTCCATTTGATTAGGGCAAGATGATCTGTTTCCTAGTTTTTCCATGGAACAGTTGAATCTGTACCAGAGTGTCAAACATGTTGAATGTTTGTAACAGTAAAACAAGGGGGGAAATCCTATTGAACAATCTATTGTGTGATAAAAGTTTGTGTGAGGGAGGATTATAAGCATGTGTAAAAATACCATGAACAGAGCATCTGTTTACTGTCCATAGAAATTACTGGGAAAGTAGTTGGAGCAATGGAGGTTAACTGCATAGAGATAGATGTATGCGAGGAGGCATACACCTATACCTCGATGCTGAAACTTTAAAATGTTGAAAATTTTATCAGGCCTGCAAACTGGGAAGTTGAGTAAGGGCCTAGTGATCATCTAGAGTTGGACAAAACCCTGAACAGAACACCTGAGAAATACAAAGTAATACATATAGATATATAAGTCTACTATATGGACTGAGAAGAGGGGAGGTCAAGCCCAAAAATTCTCATGGAAACTCTTGTATTCCATGGCTGTCTATAAGTACTGAAAAGAATATAAAAACCCGGATAGCAGTCTGAATTTGTAAGTGATTCAGTATAAAAACTATAATTGTTATCGGCGCATAAAGCGGAGAATATTTGAGTTATGTTATAGGTGTAGCACTCATCACAGGTTCAATTGTCTTCCCCAATTGGGGTCATGCATCTAGACAGGTTATGAAAATGAGAAAAAAAAAAATGGGTCTGGGAGGCGTGACAAAAAATTTATTTAAAGAAATAAATAATCCATTCTATTCAATACTCCATACCATCACCATATATTTTTGAAAAATTAAGAACCTTTGGTTGGTATAAAAAAATTGTATCAAGGTGGGAAGTTATATGCCAACTATGATGCATTTGTGGATTTTCTCTACATTCCTTTGTTCACAAGCTTACATCTTGAATGGGATCTCAAGCTTATTGAGAAAAGGAAAGACATAGTTTTAAAAAAGGGCTCCACATTCACTGTATAAGAGCTTAACATGATCAATGAGGCATGTAATGAAAATGGCAACGGTGAGTTTTGAGTGGTACTTAAACTCTATGTAGAAAATATTAAATGAGAATTAGTGTTGAACTTAGTTATGGCGAATAGATACAAATAGAAAAGAATAGATGGAAATGGAAAATATATGCATAAGTTATGTTATTATTCACAAAGATGCATATAAATAATACATTATGTGACCCTTGAATTCACATTCCAAGTGTTCTTTTGGACTCCTTTTGTCCATTCTCCTTCTACACCTACCCATTGAAGATTAGGTGTCCAACATTACCCCCTTAATCCAAAGGGGTATGTGTGAGTCGCAGAAGAGAGTTGTAATACAAAGTGGAAAAGTATGCATGGGGGAAATTAAGTTGAATGAGCTTTCTGAAATTTTGGCATAAAGAGGTGGTTTAAGGATGACCATCAACACTATAACACTTAGTGCGGTTCTCAGAACTCTTCCAAATTTGGTAAGAAGCTGAGTTCTTCTGCTAGAGGAAGTGATCCTCATATTTTTTAGAGGGAGACCTTCAACCTAGAAGAAGGGAGTTCTACAACTCGTGATGGTTTAAGGATGGCCACCAACTCTGGAATGCTTGATGCATTTCCTGGAACTCTTCCAAAACTGGCAAGAAGCTTAAGTATTTTGCTAGAGGAAGTGTCTTGAATTATTTGAAGAGGAAGAATATCAACCTCGCATAGATGGTTTAAGGCTGACCACCAACCAAAGGCATGCTCATGGGAATCTGTGTCTCTAGCTACAACTCTGAATCTAGAATGAGAGGTTGTGGCTCAGTCTTTCTTGAATTATTGTGCCTCTCGCTACAATGTTGAATCTAGAATGACAAGTTGTGGCTCACGCTCGCTTGATGTGGCTTCGAAGCTTGTATATGACCACAATTTACCCCCCTGTTAGTTACAAGGTGAGATGATGGTGAAAACTCAACTGCAAGGCCATTTAATATTCTAAAGGAAATGATGTCATATTAATAAGACATCTTCTTCGTTGTTGATGCCCATTTCCCAGAAATGATCCATGCAAGATGAATCTTTGTTATTGTAGGAGGCTTGTTTCTGAAGTATATGTGTGAAGAATGAGTGTGCCAACCATAGTGCTTCCGTGGGTGAAGATTGAAATAATGATTTTTCATATGGAAAACTCAATCAGATTGTTGGTATTTTACAATTTGTTGTTGTTGTTGTGGAAGAGGAGCAGAATCTAGAAAAACTAAAGGTGATATATCATGAAGAAATTCGGCACTTTGAAATTTGATGGGCTTGGAGTAGTCTGGAATATGAAAGGACACCTCCTTGTCATATCCAAGATTTGTTTTGTGCTTGTTGTGGAAAAGCTCTCCCCAAGGTCTGATGATGGACTTTGGAAGTGAAGCGTGGGATTCTTCATATACATATAAATATTCTCTTGTAACGAGCTCAATGAACTAACCAGTTTCTTGTTGCTGAAGGGATTTTGTCTCAATGTTTTGAATAAGAACAAGTTCAAAACCACGACTCTTTTATTGAAGCTAATTTCACTGAAGCTCTGACTCAAGCTGCAAAAATTCAATCTTGTCTTGTTCATCTTGCAATCAAGTTTGAATATTAGAGAGAGAGAGAGAGTTATTTCTCATTTTTACCATATCATGAATAGTGGAATGAATGAGGTTATTCAACAACTCTAATGCATCATTTATTTTAGCCATTTTTATCAAAAAATCAAAGTTACACTTCAAACATTGGCTGTAACTATGAACTAAGAATAAATATGCACTCGCAATGTTAGTGCAATTTTTCATTCAGATTTCTTACTGCGGAAACCACATGGGAGCATGGGTAACACGCACCACAAAAGGAAATTCCAGTCTTTTATTAATCAGCTAGATGAGATTCATTCCAATCTCTAGCACTAAATTCTAATCCACCCAATTCAACACTAACCTAGCCTTTATTGGCATCCACTCATGATACCTAGAAAAAATGGATGCTAACAGAAATATTGTCTTTCTCCTCCATGTAAATCTCGTCTAGGGAAATGAAGACAACATAGCCTGAGAGAGTGGATTGTATTAAGCTAGCCAAGGGACTATAAACTCAGCCTTTGTCAAGCCTGGAATGACGCTAAAAAATGATGTCCCAAACTGATAACAAAGTCACCTCTACATACATTTCATGAGCTCATCCTCTTCATAAAATCTGCTACAGGATTGATATAAAACTCGGCCTTGGTCGATCCACTAATACAGACATTGAAATGTGTCTTCCAGTGACTAGTTTAAGGGAGGATGTTCCCTTTTCTCATGAATAAATCCATCATGGTGACAACAATTATAAGAGTCTCAAGCTCTGTCTGACGATAAATGTTGACAATCAATTTTATTCAATTCCTGGTGAAATATGTTGTCCAAAAATGCAAAAAGAGACTCAGAATAAAAGAACATATATATTTAACAGTCCATTACAGTTCCAACGCACTATAACAGAAATGAACCACTTGAAGGATTCTATTAGAGATGGCCATACCACAGTAATTTAGCTGTTCAATGTGGTACTCTTCTGATCTTTTCCACATTTATCAAGCCCTTGTCATTGTAAACACAACAGTAATGTATTCACGGGTTCCACACAACAATGTAAACACATCATTGTATTCATGGGGATCCACACACCATACTATCAGAAGGGCATAAGGATGTTGAGAACAATACAAGACAATGCAGATCACTATATCTCTCAGAGTCAGGATATATGATAGAGGCCATATAACCGAGACAGATGGTATTATATGACAGAGAAAGAAAGTGGTGGTTAAATTGTGTTACAAACTATGAAATCTACAACCGACGTGTGGAAGGTGGAGGTCCATGGAGTATATGAGCCGAGAGGAGTGTTGACCGAGAGTCCAAGGTGGAGGGTTGGGCCAAGAGGGCAGAGTATTGGAGTATGTGTATCACAGTATTGGAGGAGGTTGTGTATTGGACGAGTATTATGGCATATTGGAGGAGTTGTGGGAAGAGAAAGTGGGAGGAGGGTGGGGAGGGGAAGCGCAAGGAGGGTAAGGGAGGGGATAAATTGCCAGCGGGAAGAAGGTGAGGGGGAATGAGTGTAAGGGAGGGAAAGAGTCGCAGGTGCGGAAGCCTATGGTGGGGGAGTAGTAGAGGCGATAGGCTTCGTGGTGCAGTGGGGAGGGAACCAGCACGGGAGGGAGTTGAGAAGTCGACGTGGGTGGGATGTTGAAGAGGGAGTTGTGAGCACAGAGAGAGCTATGGAAGGCCAGACGGAGCTGTGAGGGGGACGAGGGAGAGACTGCAGGAAGGACATATGCATTGGAGGTGGCATGAGCGGAGAGGGGAGGATAGGCGACATGGTCGAGAGGGAGGTCCGATGTAGTGGTGAGAGTGGAGAGAGGAATGCGATGTGGGAGTGGGAGGTGGAGGAATTTGGGAGCTCCCATACGTATTGTGAGAGCAGCGAAAGAGTGTTGTCAATGCCAAGGAGTTCTGTGGGAGCTGAGAGGAGGAGTGAATGATTGTGCATAGAGTGAGTAAGCTGACAACGGAGTTGTACACACTTCGCGAACAGGGTTATATCCTGTGGTATCTTTGAGGTTGATTGGAGATACTCTACTGCAACTGAGGCCACTTTCAGCTTTAATGAACCTATGTTAAACTATTCTCACAACACCACATCTCCTCCATGTAGAAAATATTTGGCACCCTCATACATTCATCTCTAGGAATAAAAATCTAAATGGGAGTAGAGAATTTCAGTTCTCTATTGTAACAAATGCTCATAATGGCATAAAATTCACAAGGAGGAGACCATTGGTTTACAAAGGCCACACATCATGGATCTGATACCATGTTGAACTCAGCTATGGTGAACAAACACAAATAGGAAAGAATATAGAGCAATGGAAAAGATATGCATGAGTTATGTTATTATTCACAAAGATGCATATGTATAATACATTAGGTCACCCTTGTTTTCACATTCCAAGTGGTCTCGTGGACTTCTTTTGTCCATTCGCCTTCTACACCTACCCATTGACGATTAGGTGTCCAACAATTAGGTTTTCCTTTTAAGATTTCTTTTCTTTTCTTTTCTATGTTTATTTTCATGTGCACAATAATTTCAAATTTTTCGTTCATGGCTAATTTCTCACAGAAGGCGTAAGGGTTAACCAAGATATGGATTGATTGGCATCAATGGTAATGCTAGATGGAATTCCATTACATAAATGTTTTGGGATAATGGTAATGCTTGATGGAATTCGATTAGGGAAATTGTTTGGGATAATGATGATGTTTAATGGAATTCTATGAGAGAAATTATATGGGAAAATGATGATGTTTAATGAAATTATTTAAGATTTATATGTGAGATAATAATTAATAGTTTTTTATTAAAGTAATAACACTCCCTTGGCATGTGGTCAACAAAGTTTGGATTATTATAGTTTTCTAGGCATGTTTTTAATAAAAATATCTATTTTCAAAATATAAATTAATAAAACTAAAGATAAGAATGTCTAATTTTGATTTGATAGTTAAAAATTCACATACCAATTGCACATACCAAGAGGTGTCTAAGCGAACTTCCTTTAGCAATTAATCATACAACATTAACCAAATGGCGAAGGGAAATATTTCCACAAATTTCACCTTGTAGAATATTTGAATAATATTTACTAACCTCCAATGTATGATACACTATAATCCTTGAACAAGGAGATTCATTTTTTAATTGTAATAATGAGGTATTATGGACAATTGAAAATATATTGGTAAAAATTTAAAATGGGAAAAATGTAATGAGATAGAGTAGTAAGAGACATGGAACCATGAAAGAAGAAGCCAAAAGTCACAATATTTTGTACATATGAATATTTACACTCAGTAGAATGTGATTAAGTTTGTATTTGTCCCATTATCCAATGTCCAATGGTGGTACCAGAGATGTGGCAACCTCAATACTTTCTTCATTCTCTATATTCTTATTTATCTATCATATTTTATACATGTTTATCCATCCGTCATATTTTCTATATGACCTATGAGATCCACAATTACTTTATTCAAGTATATTTTATTGAGTATTCATTTCTTTTTGCACGAGGCCCCAAAAATTTCTCTATCCCTTGTATTATAATATACTACATCAAAAATTTTCCTCCTTGGGATTCATGTCTGAATCTCTTTCTTCCTTGAAAACTTCCTTCTTTGAATATTTTTTACTCAAATACTTATAATCCTAGGGCTTCAAGGCAACTTCAATGAATTGAACTTCTTTAAAATCATTTTTAATTCATTCAACACCAATTTTAATGACTTATATGTCATTTTCTATAGTTTCAAAGGTGGCCCCAAGAATTTCTTAAGTATGATTTTTTTTATTGTACTCAGTAACACCATTTTTATCTTTATCATGGTTGGATTGAAAAGAAGGCTACAAGCTAAAGCACACAAATACCAAAATTATACTTTCCTGTTCTCTCTTTATTTCCTCCACTCATCTCCAAACCAATGTTTTCATAGTTCCAAGATTACTCAACCTATGATCTCCAAACAAACTCAAATTATAGTTTTATTTCATTAAGAGACCTAAGGAGAAATAAAATTTTGGTTAAACTCTAATCTTTTTGTCACCCATGAATGCTCATACTTATGATATGTTGATGGGTTGAGGATTTTTAGTTTATTAAATATTAGTTTCAATAATATTGCTTCCATGATATTATTATTGTGACGGTTATATTAGAAGACTCCTCTATGTCACCAAATTGTTCATTGGTGAAAATGCATTCTCTCATTTTCATTATTGGTGTGCTACTAACTAGAAATAAAACTACATAAAATGTTTCAAAAATATTAAAAATCACAATAAAAAACATTAATATGACGTTGTCAAATTTTATTCTCTTACAAGAAGATGATTTGAATTTTCTATGGTACTGAAAAATCCACGCTCAAGTGAATTCACAACCAAGTTGGGATATAAGCTCTCGTTTAAAGATAATTTTGAAAGTAGAAAAGAATGGTGTTGGATATTTATTTGGAAGATTAATGAACCTCTCAAATCTAAAGTTACTCTTTGGTTAAATCTAAATGATTTTTTTTAACTTTATAGGTAGGTCTAAAAAGAGGATGGATTGGGCGAAGTAGATGTTCCTTACATAAAGAGTAGGATAAATTTCCAAGCCATATTTTCAGTGGGTGTAATTACAAATTTTAGTATTTAAAGATTATTTGGATTAATATAAGTTCTTAGGTTATCTATTTATTGCTCTAATCTATTAGACTATCTAAAATCGTGGTTAATGGGAAAACTAGTGAAATAATTTGTAGGAATAATTTTTAAGCCATGGAATTAAAACCAAATAATCATCACTAAAAAAAACCTAAAAAATTAATACGTAAATTAAAGAGCCATTATATCAAGAGTATTTTTCTTTTAAATGCTAAAAATATAGTCCTTTAAAAAATTTAACCTAAGACAACTTCAGACATTGCAATGAAATTTTAAAATTCAACCATTAAATTGAGAGAGAGTATTTTTCTTTTAAATGCTAAAACTATAGCCCTTTAAAAAATTTAACCTAAGACAACTTCATACATTGCAATGAAATTTTAAAATTCAACCATTAAATTGAGAGAGAGTGGGGGTGAACTTGACCCATTGCAATGAAAACTTAAAATATACCATAAAATTGATCCACATTAAGGAAAAAGTTGATACATTGTAACATAAACTAAAAAATTGATTCATAGTGCATGGAGTTTTCTAATTGAGCATCGACACAACCCCTATGACCAAAAATAAAATAAATAAATAAATAAAAGTGAAAAAAAAAATTAAACTAATAATAATAATAGTGATTAAAACATTAAAACATTAAAAAATTAAAACCACCAAACAAAAATAATAAATAAATATAAACAAATAGATAAATATTTAGAAAAAAAATAAAAAAATTCAAGGATAAAAAGAATAAATCCAAAAATAACACACAAATTTAACAAATTAAAATAAATAAATAAATAACCCAAAAAATTAAAAATAAGAAATAAATTAAAAATAATAATAAAAATAAATAAAAATTATATATATATATATATATATATATATATATATAACCAAACAGTACACTATAAAGTATTTAAAATTTTTTAAATAAAACTAAGAAATAAAAATAAAAAACATAATTATTAAAAAAAATGTGTTTTTCCTTGCCCTGCCGAGCATCAATGGGTCGTGGGAATGGTTGTTGTAGTGGCATCGCCGCTTGAAGAACCCCTAGTAATATATTTACATGCAATACTACTCACAATAAAGTAAATAAATATTCAATAAATTTTTCTAATCATTAAGTTTAATGAATAAATTATATTTTAAATTCCAAATTATTATTTATTTTAATCAAGAACCACGTAGTGGTGATGTTAATTTTATTATATATTTTTAGAATGTGCGATTAATACTACAATGAAAATAAGTGAAAATAAGTAGCACATGAATTTGATATATATTATTGATTCATATCTAACATGAATATAACTTCATTATAAAATGATATTAAGAGTAATAAGCACAAAAAACTGACATATCACGTATAAGATTTTGAAAAAACAAAAAAATGCATACGAGATATGCATAACATTGGAAATTAGAACGATAGAGATGTAGTGTAATTCAAAAGTATGCTCAGTTGCAATTGGAACAGAACTTGTGAAAAATACAAATGAAAGAAATAATAGTTAAAGAAAATTAATCTAAGTGAAAGAATAATGTGTTTCAAAATGTTTTAAAAGAAAAAAAATATATATTATTAATAAAAGTATTTTATGATAATATATATATATTGATATCAGAGAAAAATTGGAACTATTGATGATGATGGAATGGTTGAATGGTTGTTTACAATACTTTCATTTTAGTGATGATGTTATAATTTGTCAATGTGAAAATCTCATGTATATCAGTTTTTTTTAGAGCAAAGACTGTAGATGAAACATTCTCGAGGTATTGTTTAAAACTTCTCTCAACAATGGCTGGACAATATTCTTGTACTTGTGGCATTTGCATTATGCAATCTATTTTTCCATCATGTGTGTCCAATGTGCATTCCATACTGATGCAATAGCAAGATTATGTACTTTCGTTATAGAATATGTCAGTGAAGGAATTTGGAAGCATGGTATCTTCACACTTATTGCACATTTTTTGATAAGGTGGGGTGAAGACATTCTTTTCTCTAAGTATTCCTTGTACCTTTGATGGTATTGTGAATAAAAAATGTATATATTTAATGCAAAAAAAAAGAGAGAATGTATTTCTAAACACTTATGTTCTTGATTTGATGAGAAACAACAAATGTGCTTTTTCACATCTATCATTGAGAACATCAATGAATGTTGTTGTTGTGGATTGAAGCACTTTGCATCCTTTTGGGATGTTCCTGACAATGTTTTTGCATAAATAGAGTGGTGTGTTGTTTTATGCAAGTCGATGTTTTATCGATAGGAAATTCTTTTTGTGATATTCATTCAATTGTTGTTGTTGTGTATTAGAAAATATCATGAGTATTAAATAATTTGGAAAGTTTCAAAGGAGATTTTTTTTCTATATGAGTTATTAAAAAATGAAAAAATGGTGGAAACATTTTTTAATAGACTTGCAATAGAAACTAAGTAATTTACTAGAATGAAAAACTTACAATTATTGTATCATTTGCAGTTTCACCATATTTGATATACAATTCAAATTTTCTATTCTTTTGGTGGCATCATATAATTGCAACTGCAATAGAACCAAATGGATATGCTTCATTTGACAAACCATGATTTTTTATTGTTGTGTTTGGTGCCCATCTGCAGTTTTTACAAACTTGAGATATTTTTTGCACTATAGCTTTTTCATGTAACACTATGCAACATTTTGAGTTTCCTCTTTCATAAATGCATTTGTTTCTTATCCCAAATTCTTTGATACAAATTTTGTTTGTAGGAAAGAAAATCTCATAAAATTTATATATAAGACTATTGCTTATGTTCACTGTGATGGTCAATTTTCCATATTTGTCCACAAGTTCTACATGAAAAAGTTGTGATTTGACTAGTAAATTTAAATTTTTGGTCTGACTCAGACCATATATTGTGAGTATATCACCCTCAAAAAAGAAAAAATTTGTGCTCTTGTGCAAATTTCTATAATTGAGCAGGACTTGTTTGCATAGTATATATTCTATGAATATGTGAAATCATGTCACTTGGGCTTCATAAAGTTTCAATTTATATACAAGAATAAATGTCAATATAGTTAATTTTATCTTTTTATATTTTGATCCTTTGATATATGTTCATGGATCAATTGGGAATTTGTATTGCTACTTTTCATTTTGTCTTTAGGGAAGCTAATTTCCTATTGTTAAGAGAGGAAAATTAATTAGTTGAAATCTAATATAGTTGTATAAAAAAAAATTTGTGCATACTTCTCAAAATCCTATGAGTATGTGAGTATGGTTGGCACTATGAGTTGTACAATGTGTATCAGTTAATATTTTTGGGGATAATTGAAAGAGCACGAAAAAAAATTAGGAATTATTAATGTAAAAACATTTCTTACCAAAGAACAAGTGCGATTTCTCGTTATATCCTCCTTTTGTTTTTTTTTTCTAATTTTTTTTCTGAAATTTCTTTTTTAGGCCATTATGAGACAATGGTTGTTGTATAGCAGTATCTTAGAGAGGAAAAATGCTAAATATTCCAGAAGTTCTAAATGCTTAATATTCTAAAGATAATTGTATGTTAGATTGATGTCAGAATAACAATTGGGAATCAAATTAGTATATTTAAAAAATACACGTGAACTGCAACTATGGTGCGTCTATTTTTACATATGATTGTCCAGTAACTACATCTTTGAATCTGCACAAGTTTATTTTGCAAAATTGCTATATGCATAAATGGAACCAAGAAAATGTTAAGAAGTTGCTAAAAAGATTTCATGAATACTATACCAATATTTTTTGCAAAAACATGCATGGCTATCTTGGAATATGCAAATATTTGTATTTTTTGTGAGCTTCAAACACTTTGGAATAGTGCATATGAAATATGGCATACTGAGCTAAGTGAGCAATCAATCTATAGTAATGAAAATAGTGTAATAGTATGTCCAATAGGCGTAAAAGATATGCAATGTAACCCTGTTATCTTGGAAAATGTTCCAGCATTGATCAACCATAGAGCCATTATTTGTTGTTGGTTTTTTGTATGGAAATTAAAGTTGTTGGTTTGCATAAATAAACCTAGTTTTTTTTGGTTGATAACTATTTTGCAAAATGTCCAATTTGAAGTCGCCAGCAAGTAAAATTGGATGTTTAACTGTTGCATGTTATAAAATGAACTTAATTAAATCAATGATTTCTTCAAATTTTGTATTTGGATTGATATACATATCTGTAAGTGTTATGGATTTTTCTTTAAAATATAAAGTTCTAATTGATGATTCAATGTAGTTGGTTGTATAAGTGAAGTGGTTTTCCATTGTGATATTTTTTGTATGTTATATAAAAATTCCATGCAAATGTGGTAGTTGTATATAGAACAATGTTACCAATAAAATAGGTAACCGCACTGTTACCTACTTTTTTTTCGTAGCATAAAAAGCACCCGATTTTGAAAAGTTGGTAGCATAAAAAGCACCCGATTTTGAAAAGTGGTGATGCAGAATCACCTTTTTTTTTTTAGCATATTTTTGACACTAATATTTTTATTTATGAAGTATGACTATTTGTTTTAGAAAGTTAGTGATTTTCATGCTAATTTTGAAATGTATTGATGCAGCATCAACTTCTTTTTTTTAGAGCAGTGATTTTCATGCTAATTTTGAAAAGTATGGATGCAGCATCAACCTTTTTTTTTAGAGTGTTGATTTTCTTGTTGGTAATAAAACAAAAATAACTCATAAAAATAAAAAAATTGAACAAAAAAAAATTAAAAAAACAGAGAAAAAACAAAAATATTCCAAAATTATATCAAAATAAATGACAAAATTTGAAAAAAAAAACACATAATTTAAAGAAAAAAAAAACAAAAATTAACCAAACTTAAAAAAAAAACATCAAAAACATTTTTTTCTAAGTTATTAAAAAAACCATATAAATAAAAAAAAAAATTTAAAATAGAAAATTTAAAAATAATTTAAACTACAAAATTAAAATTTAGATAAAAAAAATAAAATACAAAAAAGAAAAGATTAAATTTTAAAAGCTAAATTAAAATAATAATAATAATAAGAAAAAAAATACAAATGTTAAAATTAACAAAAAAAAACGAATTAAAAAAAAAAATTAAAATTGAAAAAGAAAATTAAAATAAAAGAATTAAAAAAAAAAAAAAAATTATCACTAAAAAACAAAAAAAATTAAAAAAACCACGTGCAAATAATTAAAAAACAAATATCCATAAATTTACTATTTTTTTTTAAACTTAATTTCCTGATTTGATCTCGCACCTAGTCCTGATGATGAAACGCGTCGACAATGTTCCATTGCATGAGATTATTACATGAACATTTTTTACAATTTATAAATTTTAAAAATGAAAAATTAAATCAACTAAAAGATTAAAAAAAAAAGTTAAATTTAATTAAAATTTAATAAATTTAATAAATAAATTTTAAATTTTAAAAAATAATTAATCTAAAATATTAAATTTAAAAACAAAATTAAAAAAAAATAAAAAAAAAACAAAACAAATTAAATTTAAAAAAAAAAATGAATTTAAAATATATATATATATATATATATATATATATATATATATATATATCAAATTAAAAATATATATATATTAAAAATTTAAAAAAAATTTAAAAAAAAGAATTTTTTGATCGTGGTGGCGTTTCCAATCGACATCTAGCGCGGGTAGCAACGGAGGTCAGCCGTTGGGTGGGCAGGGAGGCTGCATGCAGCCCCTCAATTCTTGGAATCGACTACCTGCCGCGGGAGGCATCTGCCGCCACCTGGGCGGGAGGCCGATTGGTGGCGGCACCACGACCAAAATTTTTTATTTTTTATATTTTTTTAATTTTTTTAATTTTTTTTTAAATTGATTTTTTTTTTTTTTTTTAAATTCAAAAAAGTTAAAATTATTTTTTTTAAATTTAATTTTTATATTTGAAATTTATTTTGTTTTAATTTATTTTGTTTTTAATTTAATTTATTTATTTATTTTGTTAATAGTTTTTATTAAATTTTGTATTTTTTATTTTTTTATTTGAATTTAATACTTTTAAAAAAAAATTAATTTTTTATTATTATTTTTTTCATTACATTAAATTTTTATATTTATTTTTTTTTATTTCAATTAAAATTGTGCATTTAAAATTAGATTTTTTTTCTTTTAATTAAACTTAATATTTTCAAATTAATTTGCTTTTCATTTTTTTTTTTTTTAATATATTTTTTTTAATTTATTTTTTTCAATTTTTCATTTTTAATTGATTTTTAATTTTTTTTTAACTTTTTATTTTAACATTTTTTTTTTCTTTATATTTTTTTTTTCTCAATAAGACTAATTCTATTAAGTAAAGAAATATAGTACATCCAAAGCTTGCGTAACAGCGAAGCAAGAGAGCAAGGGGGCCGGAAATGATGGAGTATCAACCTCGGTCCCCAAGAACATCCACGGCATAAGCAAAAGATAACAAGATGAACATAAAACAAAGAACAAGACTAGGGAGCTGATCCAGAATGGGTAGAATCTCCCAATCGACATTTTTTCCCTTTCTTTTTACTGACTGTGACCCAGCCATTGAGCGCTGGCTGGACAGGAACCACCTACAAACTATTCTGCAGAGAAGGAGGAGTCTCCTTATCTGAATCTGAGGATGAAGACTCATGTGTGCGCTTCTGCGAAATCGGAGGAGCCACCGGGTCTACTGGGCTTGCTGGGGGCACACCCCTCGGGGGGTCCTGATTCTCTTCTTCCACCTCAATGTCCTCCTCATCAGAGCTAGAGGACTCTAAGTCATCCATAGGAGGTCTATCACAAGGTTTCCAACTCTTTGATTTGGATTTGAGGGTGATGTTCTTCTTTTTGTTGAGGAATGTTGTGCATGTGTTCTGGAGATGCCCCGTCTGATGGCAATGACGACACCTGAAGGCTGTGTTCTCATAGTCCAAAGTTTGCGTCCAATGGAAGTCCCCAACTTTGAGGATGATCTGATCTGGCAACCCTTTGCTGATGTCTATTTCTGCGCAGATTCTGCCAAAGGTATATATTCCTTTCTCCCCCCTTGAGGTATCTGTTGCCAGGAAGCGGCCTAAGGTGTCCCCGATACTTTGAAAAACAGTGAAATTCCATAGGTGCGCAGGAGGAGGGGTCAAAGTCTGGGAACCAGGGGGTGAGGAAAAGTCCCGCTGATCCCCAGAACCAGGGGCCTCCCGTTAAGGCTTTCTGGTAATCGTCGTTGAGGGCAAAGGCTACAATAAAGAAGCCTTTCGAGCAGAAGAAGAATTTGCAGTTGTTGGTCCAATTGGAGTGTATCCATTGGTATAAATCAGCAGTGTGGGGCCATAGGCCGTTAAATCTGCAAATGAGGGTTGTTTCTGCAAAAGTATGGTATTGATCATCCAGAGATGGATGAGAGATTTCAATGGCAGGGGTTTCCTCCATTTTGTCCACCAAGAAGGGTTTGGGAGCCTTAGCAGATTGAGCAGACTTCTTGGCAGGCTGTGCATGTACCGCGTCTCTGTAGGAAAAACCTTTGGAGGTCGAGGATTGCCCAACTGCACCTCCCCTTAGTCGAAGTGATAGGATCACTGTGGCATTTCTTTCAGTATTATCAAAGGAAAGAGGAAAATTTTTATCAAGCTGCTTACCTGCAAAGAGGAGCCGCATAAGAGAGTGAGGGATCCGCAACCTCTGTTCGAGTATCTTTGAGAGATGGCGCCCTGTGTAAGACGGATGGACCCCAAGAAGCAGGGTTTTACCTGTCAGAAGAATGATTTGTATCTGGAAAGTTGCATGCTGGAGATGAATAGGATCTCTGCTACCAGAAGGATGAATCGAGGTTGAAACAGGGAGAGTACGGGCCTGCAGAGTTAGCTCCAGATCCTGGATATACTGCTGCTGCATGTGGAAGAGCGCGGTAGTTGCCAATGGTAGGAATCTGTAGGGAAAAGCGTAGAGGAAAGAGAGCTGGCAGCTCAAAGAGGAAGAGGCCAGAACATTCCAGCTTGTCGTCGCGCAGTTGGATGGCCAAATAGTAATGGTGGTCAAAACCGTCTCAAGCTGAGGGGCCGTTGCACCGAGGATCCCTGCCCTCTTTCTCCACGTCGCCCACCAGTTCTGCCATGGCACCCAGTCTGAAGGCCAGCGTCTTGTACAGTATCTACGCTCGGCATGTCTGCAGGGGGCACAAGTGAAAACCTCCGCAGGAAGACAGTCCGGAGCCCCAGGTACCGTTCCAGCTTTCTCATGGCTGCAAAATGACAGGGGCCCATGTCTTCGCCTCGCATTTACCTTCCAGCGTGCAGATCCATGGCTGCACCCCCAAGTCGGCTCGAACCAGCGAGCGGCGGCGGCGATTGGGAACTGAAACCCTAGGGTAAGTGAAAAAACGCCCGCGCTCTCCATCACGAAGCCAGCAAGTCCTTTTTTTCTTTATATTTAAAATTTATTTGTTTATTCATTTATTTATTCAATTTTTGTTTTTTTTAATTAATTTGTTAATTTAATGTTAAATTTTTTTTTTTAATTTAATAAAATCTAATATATATTTTTAATTTAAGTTCAGATATATATTTTTATTTTTTATAATTTAAATTTTTTTTTTTTAAATCTATTTGTTTTTTTAATATATATTTTTTAAAATTTAATATTTTTATTGTATTTTATTTTTCATTTTTCATTTTTAATTAATTTTTCATTCTTTTACTTTTAATTTCTTTTTTTTTTAACTGAAACAGGTATTTTTATTGATAGAGGTGGGTTGGCCGAAGCCAAATCAAACATTTCAATTCACTGCTTCATACATTACAATTCACTGCTTTTACAAGAGCGTCTTGCCCAGTTAGGGAATAGTTGCCATATGCAATGCTCCTGCATTTATGCTGATCATGCTCTTTTCTAGAGTACATCCTGTATTTGCCAATCTGTCTGCTTCTGTGTTTAATTCTCTAAGGATATGGAAGATTTGAACTGAGGAGAAGTCCTTCAAAAGTCTGTTCACTCTTGCAAGCTATTTATTTAGCGTTGGATCCTTGAGTCCTTTCTTGTTTATTAGAGATTTTATCAGCAGCTCTGAATCTCCGAAGACTAAAATTTCCCTTGGATTTTCTTTTCTGGCCAGTTGACAAGCTTTTAAAAGACTGAGTACTTCAGCCTGATTGTTGGTTTTTAGCCCAAGTCCCCAACTGAAGTCCTCTTTTTTCCCATTCGGAGAATAAATAACCCCTCCTGCTCCTGACCTACCTGGATTGCCTTTTAAGGCTCCGTCAAAGAAAATAGCGCATTTTCCTTGTGATTTTCACCACTTTTGAAAACTATCCAAAGTGTCTCGAATCTGCCATTTTTCCTTGTGGTTTGGATGTATGATTGTTGAAGGTCTAGGCATGGGGGAGAAGCCATCCAGCCATTTCCTTTCTTCAGTTCGGAGCGAACTATCTTCTTTGACTATGGAGTGTCTCAGAGTTTCTAATAGAAGTTTCTTGGCCTGCTCTGCTGCATTATCTGCAGTCATTTCTTTTTGGTTGAAGACAATTTCGTTCCGGGCAAGCCACAACTTCCAGCATACATATTTTGGAGCTGCAATCCACACCTTATGCCAAAGAGATTTGTCAGCGATGTTTAAGGGGTATCGAGCTTTCCAAGACGAGAACATGTCTGTGATCGAACAATGTGCTGGGGGTCTCACAATCAGTCCTGTCAAGAAGTTAGTCCAAGCCTTCTGTGCATACTTACAATCGATGAACATCTGATCTGAGGTTTCCAATGCATTTTTGCAGAAGACACATCGATGAGGACCTGCTATGTTTCTTCTGCACAAATTTTCTCCAGTCAGGATTTTGTTGTGGAACAAAGTCCAAAAGAAGAAATTGATATTGGGGATGCTAAAGTTTTCCCAGATCTGTTTCCACACTATTTCTGGATGCGGAGAATCCTTTTTACCTTGCATCTGTAAATAAACTTGTCTGGCTGTGTACACCCCCATCTTTCCCCATCCCCATGAGTCTTCCTCGTCCTTATGCATTGGGGTAAAGTCTGTAATTGCATCTGTAAGAGCATTTAACTGTTTTTTTAAGTGCGCTGGAATGTTAGTCAAAGTCAAGCTCTGCCAATTGCCTTTGTTATCCCAATCTGCAATATCCTCAATTTTTCGAATTCCTTTTGAACTTAACCAAGCTCTTAACTCTGCAATTTCATTGATAGCTGAAAGTGGAGGATGACCCATGATTCGATCTCTCCACAGCGATGTATTTTTTCCATTCCCTGGGATTTTATACAGATGAGTTCTAAAAAAATCGATTCCTTTACTGCAGAGCCTCCAAGCCTGCGTTCCTCTTGGTGAATGCGCTGGATTGAAGGAGGTGATCGTCTGATTTTTGAGGTACTTGAGTTTTAAGATCTGGCTGATAGGATGGGAAGGCTCGATTAATAGCTGCCACAGAAGTTTACAGCCCAAGGCTAAATTAGCTTGCTGGGGGTCACAGATTTGGAGTCTGCCTTCAACTAAAGGTCGCTTCACTGTATCCTAATTAATTAAATGGAATCGATTGTTTTTACCTCGCCCACCGTTCCACAGAAGATTCCGCATAAGACAGGAGATTTGGTCTGCGATTTGTCTTGGAGCCATCAGCAAAGAGGCTTGAAATGTTGGCAGAGCTGAAAGCACAGTTCGAATAAGAGTGAGTTTTCCACCTGTGGTGAGCCAAATGCCACCCCACGCTGCAATCTTTTTTTTGAACTTTGAAATCAACTCCTCCCACAGGTGATTTCTATTGGATCCCGTCGTTAAAGGAAGTTCGAGATACTTTATTTTGTCCCACACTGCATAGCCTTTGAACCCCAATTCACTGGCAATCCTTTCAATTGTTTGTTGATCTATATTCCATCCATAAACAACACTTTTCCTCTCACTGATTAACGCTTCGGAGATGCTACAAAATTTTTGGAGAATGGTCTTGAAGGAGTTAGAAATTCTCATGGAAGCACCCCCGAGCAGGAGTGAATCATCAGCAAAGAGCGCGTGATTCACTGGGGCGATGCCTTGCAAAATTCTTATCCCAGGAATGGTGCCTATTTGTTTCACCTGTGTCAGCTTTCTGCTTAGTGCATCAGCCTTTAGAATGTAAAGAAAGGGAGAGAGAGGGCAACCCTGCCTCAATCCCCTAGTGGCTAAAAAGAAATTTGTTGGTCTTCCATTCACCATTGGGGCGATCCAGATGTTTTCAATGCAAGCTTTGATGAGATTTATGAATTCCTGATTGAATCCAAAGGCTGCAAGAACCCTGAAGAGGAAAGAACGGTTAACTCTTTCAAATGCATTACACATATCCAATTTTATGATCATACCTGGTTCTTTTCAAGTTTGACTGGAGTGCAAGGCTTCTTGGACTTGAATGACGTTGTCCAAGATTTGTCTGCCTTTCACAAATCCTGCTTGGGCCGGAGAGATGAGCTTTTGGAGGAGGGGCTTAATTCTGTTAGCCAGTAGTTTGGGCACGATCTTGTAGGATGAGCTGCAGAGTGAGATCAGCCTGTATCTATCAAAGGAGCCTGGGTTTGTTTCCTTGGGGATTAAAGTGAGGAAGATGGAGTTTATTCCGCCTCCCACTTTTGCCTTCCTCAAGATTCCCCTTATCATTCTAAAGAGATCAAATTTGATTATCTCCCAACAGATTCTATAAAAATGAACTGAGAATCCGTCAGGACCTGGAGCTTTGTCTGGTTCCATGGACCAAACTATATTAGTTATCTCTTCTTCCGTGACTGGGCTCATCAGAGAATCGTTATCTTCCTCGCTGACTAGTTTTGGAATGTTTGTGAGAAACTCTAATGCATCCTCCTCGCTCCCATTTCTTTCTGCACTAAGTAGGTTTTGAAAATGATTTACTGCTGCTTCTTTGATTTGTGCAAATCCTTTATACACCTGTCCATTGGAGGTGGTAATTTCAGCAATATGGTTACGAGAGAGGCGTGCCCTGCGCTGTCTATGGAAGTATGTGGTATTTCTGTCCCCAGATTTAAGCCACAGACTTCGAGACTTTAAACGCCAATGTTCTTCTTCATTTCTGAAAGAACAGTATGTATTCCTTTGGGCAGATTTTTCGTTGTCTAATTCTGTGGAAGAGAGATCTTTCTCCTCCATTTCGAATTGTATTCCTTCCAACAGAAGAACTGCCTCCTTCCTCTGCCTAGTGGGGGTTTTCATGGATTTCTTTATCCAATATTTAAGAGTTTTTTTTGTGTTTTTCATTTTTTGTTCCCACACAAAGCTTGGGGATCCGGAGACTTCAATCCTCCATGTCGTTTGGACTATTTCAAAGAACCCATCTTTTCCTGCCCAGAGAGGACTTAAATGAAATGGAAGGGGGCCTAGATCTTCTTCTTCTTTCAGGCATAAAAGGATTGGCTTATAGTCCGATGTGAGATTTGGGAGAATCTTGGTATAAACTATTCTGTTGTCCATCATTAACGAGCTGCTGATGAGGAATCTATCTAGCCTAGCTGAGATATGATTTTCTCTTGTTCTGTTGTTAGTCCAGGTATATTTTCCTTTCACTGGTTTGAAATCACTAAGTCCCTCTGCAGTATCAGATTTTCCACTGTGTTGATGAAAGGATCCCTAGAGTAAATCCCTCCTCTTTTTTCTTTGGGATCTAGTGTTATATTCAGATCACCACCTATGACTATATTTGTAGGATTGATATGCTCTATATAGTCCGAGAGTGACCTCCATCACTCTCTCTTTTCTTCATAATAAACGGGGACATACATGTTAAACAAACCAAGGGTGAGGTTGCTTGCAGTGTGGCGGAGTTCTGTGAAGATCCAATGTTGGCTCTCAGAGAATCGTTCTAAAGAGGATTTTTTTGACCAGAATGTGCCTATACCTTCGGCCGAGCCCCTTGCACTGACAACCTTTCCAATATCATATTTCCATTTCATAATGCTAGTGTTTAGAAGGGTTTCCCCTTCTATTTTGGTCTCTTGGAGCATAAGAATATCCGCGGTTTCCATCTTCAATAAGTCTTTGATAGCCTCTGCCTTATTGGGATTGCCCAGTCCCCTACAATTCCAAGAGACCAACTGCATCATTTACCACTTGATGGGGTGGGGCCTCCTCCCTTGGGCGCCCTTGGTCTTGTATTTCTCCCGAGGGTCATTTCAATAGTAGTTTGACTGCCTAGGGTTTTCTGCCATTCTGATTCTTCTTCCCTAGTTTCCTTGTTTATTCTTCTTCCCACTTTTTTTGATGGCCTTTCAAAGGTTTCTTCATCAGATGATCTCATGTTTTCTAGATTCTTCTTCTTTTGTTTTATTATGTCAGCATATGAAGGAGAAGAAGTGTTGCTAGAGGTCGGGTTTGGGATGTTACCTGGCTCTTGATTGTCTGCATTATTCAGCTGTGGTAGATCTTCTTGCTCGGCCTCTGGAGGATCTGACGGTGGTGTAAGAGATTTGAATGGGTTTTTGTCTCCTGCAATGCTGTTAGCTTCCTTACTTCCACTGTTTTGATTACTTGCATCTTCTTTCCCTGTTTTGTTCCCTGTCTCTTTTGCTTTGTTTTTATTGTTCTGTCTGGTGCTTGCTATTCTCTTTGCTTGCTTCCACTATTCGCCTTTTTCTTTCTCTACTATTTCCTCGTTTTTTTTTTTACAATATCTTGCAAAATTCCCATATTCATGGCAATGTCGAAATTTAAAGGGCAGTTGTTCGTAATATAGCTCTTGAATGTGCGACCAGTCTACCACCGAGAGTTTGATGGCTTCAGGGAGCCCGACCTCCAGATCGACTTCCACACAGGTGCGTGCACACGAGAACTGGTCCTTCCTCGGGGCCTGATCAATATACCTACCAAGGGCATTACCAATGGATTGCAGTGAGCTCTGACTCCAGCAGTGGAGTGGGAGATGTGGGAGACACACCCATACAGGAACGGCTGTGGGCACATCTTGAACAGGGTCAAAATCTCGAGACCATTTGTTCAAATATAACCCTTGGGGGCCCATGAAATATGGCCCGTTTCTGAAGATCAAGCTTCAGTCTTCCGCGCTATCAAACACGAAGACGAAGAACCCTTTACCTACAAAATGACTTTTTATTCCTTCCATAACAAATGGAATCTAGTTTCTTTTGACCCAATCATCTACTGCTTTCGGGGATGGCCATAACCCTGTGAACTGGCCAATGAGGCCCCTTTCGGCTAGGTTTAGCGCTGATCTACAAGCATCATCCACTTTAGGAGACACACCTGTGAGAGAATGTTGTCCAACTTTTTAACGAACTTTTGCTGCGAGACCGAGGGCGGCCACTTATCTGCTGCAGCAACAAGAGATTGGAATGCATCTAGATCAGAAGGCGAGAGGGAGTCGCCTCCTTTCGTCATGGTCGGGGTTTGAGGGATGGGGATCAAAGCAGGGACCCCATACACAAACTCAGACCAACCTCCAGAGATAACGATACGCAAGAGAATCTCACTCGTGGGCCAAAACCACACAAGACCAGAGTGCCACGCACACCAGAGGGGCCTCTCCGGCGACACCGCGCCCAGATCGGCAGTAGGGCAGAGCCAAGCCCGTGAAGGAAAGGAATGGCAGAATCTCTTGATTCTTTTATTGTACCATGGTTTTGAGTTTTCTTTGCACTTTAATTCAAACTCATTTTCTTCATTGTACTTTTACTTTTAATTTCAATAATGTTTTTTTTTTGAATTTTTCTTTTGAAGTTTTAAATTTATTAAAATTTAATATATTTCTTTAAATTTTTTTTTTTATTTAATAAACATTTTCTTTTCTTTTTTAAATTTAATTTCTATATTTTATTTTTTATAATTTCTTTCTGTTTTTTTTTTCAATTTAATATTTTTATTTTGTTTTTATTTTTATTTTTTTATTTCTATATATTTTGAAATTTTAATCTTTAAATTTTTTTATTTTTTATTATTTTATTTTTTTTTCTTTTTAATGTTTGAATTAAAATTTTTATTTTGTTTTTATTTTTATTTTTTTATTCATATATATTTTTAAATTTTAAGCTTTAAAATATTTTTATTTTTTAAATTTATTTTTTTTCTTAAATTTTAGTTTTTTTTTTAATATTTGAATTTTAAAAATTAAAAAATGTTATTTCTATTTTTAAAAATGTCAAAAATATGACACAATTTTTTTTTTGTTATTCCAGCATCAACTGGTTTTGTTTTGAGGGTGTTTTTTCAATCCTTTTCAAGAAACAATGTATTTTTTAGTATAATTTTATAAAATGAAATTTGACTTAAAACCAAATGCAGTTTTGGAATATTAATTTTTTTGTTTTTGGGGTGTTTTTCTTATGTTTTTGTTCTTCAGGCTATAGTCTACAGTCATGTTACCTGGGTTTCATCGGTAATAGTTTTATAGTTATATCTATTTGCAAAGGTTTTGTTTTATGGGGGCAAATTTGTCTTTGTTTCTTGGAAAAAAAGGATATCAAATTTCATCAAATCATAGATAACAACAATGTTATGCAACCTCCCCGGATGCGGGTGCATCCATTTGACATGACGGAGATTGGTGGACAGGGCGGCGCATGGCTTGGCCACATAGCCGCCTGCAATCCACATTCAAAGCGCATTGATAACATTAATACCACAGTTCGTCACCTGCGATGGCATTCAAGCCGGTGGGGAAGACGAGGTAGCCAACGTATTTCGATGTCGTCCTCCTGCTCCAGACGCTCATTCACCACCTTGATGCTTAAGTTCTTGGCTCTGCAGTTCATTTGGCTCATTGCGATGCAAAATTTTATTCCTCCGCTCTGCTCAGGCTGTCCTCCGAAAGCCAAGATTTCCAGTTCCCGCACTGCGTTGGGCAGGCGCTACAATCTTCACTGTTGTGTGGAGTTTTTACATGGCTTCCATCATTCTCAAAGCCCGTTTTGTCCTTTGTTCCTTGGAACCCTGCCTCCGTTTCACCCGCCGGTCAATCTGCAGAATTCTCCGCCTCGATCTCTCTCTCTCGGTGGGAAGATGCCCAGGCTCCGGCACAGGCTCAGATGCCGCAGAGGTAGCACTAGAGCCAGGCCTTCCTCCAGGCATCGCTCCCTCTCCAGCAATCCGTCGACCTCCGCTTCTGACTCCTCCCATGGCGCCTCTCCCCGCGCGTCCAATAGACGCAGGCTTGAGCGTTGCCCTGACAGACACCCCCCCCTCTCCTCCACGTGGCGCTCACGTCCATCCGCCTCATTCTGTCCCTCGCAGCGCGGAGTCAGCTCACCTGGTTAACCCATCCATGGTCCTGTTTCATTTCCCCTGTCTAACATCCCAGCCTCTTGTGGTGGTGACCGTTTCAGTAACGTTCAAAGATCTCCCTCAATTTGGCTCTGACCCCATGGCTCCTGCACATCCTGGAATTCAGCTTTACACCCCTGGTTCCGACCAGGCAATCCAAACTGGTGTTCAGGACCTCTCGTAGGAAGCTGGCGGTGGTAGACATGGCAGTGGCAGTCCTCAAGTCAAAGGCAAGTCAATGGAGCAAAGCGAGGCAGGCGCGGCAGCAAATCCCACTCTGGACGACGATGATGACAGCTATGAATGCATAATCGAAGAAGAACCTCCCTCTGACGACTACGGTATCTAGGACATATAGTTATTTTTTGTTATTCTGGTCAGAATTTTTGTCTAGATGGTATTTTCAGGAATCCTAGCCATCTGGCATGTCAAAGCACTATTACAGTCCTATGTTTTGTGTTCAATGCTGGTCGATACTGCTACAGTCCTATGGTTTTTGTTCAAAGCTAGTTTCCTCTTTTGAGGTAGCTATTACACCTCTCTCTGGCTGGCTTCCCCTTGTGGGCAGCTCTATTTTGATATTGTATTGAACTCTCAACGCCTATGAAGGCACACTACTGTATGTACCATATTTTTTAGTAATAGAATCTAGACTTACTTAGAAAAAAAAAAAAAAACAATGTTATGCAACCTTCTAGATGCGGATGTCATTTGACATGGATGGGACGTTCGTCCCTGTGAGGATCATGACGTCGTGTATGTGGTGTGGCCATATGGCCACCCACGGGTGGATTAAACCTTCATTTAATGTTGCCAACCTGCAGAGCACTTGGGATATAAATTCATTCCATCGCCAGAATTTGCTGCCCCTCTTGTTTTTAATGGATCTGAAGCATTGCAATTACGTTCATGCTCTCCCTGATTATTGGTCTCCTACTCTCCAGAGCTGCTTCTGTCCTCCTACTTGTGTCGAGACAAGTACTCAAATGCACACAGGGAGATGCTACCTCTTGCTCTGCTGCATTGAAATCATGCCAGATTTTCATTACACTCAGAGTGCGCTCTTGTGCAATAATTCTTCGCCCCCTGTTAAGCGTGCCTCACCATTCTTGTCTGAGCAGTGTCATTCTCATCATTCCTGTTCTCATCACAACCCTCATCGCCCTAGATCCACTGCCAGAATGCCTCGGCTCAGACAAAGGATGACAAGCCATCGAGGCAGTAGTCGAGGCAGAGAAATTTGCTCCCAGCCCACCTCAAGCTCTGATTCCTCCTCTAAGGATTCCTCTCGTGGCCACTACACTGAAACTCGGAGCAAAAGGGGAAGAGCCAGCCTTGCTGGGTAGGCGCATTCCACCCATGGCTCCCAGCCTCACCATGTTGCGTCTCCTTCGCAACCAGTCACTTAGCCCTTTTCTACCCCTGTCTCCACACTGCCCGCTCAAATTTATCTCCGCCAAACCTCCCATAGAGTCAAGCTCCAATTTTCTTGCACCATGGACAAGCCCGTAATTACCGCTTTCATTACTGTCACCCTTTGGGAGGAAGCAGCAAGCTTCAACCCCTCCGACACTCCCGCTCCTCAGTTCACTCAGGATAAAGATGATGCCAAAGAGAAGAGCACGCCGCTGGGGATGGAAAGTGATGATAAGGAACAGGAACCGATGAATGAGGCAGCTGGTAAAGCCACCTGTGCAACCACTGAAGACGAAGATGGCAGTAGCGAAGAATACAGATGTCGCATTATGGAGGACCCTCCCTCTCCTGCTAATGATAAGTAAACACGATAACATCTGCTGGAACATGGCTCAGAAGCCCAGGTTTAATGGGTCATTTTTTGTGTTTTTGTTAAGCTCTCCTTTGTTAAGAGTGAAGAATGTTATTTTCATAAGTCAATTTTTGTTTTCATGGGTCTATTTTCTGAACTTAATGATGGTTTCCCCTGTGAGGGTGGCAAGACAATTAACTAAGGGATTGGCTTCCCCTCCTAGGGCAGTTCAAAATCATGTATTTTTTGACAATCAAACCCAGCTCTCAGGCTCACCCAGCTGAAGCTGTGGTCGACATGTATTTTTATGTTATATAAATAGAATTAGTCTTATTTAGAAAAAAAAACAATGTTATGCAACCAGCTCACAAAATAGAAGAAAAGATAGATCAACGACTTAAAAATTAGCCTCTTCAAGGAAGAAACCTTCTTTAAATTACATAAATGAACAATTCTTTGACGATTCAAATAACAAATCCTCCTTTCTATATATATGAGTCTAAGGGGTAACAATATAATCAAAACTAACATAACAATAATAATAGTTGGCTTCTATGGGGCACTATAATAATAATATGGGGACTACATGGGTACAAAAATAACAATAAGGGGGCTATAATAACAATAATAATAAGGGGATACATTATTATTATAGGGACTTAATATTCCCCTCTCCTTCAAAAAACTTTTTTCGTCAACGCTTGAGAAATTTTGGATGCTTCTGTATAAAATTCACATCCTCCCATGTGGAATCTTCAGTTGGTAATTTCTTCCACTTGATGAGATACTCTAAAATTGATCGATTTCATAGCTGTAAATTTCCTGTTCTTATGACTTCTTCAGGTTCCAATATGATTTTTCCTTCCTCGTCAAGTTTTGGAAATATTGTTTGAGCTAGGAGTTTGTCACCTATAACGTTCTTTAATCTTGAAACATGGAAAACTGGTTGCACTCGGGAAGATGCAGGAAGCTCCAATTTGTATGCCATAGTACAATTATTTTGCAATACCTTGTAAGGACCATAATACTTTGGTGATAATTTATTATCCTTCTTAGCTTAATTTTGTGATAATTTACTACCGAGTCACCTATATAAAAAATTCTTTCATTGTGATGATGATCTTCCTGTTGTTTCATTCGATTTTGTGGCCAAATTTAGCTTATCCTTTAATATTTGGAGAAATTTTTGCTGGTTATCGATGTGATATTCCATTTCTTGAACCTTAGAACTTTCATTTGAAGATTATGCGATGGACAATGGATGATATCCATAAATTACCATAAATGGGGTCATTTTTACTGCAGTATGGAAGTGTTTTACCACCATTCAGGAAAAGGTGTTCCACTTGACCCATTGTGTATGTTTATCAAATTCAAAGAAACAAAGATATGATTCCAAACATTTTTTCACTATCTCAGTTTTCTCATCGGATTGAGGATGATAAGATGATCTAAAAATAATTTCATCCAAAACTTTCTAGTGAAAATGGGATCTCTCTCGCTTAGAATAATCTTTAGGTTTCCATGTATCTTTTGAATTGTTTCCATAAATGTGATAGCAACTATACTAGATTCAAATAGATGTGATAATTCACAAAAGTGTGCATACTTGGCAAGTCTATCAACTACCATCATGATGAACTCTTTCCTTCGGAATTAGGTAAACCTGTGATAAAATCCATTCAAACCTTCTCTTAATGTTGACTGGGAATAGATAAAGGTTTTAACAGACTCGAGGTATTAATTGTCTCAACTTTATTTTGTTGGAAAACCAAACATTCCGTCACAAACTTTTGAATATCAAATTTAAGGAAATTCAAAAAAAACTCCTTCTTAACCCTATGGTAAGTTTTTAAAAATCGTGAGTGCCCTCCTAAGGGAGAGGTGTGCAATTCCATAAGAGTATTTTGTTTCAGTTGGGAATTCTTACAAATATATAAGCGATATTTATACCATATTGAATCATTTTTCCAGGTAAATATATCAAATGTACTAGGATCTTGATGCAAATTTTGAATGAGTTCCCACACATCTTCATCATTCTTCCATTCATCCCTTACTTCGATTATCCCATCTCGTTGGATAATAGAAATTCCACAAAGCAATGATTCCACATCCTCATCATTTTTTTAGAGTGCATATGCACCAACATTTTTCTTCCCATTTTTGTATGTGATTTCAAATTCATAACCCAACATCTTTGTGACCCATTTTTTCTACTCTTTTGAAGATAATATTTGTTCTAAAAAGTATTTAAGACTATCATGATCTATTTTTACCTTTAAGTGTCTTCCCATTTGGTAAGGTATTCATTGTTTAAGTGCATGTAGTATTTCCAACATTTCCTTCTCAAAAATAGGATTTTATAAATACCTTCCTTTGATTGGGTGACTTTCAAAAGAAATGGGTCTTCCTTCTTGCATTAAAACAACACCAATTCCATTTCCCGAGGTATCACATTCCACAATAAAGGTTTTTGTGAAGTCTGGCATAGCTAAGACAGGTGCTTGGCACATTGCCTCTTTAAGATGTTCAAAGGCCCTAGTTTCTTCTAGAGTCCAATAAAATTCATTAGGGGTGCTGCTATTCTCCCATAATTATTAACAAAGTTTTGATAATACCTTGTCAAACCAAGAAATCCTCACATTTTCTTTATGGTTGTGGGAATTTTCCATTCCTTAATGGCTTTAATTCTGTTAGGGTCTACCTCAACTCCCTCATGAGATACAATATAATCCAGATATTCCACATCATGTACTCCAAAGAAACATTTGGAAGTTTTTTCATATAATTGTTTCTCCTCCAATAGTTTGAGCACCCTCTCAATATTTTGGATGTGATCTTTTCAATACTTGTTGTCGATAAGTATACCATCAAAAAATACTAACACAAATTTTCACAAAAAGGGTTTGAAAATGGAATTCATCAAACCTTGAAATGTAGAAGGTGCATTGGTAACTTCAAAAGGCATAACCAAAAATTCACAATGACCCTCATGAGTTTTAAATTATTTTTTTGGAATGTCTTCACTCTTCATTCTTATTTGATGATATCTTGAATGGAGATCCAACTTGGTGAAGCAAGTTGCTCCATGTAATTCTTCTAATAATTCATCAATGTCGTGAATGGAAAATTTATCTTTAATATTGATTTTATTGAGCTCTCTATAATCCATAGACATGTGTGATTATTCATCCTTCTTGTGAAACAATACTATCGGATCAAAGAAATAACTTTGACTAGGTTGAATTATACCAGACTCTAGTATTTTTGCAACCATACGTTCAATCTCATTCTTTTGGGCATAAGGATATTTGTAAGGCCAGACGTTTGGAGGAACACTTCTTGGAATAAAATCAATAGCATGATCATGATTACGAATAAGTGGGAGGCCTTTGGGAGTCTCAAATACCTTTGAATTATTACCCAATACTTTTGGAGATCCAGAGAAATAGATTATTTCGATGTTTTAACCTCTCGTGACCATAATTGTGCAATTACGCCTCATTGTTATTTATTCAGAATATTTGTCAAGACATTAGAGCTGATTTTATTTTCTAGTTTCCCTGTGATACCCCATAATTCAACATCCTTTCCTTCCCAAAAAAAATTCAAGAAAAGTTCTTGAAAATTAAAACCTATAGTCCCCAAATATTGTAACCATTGGACTCTGACGCAGTCACTCCACTGAAAGTCAACACACTCTCGTTCTTTTGTTACCTCGTTCCATGTGGCCCTCTTTCTGCTCTCTTGCAATGTTATTTATCAATTTTGGAAAAATTGATAAATAAATATAAATGCAGCTTTATAGTGTTATGTTATAATCTCGGCTTATATCTTTGCAATGGCATGTGGTTCCGGCCCCACCTATATCCTGTGGACCAATCAACGTGGGCATCGTACCTGACTAAATATCGTGCATCACTGTCGAGCTAGGACCGTCTGATGACCTCCTCTTAAATCAATGGCTCAGGCTCATTCTGCTCGGCGATCTCGATCCTGTCGTTAACACGCGAAATACATACGGAAAGGTGGTTTCATCAGACGTCCAATCAGCTACGTGTTGATTCCTGTATGGAATTGCTCCACACTCCGGTAATACCACTTCTGTGCCAAAGGTGGTGCAGAATCGAGGAAACCCGCCTTTGCAAATCCGTTCCGGTTTTTCCTGCTACAGTAATAAACTGCGGTTCCGTCAGGGTTCGAGCTCCATTGTATCAATTAACTCCGGGTTTCAATACAGTGTATTCGATAGGATTTGATGCAAATATGCGATAAAACAAGGTTATCCTTTTATACGGGAAAAGTCACCAATATTAACCATGATTCCCTATACAGAGCATGCCACGAGGGTTTTTTCTTAATTGCGCAGGGATTATTCAAATGGATTTGGAAATCAAACAACAGAGATAGGGGAAATCATGCAGGAGTTCATCACTTCTCGATTAGGTAATCTTTTCACACTTAAGAAATTGGCGCGATACTGAGATAATGCACAGAACTATTTAACTGGAAGCGATTTGAAATACACAGAGTTACTGCAGAATTCCTCTATTTTTTCTCTTCTCGTCTATCCCCCCTCATACATTTCGAGGTTTTACAATTATATACATATATTGATGACTCCTCGGTTCCTCTGAGAGGACCGTTCTAGAAACCAACAGTCTAACCATAATAATTCAATTAACTGAAATATGACAGCTAGGAAACTAAGCTATTCGACTTCCTCTGACTCTAATTAATCTAAAGAGTTACAATCAGTTAAGGTATTGACACCTAGCTATGATAATTCGAATGCTTCCAAACCCTCCTAGCCACAACATGTGGACAAAACTTCCCACATTGATGGCCCGTGTCCAATGCCCCTGCATCAGACTCCTGAGGGCAATTTTCTTCATGGACTCTTGTCCATGAGCTCCTCCACTGATCTGCCGATATTCTGCAACATTTCTTCAGTCATCCAAGTGGCATCTTCCTCTAGTTTATCCTTCCATTTGATCAAGTACTAGAAGTACTCATGTCCTCTGGTCTTCCTGAATACTCTCTTGTCCAATATTTTCTCCGGTTGCAATGGCTGTGCCGGAGGTAGCTGCTCCTTCCATTCAATCTGCTCCTTGTCTGCTGATCTGTCCTCTGCACCATCATCTTCATACTTCTACAAATATGCAACATTAAAAATGGGATATATTACAACATCAAGTGGCAATTCAATCTCATAATCATTTGCAGAAAAATTTCTAAGTATCTTGCATGGCCCAATATTTTTGAACTTCAATTTGTTGTACTACTTCTTTGGGAACCTCTCCTTTCTCAAGTGTGCTAAAACCTGATCTCCTACTTCAAAATGGACTTCTCCTCTACTCAAGTCTACTCTGGTTTTATATTTGATGCTGCTGCCTTGTAATTGTTGTTTCACTTGTTCATGTATGGCCTGGATCTCTGAAGCAAATTCTTCACCATCTGCACTCCTTAGCTCTACTCTTCCCAGATTTCTTAACTCTGATATTCCTCTAGGGTGCATTCCATAAACAATATGAAATGGACTCTGCCCTGTGCTTCTGTTTGGTGAATCATTATATGCATATTCTTCCTGAGGCAAAATATGATCCCACTACTTGGGATGTTCTCCTGCAAGACTCCTCAACAAATTTCCCAAACTCCTATTCACTACCTTAGTCTGTCCATCTGTTTGGGGATGATAAGCTGAGATGAAACTTAGTTTAGTGCCAAGTTTCTTCCATAGTGTCCTCCAAAAATGACCCACAAATCTGGTGTCTCTGTCTGAAACAATACTCTTGGGCAACCCATGCAATCTAACAACTTCTTTGAAAAACAAGTTAGCAACATGGGTGGTATCACTAGTTTTATAGCATGGAATAAAATGTGCCATTTTGGAGAATCTGTCTACCACAACAAAGACTGCATCATTCCCTCTCTGAGTCTTGGGCAATCCTAGAACAAAATCCATACTCACCATGTCCCAAGGCCTGTCTGGAATAGGCAAGGGAGTATACAATCCTGCATTCTAGCTCCTTCCTTTAGCATATTGACAGATCTTGCAATTCTTCACAAACTTATCCACTTCTGTTCTCATCCTGGGCCAGAAATAAAAGTGACTCAGCTGTTCATAAGTCTTATCAGTACCAAAGTGTCCAGCAAGTCCACCACTATGCTTTTCTTTGATCAAATTTTCTCTCATGGAACATTTTGGTATACACAGTTGATTCTTTCTGAATAACAAGTCTTCCTGCAGAAAAAAATCCAGCCACTGACTTCTATCTGTTAGAACAGGGTTACTACATGCTTCAAATGCTTCTTTAAAATCAGGATATGTTTTATACAATTCTTTGAGAAAATCGAATCCTGCAACTTCAAAATTAGTCTCTTGAACAAGAAAATGTCTCCTACTCAAAGCATCAGCTACTTTATTGGCTTGGCCACTTATATGTTTCAAAACAAAATTAAAACTTTGGAGATACTCAACCCATTTAGCATGCTTATGTTTCAACTTGGGTTGTTGTACAATATACTGCAAAGCATGATTGTCAGAATACAATACAAACTCCCTGGACATCAAATAATGTCTCCACTTCTTCAGTGCTTGAACAATTGCATAGAATTCCTTCTCATAAGAGGAATAATTTCTCCTGGTATCATTCAAATTCTCACTGAAATAGGCTACAGGCCTATCATCCTGACTCAAAACAGCTCCAATGGCCTCCCCACTGGCATCACATTTTACTTGAAATGGTTTGGTGAAATCAGGCACAATTAAAACAGGCTTCTCTGTTATCTTTTGCTTCAAAACTTTAAAATTTCTCTCTGCTTCAGCAGTCCACTTAAATGGATGTTTTCTCTTCTTTATGGTCTCAATTATGGGTGCATTAATCTTACTAAAGTTTCTTATAAAAATTTTGTAAAAACTAGCAAGTCCATGGAAAATTCTTACCTCAAAGACATTTCTGGGTGAAGGCCACTCTACAATTGCCTTAACCTTTCCTAGGTCCATCTTCAATCCTTCTGCAGAAACAAAAAACCCCAAATACACCAACTCTTCCTTCATGAATGAACATTTCTTCAAATTTATCAGCAGTTTCTCTTGGTGCAGCTTCTTCAAAACATGATTAAGATGCCTTAGATGTTCCTCTTTAGTTCTGCCGAAAACTAATATATCATCCAGATATACTATCACAAATTTACCAATGAACTCTTTCAATACTTCATTCATAAGTCTCATAAAAGTGCTAGGTGCATTTGACAACCCAAAAGGCATTACCATCCATTCATACAGTCCTTCATTTGTTTTAAAGGCAGTTTTCCACTCATCACCCTCTCTTATTCTAATCTGATGGTATCCACTCTTCAAATATATCTTTGAGAAATATTTAGCACCAATCAAACAGTCCATCAAATCCTGTATTCTGGGTAAAGGGAATCTGTACCTGATTTTGATCTTATTAATTGCTCTGGAACTAGTACACATCCTCCAGCCTCCATCTTTCTTTGGGCTCAAAACTGCTGGTACTGCACATGGACTCAGACTTTCTCTGATCAGTCCTTTGTCCACCAACTCCTGTACTTGTCTCCTGATTTCTTCATTTTACTTGGGGGTCATTCTGTAGGCTTCCTTGTTTGGAGGATTTGAACCAGGGATAAAATCTATCTGATGGCTGATCTTTCTCACAGGTGGTAGCTCATCAGGTAAATCATCCACAACAATGTCACAGTAATCATCTAACATCTCTTGGATTTCTACTGGAAAATCGGAAATCTTTGTAGAAGTAAGAACTACTTTTGGTTTGCAAACTAAAGCAAAGCTTACCTCTTCTTCTTCTATCTACTACAGATATTCCTTCCCGCTCAACAACAAGGTCTTTGGATCAATCACTCTGCTGGATGGCTCTCCTTCTTCCATGGGAATCAATATATGATGTACCCCATCTTTGAAGAACTTGTAAGTGTTCTTCTTGCCATCATGCACTGCTGCTCTATCAAACTGCCAAGGTCTACCCAGTAGTATATGACACACATCCATGGGCATTACATCACACAAAACTTTGTCCTTGTATTTTCCCATTTGCAGCTCTATCTCACACTATTCTTTCACAACCAGCTGGTCCCCTTTATGCAGCCAGGACACCCTGTAGGGAGTGGGGTGCTCCCTAGTCTTCAACTTCAGTTTTTCTATCACCTCAGTGGAAACCAATTTTTTTGTGCTGCCACTATCAATGATCAGCTGGCAGCATTTCCCTTGGACTTTGCATATGCTCCTAAAAAAAGTCTTCCTTTGTGCAGGCTCAGTGACTTCTTTGGTTTGTTTCAACAGGACCTTATTAACCACCAAGGACTCTCCCCTCTCTGGAAGAAATTTTTCTTCAATTTTTGCTTCTTCTTCAACTTGGGCAACAACAGATTTCCTTGGACCAGCACCCACATTCTCCGGGCATTCATAATGCTTGTGTCCCACTCCTTGACACCTATAACACCTCAGTTCTCTGCCTCTACCTCTGTCTCTGCCTCCTCTTCCTCTTCCTATATAAGAACCCCTTCTGCCATTTGCATCCTCCTCTGTAGATGCATTCTGAGGTGAGATACTGTTAGCTCCATCCCTGGGTGTAGGCTTTCCTCTACCACCCTGACTTCCCTTCCCACGAAAAGTACCTCTCTTCTTGGCAGACTATTTCCTCAGGAGTTTCTCCTCTGCTTTCAAGGCCATCTAGTATGCCTCTTCCACTGTCTTAGGATACAAGAGACCAATCTCATCTTGGATATCCAGCTTGAGACCATTCACATATCTGGCAGTCTTTTCTGGTGTATCTTGGAATTTCCCAGCTCTTATGTTCACTCTGTAGAACTCCTCTGTGTATTCTTTTACTGTCAGCAACCTCTATCTCAGGTTCTGCATTTTCCAATATAATGTCAGCTGATAATCACTGGGTAAGAATTTACCTTTTAGTTTAGCAATCATTCTGCTCCAGCTCTTAATAGGTTGCTTTCCAACTCTTCTCCTTTCTGCCTGCACTCCATCCCACCAAAGTGCAGCATGTCCTTTCAGCTTTGTTACTGCAAACTTGACCTTCTTGTCTTCACTTATTTCTTCGTAATCAAAACACTTGTTTAGTTCATTTATCCAGTCCACCAGTTCCTCTGGATTCAGTCCTCCTGCATAGCTTGATATTTCGATCCTGGGCTTAACTGCAGAGCCCAGAACAATTCTGAGGAGCCTCAGGTCAGGAGGAATTTCAATTTCTTCTGCTGCTTCTGTTTCAGGTTTGCTGATGTCTTCAAGATCTCTGGGTTGTCTTTGTTCCATGGCGTCTAGCCTGGCCTCAACCCTCTGCAACATTCCCAACACCTCTGCGTTGGCTACAGGTCTCCTTCTGCTAGCACCTCTTCCAACACGGACTGCCATGTCAGTAAAACAACTCCACAACGACTTCGATACCAAAAATGACGCAGTCACTCCACTGAAAGTCAACACACTCTCGTTCTTTTTTTACCCTCATTCCACGTGGCCCTCTTTCCGCTCTCTCGCAATATTATTTATCAATTTTGGGAAAATTTATAAATAAATATAAATGCAACTTTATAGTGTTATGTTATAATCCCAGCTTATATCTTTGTAATGGCATGTGGTTCCAACCCCACCTATATCTTGTGGACCAATCAACGTGGGCATCGTACCTGACTAAATATCGTGCATCACTGTCGAGCTAGGACCGTCCGATGACCTCCTCTCGAATCAACGGCTCGGACTCATTCTGCTCGGCGATCTCGATCCTATCGTTAACGTGCGAAATACATACGGAAAGGTGGTTTCGTCGGACATCCAATCAGCTACATGTTGATTCCTGTATGGAATCACTCCACACTCTGGCAATACCGCCTCCGTGCCAAAGGTGGTGCGGAATCGGGGAAACCCGCCTTTGCAAATCTGTTCCGGTTTTTCCTGCTACAGTAATAAACTACGGTTTCGTCGGGGTTTGAGCTCCATTCTATCGATTAACTCTGGGTTTCAATACAGTGTATTTGATAGGATTTGATGCAACTATGCGATAAAACAGGGTTATCCTTTTATACGGGAAAAGTCACCAATATTAACCATGATTCTCTATACAGAGCACGCCACGAGGGTTTTTTCTTAATTGCGCAGGGATTATTCAAATGGATTTGTAAATCAAACAATAGAGATAGGGGAAATCATGCGGGAGTTCATCACTTCTCGATTAGGTAATCTTTTCACACTTAAGAAATTGGCGCGATATTGAGATAATGCACAGAACTATTTAACTGGAAGCGATTTGAAATACACAGAGTTACTGCAGAATTCCTCTATTCTTTCTCTTCTCATCTATCCCCCCTCATACATTCGAGGTTTTACAATTATATACATAGATTGATGACTCCTCAGTTCCTCTGAGAGGACCGTTCTAGAAACCAACAGTCTAACCATAATAATTCAATTAACTGAAATATGACAGCTAGGAAACTAAGCTATTCGACTTCCTCTGACTCTAATTAATCTAAAGAGTTACAATCAGCTAAGGTATTGACACCTAGTTGTGATAATTAGAATGCTTCCAAACCCTCCTAGCCACAACATGTGGACAAAACTTCCCACATTGCTGGCCCGTGTCCAATGCCCCTGCATCAGACTCCTAGTAAAACATCAACACCACCCATTGTAATATAAAGCATTGAGATATTTAATACATATTCACCCATGGTTATCTTGACATTATGGCACTTTCATAGAAATTTATTATTCCTCTATTTTGAACCATCACTTGACACTCTCATGTTGGATATAGGAAGCAATTCAATTCCTTGGATATATTACAATGAATAAAGTCATTGGTACTACCCAAATCAATTAGCACTATTACCTTTTTTTTCTTGATATATCCTTCTATCTTGAGAGTTTCAGGATTGGTACTTCCTCCCAATTCATTACAAGATATTTTAGGATTCATTTCTTCTTTCTCTCAGGTTGTTTCCTGGTGTATATCCTCCTCCTTTGATGATTCTTGTTATTTTTCTTCCTCCTCTTCATAATCTATATAAAATAATTTCTTCTCAACGCAGTTATGACCTTTAATGTATTTTCTATCACAATTATAACAAATCCATTTTTCTCTTCTTTCCTCAAATTATTTTCGTGTCATCCTTGTAGGTTTAGGAAGGCTAGGACCAACAACACTTCCATCTTTATAGTTTTGACTGGTAGACTTCCTTTTTGCCATAATTTTTCTTTCAACTTTTCTTTCCACCCTAAATGATTTCTCCAATGAATCACATTCCCAAAGGGGAAACCCATGTTGGATGTTATCCTTCAAATTCCCTATGAAGAAATAAATCCTATGCTCTTCTAGAATATATTTTAACCTGATATTCAATTTATGGATTTCCTCAATGTGCTCTACCATTGAACCCTTTTGTTTGAGATTTATCAATTGGCTAAACAAGGTCTTTCTCTTTATATCGTTCCATTTGATGTATCCATGTTACTAGATCCTTTCCATAAAACTTAATGATATATATATATGGAATGTGGTGGTTCTTAAACCCAACATTAGAATTTTGAAAATCTCAATTCATATTCCTTTTGTCCTCATCATGAATTTCATGGATTACCTTGTCACCACTGGGAAGCCTTTCTTGCAATAACTTTATCAAACCTTTCATGTATACTTTCAAACCATCCATCTTATCTTCCATGCCATCCATATTAGCTTCCATGTCTACTTTTAAACCATTAAACCATTTGTATCACCTTTTAGTTCATCTTTGGTTCCTCTTTGTGAGAACGAAATGTATTGCGCTTGGTCTCGTAATTTGATATATCATGTTGCAATTCTTCATTTTCATGCGTCATAGTATATATTTCTGAGGGCTTAAGGAGTGTGGAATTATTTTGTTTAGGAGGTATTTTAGAACTCAATACTAATATATATGCTTCAATATTCCCTTGGAATCACTTCAAACCCATTTTTCAAACAAAAGTTATGCAATTTAAAAAAATAAAACATGCATTTTTCTTTCTCTTTAGGAGCTTGATATGGAAACTATTGTATGTATGTTATTTCGGATCTCTAAGATCTGAAATTTAGTCTTATGGTATCCCTTTGATTCTTATTTATAATTCCGTAAGTCAAACTAAATTTAGATTCTTCAAGGTAAAGTTATTTCAAATCTCCCATGATGACCTAATTATGGACTAGTTTCGTAGAGAAACATTTTAAGGGATGCCATGTCTCACTATTTCAAAATTCAGCTCTGAAATTGATATAGGAAAAACTATATTATCTGCAATTTCGACCACTTTTTATAGAATTCAACTCTGATGCCTGAAACAAAACTTATGACGATTTTCCCTCGGTCACCCGTTTGAGATGAAATTTGGGAGCCTGGAAAAACCATAAATACCTCAGATCATATCTCAAAAATATAATGAACCAAGATGTGAAATTTGTACATGAGTTTCACTAGCATTTTCAGTCTACATGGTTTTAATTTTATATTCTGAATCTTTGTAGAAAAATTTTTATAGAAAAATTTTTAAGATACCCTTTTTGAAGAAGCAAAACCCTAGAATCCAAAGTTTTGATACTAAGTGTTATGCAACCAACTCACAAAATATAAGAAAATATAGATCAATGACTTCAAAATTAGCCTATTTGAGGGGACAACCTACTTTATATTAAATAAACGAACAATTGTTTGATGATAAAAATGAAAAAACATCCTTTCTATATATAGGAGTTTAAGGGGTCATAATATAGTTAGAACCAACATAACAGTAACAATGTAAGGGCACAACAATAACAATAGTGGGATTGTATGGAGCATAATAATAATAATAATATGGGGACTACATTGGTACAACGATAACAATAAGGGTGCTACACTAATAATAACAATAATAGGATACACTAGTATTATAGGGACCTAACAAACAATATCTTCAAAATAAAATGAGAATTTCTGTGTGTTCAATGAGGACATTGTCAAGAATTTCTCTATTGTAATTGAATGCACACCATATTCAATTTGAAAACACATAGTTTCTTTAAGTATTTGTAGTTCTAGGGCTACTTTGTCACAAAGAGATAAGTTTGTTGGCTTCAATATGTTAATAGATACAAGATATCATATCCTTGACTCGAGATAGTGTAGTGTGAACAAGTCCATGTTGCTTGATTCCTTTTGGGTCAAAATATAGCCTATCCATGGTCAAGTGATGTGATCGATGTATGGTTATTACACATGGCATTGAATAGGGAACTAATGTCTTGTTCAACAAATTTTTTTTTATATAACATCCATGGTCAAAAATCCATGTAATAAAGTTAATAAAGGAAAAAATAATAGTATGCTCTTTGGACACGTATTCCAAGAAGAATGTTGGGAAAACATCCTGACAGGTGTTCATTTGCTTTATTATGGCTAAAGGAAATTGGAAAAGGAAAAGTAAAAGGAATTTGGAAAGGAAAGATGCATTAATTTGTGTTTATTTTGAAAATAAAGGAAATTAAAAGAAAATGAAGGTGAAAGGTCACAACTTGCATGTGAGGATGAAAATGAAGGAAAATAATGGAAAATTGAAGAAATTGGATCCCTCAATGATAAATAGGCTTCTGAAGATAAGTTCATGACCTTTTGAAATTTCTGGGTGGATATATCTCTCAATTCTCTCCCTCTCATACTCTTGAGCACATAGAGCTTTCTTGGGGCACTATAGCATTAGATCAAAGAACTCAAAGGAATGGAAAGGAAGGAAACGGGAAGAAAAGATCAGGCAAGGAATATTTTGATCAAGTGGCTACAACAGTATCACTTGGAGGTATTTATTTGCATGTTTGATTTCCTTGATAGATTTAGCATGCATGGTACATGAATGTGTGTATTTGGTTCTCTTGTTGTCATTAGCAAGTGTCTTGCCAGGTGTGACAGTGTATTTTAGCATTATGTTTCCATTTCTGGATAGCCATGGTGTGATGGGATTCTCTTGTATTTGGTTGAGTTGGATTTGTGGATGGTATCGAAGTTGAGAGGGGTGGTCTCAGGAAAAATCACAAGACCTAGGAATTCCTTTACTAGTAATGGCGGTATACACAGTAAAGCCTTATTTTTAACCACCTCGTTAGGCCCAAGAATCCCTTGACCTGTAATGGAAGGATACACAATAAATCCTAGAGGATGGATCCTCGTTAGGCCTACGAATCCCTTCACCGATAATGGATGGATACATGGTTGTAATATCCCATTTTGGGGATATCTCTAAAACACGACAAAACTCCAACCAGAGATAGACTAGGAGGGCATTTACCAGATATTTCGCCTCTAAAAGATAACGAGAACTGGAGGCTACCTGGCCCTTTCCAGACTCTGTCTAAGAGTGAAAGATAAGCACACAAAGTGGTATAGAACTAGAATGCTCAAAAATAATAATAGATATACAATAGAAAGAGAATGCAGCAACTACGACAACAACGACAACTACAAAAACTCAACCAGAAAACATAGAGAGGAAATGCTGAGCCATTTTATTAATTTGAGAAATGTAATGAAGTACAAGATGCTAATATTGCATAAGGCAAGTGAGAGAACACTCTTAGAAAAGACAGGAAATGGCTCCTCTATGAACTACGTCCCAACTGCTGGAAAAATGTCGTGTAGCTGCTACTGCTGGAATCGACTGAAGATTATGGGCTGATCCCCTTGCCAGAAGGAGATGAGAATCGGAAAATCTCGTCTCCTCAACAACCCAGACAAGATCCAAAAACCATCCCAAAAATGGCCAACCCCAGAAACCACCAAAAACTGCCTCCCCAGTGAATTACACTGGCCTCTAAGGTATAGCGCAGTGGCTAGATAAAAACAGCTGGAATACTACCAGAAACTCCTCCAAAAACCTCCGACAGGAAAAGGATGACCCTCTGCTCAAAATCCTGGTGAAATCACTTGCAGAAACCCCAATCCGAAGCTCCTCCCCAGTGGACTGCATCCTCTCTCCCAGTGACTGCGCAGTCTCTATAAGCTTCAGCTCCGCAACAAACCCAAACACTAAAATGACTCACCAAATACTGAAAAACAAACCTTGCTTGAGTAGGCACTCGAAGTCCCCCGCGGCTAAGGGTGAGATCTCTGTACGAACACACTCAATGCACTAAACAGTGCTGCGGATAGGCTAAAAAGCCAGCATGCTCAAGAAGACAAAAGTCTCACTCCAAAATCAACAACTCAAGTATGATCCAAATGAGGAGGCTCCTCCATATTTTATAACATTGGTTTCCCTCCAAAACCCATCATAATCTCTCTCCTCCACATCCTCATCCTTATCTGCGTAGAAGCTTCTAGAGTGCACATAGGCCCCCCTCCTCTAAGTGGTATTTGGCCCCCTGGACCCCCCTTGAGTCACAACGTTGTGCTACTAGGTAGATGTGTTATTCTACTTAAGTGAGTTAGACCCTCTTTACTCAGTTTTTATTTATTTACAAACCATAGACGACAAAACTATACAAAGTCTAATATTCCAATTAGCTGTCGCTAATTAGGAATATTACAATGGTAAATCCTAGAGGTGTATGCTCTCGTGATTTCTAGGAATCCATTAACTAGGTATGAAACGATACACGGTCAAGCCCAAAGTGTGGAGACAAATAAATTCCTCACAATTTAGGTGGAGATATCTAGAGGCATCCTTGCTTTCTTAAGGCCCAATGATCTGGTTGGATTGAGATAAAGCCTAGTGGTATTTATGAGGATTTCAGGCCCAGGAATCCCTTGGTGGGATATACAGGAAAGCTAGAGGAAGCCTTAGTTGGTTTTGTTATGAGTACCACATTCATGCTTGTAATATGGCATGGGCATGATTAGCTGAATTATTTTTTTGGTTCAACTTAATTTATGTTCGGGTGGTTTTTGGAAGTCCCTTACTTGGTTGGCATATGCATTCATTAATAAGAGCTCCTTCTCCTTTATTATTTCATGTGTACATATATTTGTTCATATGTGGTTTTTATAATTAGGAATATTACAATGGTAAATCCTAGAGGTGTATGCTCTCGTGATTTCTAGGAATCCATTAACTAGTTATGAAACGATACACGGTCAAGCCCAAAGTGTGGAGACAAATAAATTCCTCACAATTTAGGTGGAGATATCTAGAGGCATCCTTGCTTTCTTAAGGCCCAATGATCTGGTTGGATTGAGATAAAGCCTGGTGGTATTTATGAGGATTTTAGGCCCGGGAATCCCTTGGTGGGATATACAGGAAAGCTAGATGAAGCCTTAGTTGGTTTTGTTATGAGTACCACATTCATGCTTGTAATATGGCATGGGCATGATTAGTTGAATTATTTTTTTGGTTCAACTTAATTTATGTTCGGGTGGTTTTTGGAAGTCCCTTACTTGGTTGGCATATGCATTCATTAATAAGAGCTCCTTCTCCTTTATTATTTCATGTGTACATATATTTGTTCATATGTGGTTTTTATGGATGTTATATCCTTGTTATTTTAGTTGTTTATATGTTGGTTATGAGTATGTTTTATGAAAAACTTGATGTAGGTTTTTTTTAATCATATTTTGATTAAAAAATGAATGAACAATGAACATATGACTTAATACATGATAATGCGACTATTTTGATAAGGTATCGAGGCTTTTGTACGAATCTCAGATAATTATGAGATCCCTATGATTTGATATGTTTTTATGACCTATAGATTATGAATTTTTGATATGCTTAATTAAATGTATTTGATGGCTAGTGAGGGCCCAATCAAGTCCTTCAAATTTTTTTTGTATTAGTAGCTTCATTTTGTTATGTATCATCTTTGAAAGTTTCATGAAGTTCTAGGCAGAGGCCTCAGACCTAGCGCTAAAAAAATGGCTTAGAATCCGGGGTCTATGGCTCATAACTACCTGAAAGGGTCCATAGTCACTTGCATGCCTTATTGTGTGAGTGATTGGAAGGCCTAAGACACATGCATGACTTTTCATGCGAATGACTGAGGGTCCAGATTAGAAAATTGACAAGTTGTCTTGGGAGTTAGAAACCTGGAAGGGTAGGTTACCTCTTGAAAGGTATGTAGCTGCTAAGGAAGATCAGATTGGTTATGTTTTTCCGGCTCCACTTCCTTAACTATACATGGGAATTTTAATCACATCATAGTTTCCTCTCATCATATGTCTACCTGAGTGGACCAATTAGATTGGTTTAATGTGGCAGGAGGATTTTATAGGGTGGTATCATAGAGGGTTGTGTTCTCTTTTGGTGGTATTTTGTTTTTGTTCTCCTTGTGTGATATATGATACCATAGAGTGGTATCAGAGCATGGCTCAAACCTTGGACTGGATGGGAAAATTTTGGTTTTCATACATGCATGTAGCTTGTATATGTGCTTGTTATGTATGCATGGTGGTGGTCATTGTTACAATTGTGTTGTCATGTAGAATTTTATGATATCTTTATTGGGATGTGTTTTTCATGAATGCATGTTGGTTGTATATGAATTTTTTATGCATGTCCTTGTATATATGTTGTTATACATACAATGTGATGGTTATGGTTATGCATGCATGGTAGGTCATGCATGCATCATGGTGTTCATTATGTAGTTTGTGTCATCATTATGTTGTTGGTATGTTATGGTGCTAATGTGTTCAATGAGATAGGGCAGGATATGTGGATCATCGGAGTGAGGTTGCAGCATTGGACCTCGAAGTAAGAGAAGATTGTCATATAGGTTTGTATGTTGGGCATTTAGGTATGTTTGTTAATGATTTTTATATGTATTATGGTTATGTACATGCCTATCATTTATTTTTTTCTATAGTTATATGCATGATAGATGTTATTCAAACAGTGTGGTCATATGCATATAAATATAAAAAATAAATTTTAACACAACGAAATAATATTTTTAATTCATCCCTAAGCCTGATTAACTTTCTCAGTAAAAATACATAAAAATGTATCACATTATATAATGATGGGATCACTAGACTCTAGACATAACAACATGGAAGATACATAGTCTAACTCAGCTACAACTCAGTTACATTGGAAAACAATAACTTTCAGAGCAACACCTCATGACTCACATAGATCGAGATCATTTCATGACAACTAAGATGAAAACTCATCAAACCTATCACATTATTAGACACTTCCATCTCTACATTATTCTAACGCCCCCCTTTAATGGAGAAATGGATTTTCTATAATACATAAATAAAAATTCTTGATGGTCTAAGTCTCATATAGGATTACAAATATGACTCAAACATTCATTTTGAATTTATTTTCTTCGACATATTGATGAAATTTCTTATTGGACTTGTTAATCCAAAATTTGACACTTTCAACCTTTGTAGTTTTCTTCCTACTTTAGATCATGAACTCTAGATATTGATTATTATTGCAACTAGGATGAAGCCAATCCATTTTAACTCTGTTTTCAACAAGTTCACTTTCATTGACAATATTTTCTTGTTCATTGGACAACACCCTTATCAATCCATAATAATATTTTATTTCTTCATGACTCTATTGCATCAGAATTCCATGGATGTCTTTAGATATGTCAAATGTTGTTTGAATATCCATGTCACCTACATCATTTATGTATCCTTTATTCTATTTATTTTTAAGGTACTTCACCATTCAATATGTTGCTTTATGAACTGTTGTTTCAATCTCCATGTCACCTGCATCATTTATGTATCCTTTATTCTATTCATTTTTAAGGTTATTCACCACTCCACATGTTGCTTTCAAACTAAATCAATATGTTCAAAATATTTCTCAAGCCATCCTTCAATTAGATTTATCTTTACATCATAATAAATCTTGACATCGTCAATTTTTTTTGTTCCTCTAACTGCTACTACATTTCCTCTTCATGTTCTTCTGCTTGATCATCAAAAGAAAACCAAAATTTATCAACTAATTTATTTTCAGAGATTACTTGCAATTCATATTCATAAAAAAAAGTATCCATTATCAAATTTAATTCCAAATTCCTCTTTGTTCAATTCGTCAGTTGTTGGTGTGTCATCCATAACATTTTCTTCTGCAGTATATGCACCTAGTTGTAGATATGATACTAAGGATTCACCTTTTTTCCTTTGATTCTTTTACCTCAATTGCTTTAGTTCTCTACCAAATTTATTAATTTTCCTTTGTCAACCCATGACAGATGTGCATGCTCCTTTTCTCTTCTACAAATTCTTTGCCCACAATCAGCTACCAATTCATGGGAAACTCACTAATAAATCCTTTCTTCAACACAGTAGGCTTCTGCAAATATGCAATTTTACACCAAACTTACATAGCTTTCTTTGAGCAACTCTCTCCCCTTTTAATATAAAAATAACACCCAATCATTATTTCAATATAAAACATTTTCTTTTTTAAGCAAACAAACCCTTTTTTTCTGAATAATCAAAGGCCTCAAAAAAATATAAACGAATCCTTTTTAATAACCCACTAAAAAAAATCCACAAAAAAAAATACAAAATATCCCCCAACATTACATGGAAGGCTCTTTAACCCAAACATGTTTTTGTATTTATTTATACAATAATTGAAATACCTTTAAATATCTCCAAAGTAAAAGCTTCTAAAAACAGTTAATAAATAACCACCCAATCAAGTGAAAGATTTTTAATTTAACCTTGTATCTTATAAGTATTCAACCTGCTTAACTATTAGAAACTATAGATCGAAATTCCCCTTGAGACTTTAAGAATTGGGATTCTCAGTGAATGGTGATTTATTCAAAACTTATGCATGTAAAAACACTTATGTAAAATTTCACTCTCCACACGCACACCTTAGCATCCATAATTGCAACTACTTTCAAATAAAACAAAAAAGTAATCACCACAACATGATGACACACAACTCCATTTCTCACATCCACACCATGGAATTTCATGACGACTTCTCCCATAAAACACATAACTCAAGACAACTTTCTTAACTCCTTACACATTGAATTATTCACACATTTTGCACCATCAAAATTCATTCATAAATGCAAGATATACAAGAAAATCAAGACAATATTCCTCCATGTCATTGTATTTCTCTAGCCAACGGACTTTATTCTCTTGCAAAAAAATAATTACTGCAAGCATGCCTCTCTCTTCTGCAACAATTTGAAAGTTATATTTCCCTCTACTTATCCTACTCTAGTACATCTCGACCCTCTCGCCAGGATCAGCTTCACAACAACCACAATAACGAATTTCATTGATGGCCTCAAGACTCAACGGATTTAATCCAAACAAGGTTAGATCAAAGGTTAATTCACAAATTCAAACTAATCCAACCATATTAAAACAAACAAATCTGACGATTACATCCTTAGTATAATTTAGATTCGAAAGAAGATCTCACAGATATCTAATTTCTTTCTAGATCTCTAGATATCCCTCTCTGTACCCAATACCACAATATAAAACATAGATTTTAACATAACTGAATAATATTGTTAATTCAAACCTAAGCCTTCTTACAGTTTCTCACTGCAAATACATCACAATTTATCCCACTATATAACGATGATGTCACTAGACTCTAGACATAACAACATGGAAGATACATACTCTGACTCAATGATAACTTAGTTACATTGGAAAATAATAACTTCCTAATAACTTCCAGAACAACACCGCGTAACTCACATAGATTGAGATCATTTCCTGAAAACTAAGATGACAACTCAAAAAATCTATCACATTACTAGACACTTCCATTTCTACATTATTCTAACACATGTGTGTCTAATATTCATGAATGATAGTAACTTATTGTTATATGAATTTTGGTCATACACACGATTATTATGGCCATTTTAGTTGAGGTATTGATGATATTATGTAGTGCTCTAATATGGATTACCCTATGCAAATAGTTATGGTTATGATGTTCAGGTATGAATTGATATATTTGTGATATCGTGTCATACTAATCTGGACATACTTGTGCAAATGTGATAGCCTCCCCTAAGATACATTGAGATTATGACATGATTCTTCATCATGGTAAAGGTTGATTTAAAATTAATATACATGATGCCTTGGTATTTGGAACATGTGACTAACATGTGTGAGTAGTTGCAAGGAAACATGCTTGGTATTAGAGTGGCAAGGTAATAGTTGATGTTTTTATATAACTAACAGTTGGGTGATGTTACAAGACATAATAAGACTTAATTTCAGTAAAGTAGAATGTGAAATAAAGGAATCGGGCGACAATTAATTTGAATATGTTTGGATATCGCAGTTCTGAATGAGTGCTTTTCATAGATATAAGAAGTCTTCTTAACCTTTATTTGATCTGACATTATGTGGATATGTGTTATATTCTTCAACATATATTTCACATGTATAACAATTGGTTTCTAGTTATGGATGGATTCGTCAAGGAATTGGAGTCCCTTAAGAGATGGCATGGTTGTTTTTAGTTACAAGGAAATTTGATTGCCACAACATGGTAAGGTAACCGATATATTGTTATGCTTATTTGTCCCCTGACATTCATGTATTTATGGAAGTTTTATGTAGGGGATTGCATGGGAAAAGAGACTACCATGAAATCTTGAACTAGGATTGAGATTTCCCTTAGAGGCATTGGGAACCCATGGGGATTGATTCATGGTGATTGCCATTAATTTTGTGCTTTGAGTCATTTTTTATTTTTTCGTGCTTGACCTGTGGCGTTGTTTATGCCTGGTACGTGGCATGCCACTTTTTTTGTGGTGTCATATTTCTATTGGTTTTTCATGGTTTTCTTCTTGGTTACTTTTGGTTATTTCCTTTTCTGCTTTGAGGTTCTTAGGAATTGGTTTGGAGAGAGGAAATTTAATGGATATTGGGGAGAGCTATGTGATTACCAACAGGTAATGTATGGCTTATTTGGATCTTGGCGCATGAGGAAAGGAAAACTGAAGGCAAGATTATGATAACTAGTTGAGTTGGTTGGGTCCTTGTTCTACTGGTGGAAACTCCCTTATTTCCTTGTTATAGTTGTAGCAACTCCCTTGTTTTGCACTTTCTTTCTTACAATTACGACAAATCTCATATAAGTGTTCATTACCAATAAAATTCAAATTGTTCCATTGGTAGGAATTCATAAACCTAAGTTTTTAAATATGTATTGGGTTTAGAGTGTGATAATGAAAATTAAATTTGGTTTAAAATTTTATAAAGTTATAAATAAGAGAAAAAATTACATTTCAATCAATATTTTAAATCTGGAATTTTTTTTACATTTATCATGCTATTTTTTTGAAAACAAGTTAAATATCTATTGATCTAAGATATGTAATATATAGACATTTAATGTGTGGAAACACATAAGTAGAATTCGTGAAAACCTAGTAGATTTTAATTTATAAAACGAGAGTTCAATGTGTCCTCCAATTCAAACATTATATCTTAGGAAAAATATGTTGATTATATCCAAAACGTGATTTTGAATCACCTTATGGTATAAATTAGTTTTTAAAATTCAAAATAAAGTTATCATTATGAAAATGTAAATGTATTATGATGAAATGTATTATTTAATAGAATGATCAAAAGAGTGGTTCTATTCAAAACTGAATTATTATTGGTTAAATTTTGAATTAATAAAATTAAGTAAAACAAAAATTAGTTAGAAAATTTTTATTAATAATTTAAGATAATTAATTTTCCAATTTGAAAGAAAAATATATATTTTATTTGTTTATATGTAAATATGGGGGAGAAGTTGACACCATAACATTAAAGCTTTAGTAACAAGCTACAAACAGTTTACAAAGCTTTAGTAACAAGATACAAACAAATTCGCCCATTACCTAGGTGTTTCCGCATCTATAACAAGGAAACATGGGATTTCCCGCAATTGTAACAAGGAAATAAGCGAGTTGTAACCACTAGAACAAGAAGAAAATGTAATAAGGAAACAAGGGAGTTTCCACCACTAGAACAAGGAGTTGCAACCACATAATTTAAAGTAAAAAATCAATTAGTTTCACATATTTGAGATATTTTTCTTTAAATTATATGGGCACAAATGTTGTTCTAGTGGTGGCCACTCCTTTGTTTCCTTGTTATAGTTGTGGCAACTCCCATGATTATTTGTTACAGTTGTTGTGTAATGGTATAAATTTATTTGTAGCTTGTTAATAAAACTTTAATGATATGGTGTAAATTTCTCCACCACATTTACACATAAAGAAATTAAATAGAAATTTTTCTGTCAAATTGAAAAATTAATTATTCTAAATTATTAATCAAATTTTTTTAACCAATTTTTGTTTTACTTAATTTTATTAAAGATATGTCTTTCACATTAATCACATCATAAGCATTTTGAATTAAGTTTATCAATTCAAAATTTAATCAATAATAATTCATTTTTTATTAGAACCTCTCTTTTAGTCATTAGATGAAATAATGCATTTCATTATAATATATTTACATTTTCATAATTATAATTTTATTTTGAATTTCGAAAACTAATTCTACTTATGTGTTTCTACACATTAAATGCCTATATATCATATATTATCAATACATATTAAAATTATTTTTGGAAAAAATAGCATGGTAAATGTAAAATATTTTTTTCCACATTTAAAATATTGATTGAAACTTTATTTTGGCTCTTATTTATAACTTTCTAAAAATTGAAAATCAAATCTAATTTGCATTATCACACTCTAAACCCAATAGGTATTTAAAAACTCAGGTATATGAATTCCTACCAATGGAGCAATTTGAAGTTACAGGGGAGTTGTCTCAATTGTAACAAAGAAATAGGGGAAATAGAGGAGTTGCCACAACTATAACAACAAAACAAAGGAGTTGTCACCACTAGAAGAAGGAGTTGCAGCCACATAATTTAAAGCAAAAAATCACCAATATGTGAAACTCATTGATTTTTTTATTTTAAATTATATGGTTGTAACTCCATATTCTAGTGGCCTAGAATATGTTTTCCACAATAATTAGTTTTCCACAAATTGGAGTTTTTTAGCATTTTTTTTAATTAGTTTAGTTAATATGCAAGTCAATATTGTGAAAAGTGAACCAAAGAAACTATATGAATCAAAAAAATTATATAATTTAAAAATTGGCCCCTATTTCTAGTTGCAGCAACTCCCATATAGGTTACTAAAATATAGTATTGTTTGTTTAAATCCATGTTTTACATGTGGAAAAGTATAGTTTTGTTGTGAGGTTTTTGATATTTATTTATAAGTTGGAAACCATAGTTATTAATTTGGTTGTGGGTTTTTTATTTCACCACAAGCTTTTTTGGTTGTTCACCTTTTCATAGTTTGGTAACTACTCTCAAGGTATCAAAGCTATTGATTCAAATACAAAAAAAAAAAATCTATAAAAAAATATGGTTATATGTTTAAAACATTTGAATATTTTGGGTGATTTTATAAAAAAAAAATATCAAAGCTATTTATTCAAATACTATATATGTGTGTGTGTGTGTGTGTGTGTGTGTGTGTGTGTGTGTGTGTGGTTATATATTTAAAATGTTTGATTATTTTAGGTCATTTTATAAAAAAATTGATAAAACTATACCTATACAACAATTCTTCAAATTATGCCAAATGTTTTACAGGAAACAAGTAGAGCATTCTCCATGAGAAAGTTGTATAAAATATTTATCTTGATTTGCACAAAAAATTACTATTATTATAGTTTCTCCTTAAAGGAGCAAGCTAGATAAAATGTTTACCATGAGCTACATAAAATTTTACTTGTATTATATCTCCTCCTTTAAGGAGAAAAAAGGTATAACATTTTCCATGAGAAAGATGCATAAAATATTCACTATTATTATCCCTCCTCTTTAAATTTGAAAAAACTATTTACTATTATTATCCCTCCAACTTAAATGTAGAAATTTTCAAATTATATTGATCTTATCATTGGTTCAAGTTAGAATCCCATAAATTGTTCAAATTTGTAGCAAAAAAATAATCTTTACAAATCAAACTATGAAAATAAAAAAAATACAACATATACCTAGAAATTTACTTGCTCAGATGGATGAAAGTGAATTGAAGTAGACATTGTCTCCATTTTGAAACTAGAGATAATGGATTTCAAATCAATGGAGTTGCAGATGCATCACAAAAAATTGTCATTGCACAGATACTTTCACAATTTTAAACACAAACTTCACCAAACATATGTAAATTAAAAAGCAACAAAACCCAAATATCTTCCCACTCTATCTCAAAATTCATTCTCCTAGTTAATTTGAAATCTTTCATTCCCCCGCATAATTTGAAATTTGAAATCATAGTGTGAGAGCATAACCATACATGGTGTGTACCATCATTCACTGCTAATAACGGAAATAGGCACGAGGAGAAGGTTGGTGAAACAAAGGAGACATTCATTGTTGGAGTAGATAGAGTTGGAGGAGATGGACATTGAGTAGACAGAGTCAGAGGAGACAGACGTTGTAGGAGCAGACAGAGTGGGCCCATGAGAGTAGCCAAAGAATTACCACTGGCGAGGGAGGGCACAAAAAACTATAGGTATTTCATCTTGCAGTTAGCTTACTTCTTCAAAGCCATCACATTTGTTCAATGTCAAATTTCAAACTACAATTTCCTGCCAACTAAGGCAAGAAGCGATGGGGCATTTGTAAATGTGTACACTTGCATGCTTG